>JAJHZJ010000923.1:0-325844 GCA_023548195.1 Bettongia penicillata ogilbyi | reverse complement strand
TTCCAGATAGTCCAACAATTTTTAAATTGTCTCTCCTGGATCTGTTTTCCAGTTTAGTTGTTTTTCCAATGAGATACTTCACATTGTCTGCCATTTTTCATTCCTTTGGTTTTGTTTTATAATTTCTTGATTTTTCATAGTCGTTAGATCCATGTGCTCCATTCCAATCTTTAAGGAATTATTTTCTTCATTGAACTTTTGGACCACCTTTTCTATCTGGCCAATTCTCCTTTTTAAGGAATTTTCCTCATTGGCTTTTGGATCTCTTTAGCCATTTGGGTTAGTCAATTTCTGAGGTGATATTTTCTTCATTAATTTTCGTGTCTCCTTCAGCAAGCAGTTGACTTGTTTTTCATGATTTTCTTGCATCACTCTCATTTCTCTTCCCATTTCTTTTGCTCTGTGTCTCTTAATTGATTTTCAAAATCCTTTTTGCGCTCTTCTGTGGCCTGAGACCAATTCATATTTTTCTTGGAGGCTTCGGATGTATGAGCTTTGTTGTCTTCCTTTTTGTATAGTTTGGTCTTTCTTGTCACCAAAATAAGATTCTATAGACTGATTCTTTCTCCCGTTTTTGCTCATTTCCCCAGCCACTTACTAGATTTCTGACCTCTTTATTAAGTTAGTTCTCTGCTTCCAGTGGGAGTGAAGGGGTTTACTGTTAGTCACTCAATCTCCTTAAAATCTGTGGGCCTAGAGTTCCAGAAAAAGTCACTATCACTGCCCTTGCTGCTGCTGTGGCTGCCATGAGCTTCTCCACCCTCTCTGCTGCCCTTGGGCCTGGGCCAGATCACTGTACTCTCTCACACAGTTCCCAAAGGTTTTTCCCACTGACTTTCTAATTTGTCCTTGGCGTTTTGGGATGATGAAGTCTGGAAACTGCCACAGGTGCCAGATATTCAGTCCCCCTGAGACTGGTCAGGTCTCATCCATGCTGCTGGGCTCATGCTGCACTGTGCTCTGCTTCCATTGTGGCCCAATAGATGCTTCCTGTCCACTTTCCAGGTGTTCTTGAGCTAGAGGTGTCCTCGCTCTATCATTCTATGGGTTTTGCAGTTCGAGAATTTGTTTAGAGTCATTTATTACAGGTTTTTGGTTGGGTTTGTGGGGAGAGCTCTGGAAGTCCCTGCTTTTACTCCACTATCTTGGCTCTACCCCAACCTCTCCAATATTTTTCACAATTATTGTTGCTAACTCTATTTTCCTCCATTCAGTTTCCCTGTCCTGTTATTCAATTCTTTCTCTTTCCCCATGATCATCTTCAGAAGTGTTTTTATCCAAAAATAACCTCCCCGAACCTGTCTTGCCTTCTATCCCTGCCCTTGCCCCCATCACCTTCCCCTTCTACTTTCCAGTTGGGTAAGGTATATTTCAATATCCAAATTAATGTGTATGTTATTCTCTCTTTGAACCAATTCTGAGAGTAAGGTTGACTCCTTCCCCCTCACTTCTCCCCTCTTCCCATCTAGTATAAAAATTTTTTCTTGACTCTTTTATTTGTGGTAATTTACTCTATTCTAGCTCTACCTTTCTCTTTCTCCCAGTACATTCCTCTCTCACCCTTTAATTTTATTTTTTAGATACCATCCCTTCAAATAGAACTCACACTTCTGCCCTCTCTATATATATCCTCTTAGTCCCCGAATAATAAGAAAGGTCTTCTGAGTTACAAATCTCATCTTTCCATGTAGGAATAAAAGCAGTTTAACATTATTAAATACCTTATGATTTCCCTTTTTTCTCTACCTTTTCACCCTTCTCTTGAGTATTTTATTTGAAAGTCAAATTTTCTATTCAACTATGATCTTCTTGTGAAGAATGCTTGAAAGTCCTCTTTTTCTTGAATATCTTTTTTTCCCCTGAAAGAATATACTCAGTTTTACAGGGAAGGTGATTCTTGATTGTCACCTAGCTCCTTTGTCCTCCAGAATATCATATTCCAAGTCCTTCAATCTTTTAATGTAGAAGCTTCTAAATCTTGTATTGTTTTGACTTGGTTCCCCAATACTTGAATTATTTCTGTCTGCTTCAGTATTTTTCTATTCACCTGGGACATTTAAATTTGGATATAATACTCCTGATAGTTTTCATTTTGTGATTTCTTTCAGGAGGTAATTGGTGGATTCTTTCATTTTCTGTTTTACCCTCTGGTTCCAGAATATCATGGCAGATTTCCTTAACAATTTCTTGAGAGATAATGTCAGGGTATTTTTCTGATTATGGCTGTCATGTAGTTCAAGGATTTTTAAATTATCTGTCCTGCAACTGTTTTCCAGGTCAGTTGTTCTTCTAATAAGACATTTAACATTGTTTTCTATTTTTCATTACTTTGGTTTTTTTCTTGTTTCTTGATTTCTGATGAGATCCTTAGCTTCCATTTTCTCAATTCTAGTTTTTAAAGAATTATTTACTTCAGTGAGCTTTTGGGCCTCCCTTTTCATTTGGCCAGTTGTACCTTTTAAGGCATTCTTCTCTTTTTTTACTTTTTGTACCTCTTTTATCATTTGACCTATTATGTTTTTTAAGGTATTATTTTCTTCTGTATTTTGTTTTGTGTCACCTTTATCATCCTATTGACTCATTTTTCATGATTTTCTTGCATCAATCTCATTTCTCTTTCTAATTTTTCCTCTATTTCTATTATTTGATTTTCAATATCCATTTTGAACTCTTCCATGACATGATATCAATTCATATTTTTCTTAGACACTTTGAATGTGAAAGCTTTGACTCTTTCTTTTTTCTGAGAGTGTATTTTGAGCTTCCTTGTCATCACAGTAACTTTCTATAGTCAGATGTTTTCTGTTGTTTGCTCATTTCCCTAGCCTATTACTTGAGGTTTTCCTACTTGTTAAAGTAGGGCTCTGCTTCCAGAGTGGAGGGCACATTACTCCAAGCTTCGGGGATTTGTGCAGGTGTTTTCAAAGATACTTCTAGAGACTTGTAAGGCTTCTATTCTTCCAAGGTAGTGTGATCTAAGGGGGCATATTTACTACTCTCCTGGCTTGTGTTCTGTTCTGTGAGTGACCACAAGCAACTTTTTCTGCTCTGAAACTATGAAGAGAGTCCCCCTTCCACTGTGACCACCAACTCTGGTGTGCTAGTGTTCCTCCTCACTCTGGGAATGAAAATCAAGAATGTGACCTGCATCTGAGTATGGACAAAGCAACAGAGTTTGGCCTCAGTGCTAGCAAAAAGACCCCTGTAATCTCCTTCTGACTAGCTGTTTGACCCTCAGTCTGTGGGCTGAGATGTCTGGAAGCAGCTACTGCCACTGCCACTGCTGCTGCTAATTCAGCCACTCATAAGGCTGTGGCTACTGTGGCTGTGGCTGCTGCTGTGGTCAGCATGGGACTGCCTGCCACTTTCACCCTGGTGTGACAGGTCTTTTCTCCTGACCTTCTATGTTGTCTTTGGAGTCTATGGGTTGAGATGTCTGGAAACTACCACCAATGCTAGTGATTCAGTCATTCTGAGGCCTTCTTCAGGTTTGCTGGATCCTGTGTGAATTGCATTGGAATGTGATCCTCTCTCATCTTGGAGCAAAATAACTTCCCTGCTGACATTTCAAGCTGTCTTGGACTGGAAATTTGTTTCACTCCATCTTGTTCTGGGATCTGCTGCTCTAGAGATTGTTTAGGGTGGTTTTTAGAGATATTTGCAGTGGTTTAGAGGAGAGTTCAGGTGAGTCCTGCCTTTACTTCACAATCTTGGCTCCACTTCCCAAAGGGCCACATCTTTTGAAGGACATTTGCAAGTCAAAGTCTCTCGATCATGGGGTAACCAGGGAGCACCAGAAATTATGCTATGTTAGTTTTATTTTAAAGAGCTTCCTATTTTAATTGAGAAATTTTAAGAGCGAAAGCCTGATATAGTATGATAGAGTCTTCACATTTTTGAGTGTTGATGTGTGACATAAACTTATTCCGTGTTGTACAAGAGAGCACAGCCAGGAGCAATACTTAGATGTGCCAGAGAGAAAGATTGCATTGTGATGAATTGTGTAACTTCCTAGAAAATGGAACTGTCCAAAAGTTGCATGAGCTGTCTCAGGAGGAATGAGTTACCTGTCAAAAGAAGCCTTCTATTATAGACCTCTTGAATCAACCAATCAATAAGTATTTATTGAGCACGACTGGATCCCAGACACTATCACATAATAGGACTACGAAAAGGAAATGTTGTTCCCACTAAGTAGCTTATTTTTTATCAGGGAGACAATATTAGGAAAAAATACATATTTAAGTAGATGCAAAAATATGCATTATAAATACAATTTGGAGGAGGGCACTAGAAGCTGGGGGATCAGAAAAGGCCTTATATAAGAGTGATATTTGTGCTGAGCTTTGAAGAAACAATGGATTCTAATAGGTATCGATAAGACAGGAGTATCTTGCAGGCCTCAGAGAGAGCCTGTAGACAGAGTGGGAGATGGAGCATCTTTCACAAATTCAATTTGACTAGATAAAAATATAATAAAATTAAGCTGGAAAGGTTGGGCTGGAACTAGATTGTGAAGGTTGTGAAATGCTAGCCTACTGGATTCTAACAGTAGTAGAAAGTTATGGCAGTTTATAGAACTGGGGAATGACATAGTCAGAACTATATTTTAGGAATATTGTTTTGTCATTTATATGTATACGATGTAAGAGTCTTTAGGTAGGAATGTCATTCAGAAGGTTATTGGAAACAAGAGATAATGAGTGCATAAAGTAGGGCAATTGCTGGGTGAGTCAAGAAAGGAAATTATTGGAAATATTGAGCAGGAGATTGAACTTCAGGCATGGATCAGACTCATGACTTAGCATAGATGAACTTTATTTTTAAACATGTTGATAATCCTATTTTGACATGGTGGTTTTTCATTTTATGTGTTTTACATTTTGAATTTAAATACATTATTCTGAGAATATCTCTTTGACAAAAAAAAATGCTAAGTTTCCCTGGCTAGGTAATCTTGGAGGTCCATTCACACTCTGAGATTTCAAGTGCCTTTCAGAACAGCGTATATACTTACTAGTGCCTATATTATTGGGAACCTAATTATACAAATATCTAGGTGAATGAACAAATTAGAAATTTAAAGCAATTCAGAGGAAACTAGTATATTATTACGTGTAAGTTATGTACATTCATTTAAATTGAAACTAGATATAATTGGCGGTGGTGTGTAAAGTTAAGTGTATCTCCTTCCATTCCTTCTTGATCATCAACACTAAAAATAAAGAGAAACACAATTTTCATATTTGAAGTAAAGACACTCCAGAAGACATATGACAGGATGGCATATGCTAATTATTAAAATGACTAAAATGACTGTCTTTTATATGAGACTTTGAGATTTGCAAAGTGCTTTACTTACATCAACTCATTTGGTCCTCACAAAGTCCCTGTGGGGCAGATGCTAATGTTATCCCTATTTTACAAATGCAGAAACTAAGGAAGATGGAAGTTAAGTTGCTTTCCCAGACTTACACTGCTGGTAAGTGTCTGAAGCTGTATTTGAACTCATCTTCCTAGGTCCTGCACTCTATCTATGGCATGAGAGTACTACCTACCCTAAATGCATGTGGTCTTAACTTGAAGATCATATTCATGTTTTCATGGAGATCTGTGATTTTTTAAAACTGATGTTAATTAGAAGTTTCCATTCCTTCTATCAGAGAGACTTTGTCTCTGACCATCCTGGGACATATTTATATAGGAGGGCTGTTAGGCTTAGTTCCTAGTTACAATCACTCAGGAGAAACCAAACACTTTTCCTTTGAGTTAACTTAATTGGATTCCAAAAAAGGTGTCCCTGGTAATAATTTTCTGCCTAAACAGAGGAGTCTAAATATATATAGAGAAGAATTTCCTTGGGGCCTCATTATTTCTGTATTGGTAGAAATTATGCTGTGCTCTCACTCTCTGATGATGGCAAAGCAATCAGTAAATCTCATCCTGAGTCTTATGAATCTCCTCAATTCAACTGAGTCATCTTTTTAATTGCTTACTCTGTGACAAAGCACTTATCCAAATCAGTGCACCCAAAGATAAAAATGCAATTATAAATATAAATAAGGTCCACTGAGACTTCCAAATATTCCTTTTACTATTTTTTTTTGTTCCTATGGCTGCCCCTCTGGTCCAAAATCTCATGTCATCCCAAACAGATTCTTTAAGTAGTTTCTCAGTTGGTTTCTATACTCCTTGTCTCTTCTTCATCTGATCCTTCCCTCTAGTACCTAAACTAGCTTGTCATTGCCTAAATTAAGTCCTGTTGCATGGACTAATAGTTAGATACTCACAGAACCCAGCCCCAAGCTACCTTTCCAATTTTACTTCAATTTGAATTTCAACTTTTAGTGAATGGTATGAGCTAAACTCTGTGATAGGGAGGGTGCATAAAGATATGAATAGGCCCAAAATCCCTTCCCCCCACCTCCCTAGGCAAGTTCCAGTCTAACTAGAGAGACACAAATAATGAAAATATAAAGTAGAATATGATAAATGAGATACAAATTTGATTGATATTTTGAGAGATCTGAAGAGTGAAAGATCCATATCTGCATGGCAAGAATCAGGGAAAATTTCCTGCAGGAGAAGGAATTCAAGGTGTTCTTTGAAGTAGAGGTTGGATTTTTTTTCATGAGGAATATGATGTTAGCTTGGGGAAGGGTCATTAATATATGAACCTTTGATACATCTACAATCCATAACTAGCTGCTGAATCATTATCTAAGGGTACAGTGTCAGTGTGCTATTTAAAGCACCTACAGCATCCACGAATATCCCAGAGCAATCCTGAATCTCAAAATACAACAGAATCTCCATATGAAAGACAAACAAAACATTGAAACATTTTGAGAGTTGTCACACAATGACACTGCAGAGATCCACACTAGCCCCAAGCTTTCCCTCTATTAGGCTTCCCCATAACTAGCTCCCTTATACAAATCAGAAGCAGGCTCCCTTAAACAAAATCACAAATAAGCTCTTTCACTCATGCTGGACAGCAGCCTGCTTGCCTGCATTCTTCATAGCTCCGACTGCTCTCCAGATTTTCTCTCAATTCTGCTTCAGCTCTACTCCTTCCTGTTCTACCCATTTAGCAAGCTCCTCCCACCGCAGGCTGTGCAAGGGATGCAAGCACTTTACTGTGGTTAACTTTTCACCTCCTGTGAACAAAACCAACAATAGCTTTTTGTCCTACGACCTGAGACCCCCCAGCTTGCTCTCCTAAAGGAGAGTTTGAATGCTTCAGCAGAAAATCTTCTCATGCAAACTAGGCAAGTCCCTTCCCACCTGAGCCTTCTCCTCCAGAAGCTTGTCTCTCCTTTTATATATATTATTTGTTATTATTTTTTTGTTATTTATTATTTACTTTACATATTATGTACATTACATATATTATTTACTTTTATATATGATTCAGTGACTTATTAGAAAGCCCCATCCTCTGCTATACACGCCTGCCATTTTTTTTCCTGGTTCTCTTTTTATTCCCTGCAAAGATCTTTCTAAGTTTTTGGGTTCACCCTTCTGTAGTGTTGGTTCCCACTTTTCACAAAGTCCAGCATCTTTAGCCCATTCTCTTGCCAGGGTGGAATAAGGCAAATCCTCCCATCCTGGCAGATCTACTTCTTCCTCTCTCTCTCCTCTACCTTTCTAGAGGTCTGATATTTTACTATCCCATCCTTGTCACCATTTGTAATGCAAATGCAATATTCTCAGTGCCTACAGTGGACATGAATATCCTGGTGCAATTCTGAACCATGAAATACCACAGATTCTCCACATGGAAGACAATCAAAAATTTATTCAGACACCAGAAAGTCAAATTCATCATAAACTATCCACAATAACAATGCAGAGGACAACACCATCTCCAATCCTTCCACCTGCTTGGCTTCCCACAAACCAGTTCCATTAAACAAATGACATGCAGGTTCCCTCACTCATACTAGCCACTAACCTGACTGCCTGCATCTTTCCTAGATCTTTCTGCTCTCTCCAAATTTTCTCTCAACTCTGCTCTATCTCTGCCTCTTCTTATTCCACCATTCCTGTTCCACCCATTCAGCAAGCTCCTCCCAGCATAGACTCCATGTGATTCAAACTCATGTGAAGTAGGCTTCCATGTGACTTCAGTGAGTCTCATAGGCCTGTTAAGAAATGGGAAAGATTTTACATTTAAATTCCATTACAAATGGGCATTAGGAACAACCTCTGAAGCAAGAGTTTGGGAGAGGGAGAATGAAACAAAATGTGAAGCTAAAGTACTGTGTGGGGTAGGGCAAGGAAATTTCAGTGGAGGAGTCATTTAGAAAGCCCAAGCCTGCAAATTTATCTGAGAGGGAAAGTGTGATAATGTGATCATAGCCTAGTGCTGAGATTCAGGGCGCCTGGATTCCAAGTCTTTTATGGCTGACTAGTTGTGTGATATTGAACAAGAAATTTCCCATGTGTGGAGATGAGTTTTCCCATCTATCATATCAATAACAAAAGATATTCCGTCAATCACAGGAGGTTGTTGAGATTGTCAAAGGAGATTGAAGCAGGAGTTCTTAACCTTTGTTGTGATATTAACCCCTTTGACAGTCTGAGGTTGTCTATGGACCCTTTTCAGGATGTTATTAAAGGCAAAAAATAAAATACACAGAATTACAAAGGAAACCAAAGGTTAGGGAAAATAAAGATCTATTTTTTTCCCATCCAAATTCACAGATTGCCTAGAGATCTCAAATGCCTAAAGTGCCATATAAACATGAAATAATGTGATACTTCTCAGGGACCCTGGGGCAGATACTACTCACAAATGGCTTCATGATATGACTGGGGAATGTATCTCTATCTAGGCTTGAACACCCAGGAGAAGATGTGACTTTGACCTACCCAGGGGAAAGAAGTGCCATGATTGAGGAATATGATGTCACTGTTACTAATCAACCTAACATTCCTCAAGAGCCCCTCCCAGGAATGCCTTAGTGACTGAGGAAGTCCCTACACTTTATTTTGCCCAATTTGGTGGTTCTTGTTTCCTCCAAAAAACATCCCCAAATCAGATGATTGAATCTGAGGACTAAAACTGCTAAGACCCTGGTTCCTGAATTTTCAGATGTGGAAGATTACTTCAACCTGGCTTCTGTTTTTGTAAGGTGTTCTCCCCTCTGCACAGGCCCAGTACCCAGACTGTTCATTGACGGAGATGAGACTCAGCTGGGTAAGAAATCAATTTCCTCTTCTTTTTCTGTCCCACATTCTTTCAATGGGCTGAATCATAGCTCTCTATGCAAGACCAAAGAAGGCAGCAATGCAGACTTTACTGCTGCATCACATTCAGAAATGAGAGGTAAGCATGGATCAACTCAGCGGTGGGAGTAGAGACATACTGGTGCATCATATTGCAGTAAAGCTCACCCCTCATTCTTCCACTCACCTTCCCATATATGAAAGTAAACAGTATTCACTTAGATATGTCACTAATGTGCAAATTGCACTTTTCTTTTTGAATGAAATTCTATCTTCAATACCTTGGGGAGGGGAGAAGTTTGGACCCTGAGATCAAATCTTGTATAGAGCAAAGATTCTAAATATTAATATTCAGAGTTATAGACTATAAACTACACGACCATCTTTACTGGATCAGATGGGTATAATTTTTTTTTGAAAACCCATATTTCTTATGCCAGTGCATTTACTCACCTTTCAGATAACCTGAGGGAACCAACATTTTTTCTGAAGAGGCAGCATGGTAAAGTCTGAGAACACCAGAAAAAGCAGAGATAGCCACGCACAAAATCAATAGGGATATATGACTATATATGATTTCCAAATATCTTTGATTTTATTAAGAACATATACTTTCATTTCTACAATTAAATGTGCTAGAAAACTAATCTCTGCATGTGGGAAGTCAATTCACACAGCAAGAGACATGCAATTGTGGCAGAGTAGTCCAAGGAAGTGGGAGAAGTCTTTTAAGAAGCATGTTGTATTTGTCCTCTTGTCTTGAGTTAGAGCAAGGTCCAAGGTTCAAGGATCTACAGAAAATTGATATTCAGGAAGCTGAAATAGCATGAGTTTTATTATTATGTGGTGCATCAATGAGGCAAAAATGAAAGCAACATATATGCATATATTTTAGAACATCACCAAAAGAGATTCAGTCACACAGGGCCAGGGTTATTCATATGAGAGAGAAATGTGCAGTGGTAAAACCTTGATGGGAATGCACTGTAAGATTCTCATATGAGTGGAAAAATCTTATACCTTAAAGGTGGTCTTAGTTGAACCAGCCAATGGCTCTAGACAGGGGATGTGCATTTTAAATCTGATTCAGAAGTGGAGGGGAAGTTCTCCAGCATCACTTTTCAGTACCAAACTCAGGTAGATTAGTTTTCTAATCGGCACCAGAAATCAGGAGAGGGCACAAGTTGGCAATCAGGAGATTTCAGCAGTGGATATTGGTGCATGTGTCTAATTAGGAACAGAGATTGTTTACATGTTGGACAAATGATCAGAATGAGTCAAGGCAGCAGAAAAATACAGGCTGTCTGTTATTGCTTATATGTTTATAGCCATTAGGAGTCCATATTGGAGTAACATATGACTTATAACTGCAATATATATCTCAAAGCATCATACTTTTTACAAAGTATTACCATGTATACCATGGAGAGTGGAAGATTATGTGAAATCCTACATCCTCTGTGATTTTATGAGAAAGTTAACTTGTGAGAAGACTTGATTTTAGCATTATCAGTAGACAGTGTCCATGTGAGAGAGGGTGTATGGTCTGGTGCTCTCCTCTTCATTCCAAAATAACATTACTATGTAATATTTATTTCTGAACCCCTATAGTCTTCACAAAGGAAACAATAATCAGAATAACAGCCAGCATTTATATAGTGTCAAGGTTAACAAAGAACTTTACAAATATTATTTTATTTTATCTTCACAAGCCTAGAAGGTAGGTGCTATTATCTTCATTTTACAGACAACAGACAAGGGTTAAGTTACTTGCAAAGGATAACATAACCAGTAAGTCTCTGAAGCAGGATTTGAACTCAGGTTTTCCTGACTCTAACCTCTATCCACTTATAGGAAAGGGTGATATATGGAGAGGAGGTATGTCAGCAGACCCTGAGGAGGGGATGAGAGTGGAGTTAGCATTACTATGAGTGGTCCATAGGAGTGGCTAGAAAATTTGCCTTTGAATCAGAAAATATAAGGTATGATTCTCTGCTTCATTCATAAAACACCTGAGAACTGTGCTAGTCGCTCAAAAGGATGGAGAGAGACATAGATTATAAAATCTTGTTGAGTAACTGTAACATATACAGGATAAATACAAAATGGTATATGAACACTGTATGAGAGGCCTAAAGCAAGTGATATGTATGGTTCCAGAGAGAAAATATTATACCCAATTGGTGGGGAAGGAGAAAAGGAGAAGTTGAGGGAAGGTTTCATGAAAGAGGACTTGAGCTTTTCCCTCAGTGATAATTAAGAGTTCAAGTAGTAGAGATAGGTTCCTGGAAGAGCACACAGCATCAGCAAATGAATGGAAGTAGGTGAGTGTAGAATATGGAAGAGAGATGGAAATCATTCTACTTTGTCTAATACAGAGTGGATATAGAGGGAATGAATATGTGACTAAGAAACCTATCAAGCAAGCAAGCATTTATCAAGTGCCCATTAGGTTCTAGGAAACAAGAATATATGTGTGTGTTCATCCTTTGTTGCCAAAGAAGACCATGCCATCAGAGAAGTAATGACATGACTTGACTTTGTTTTGAGTGAAGAGGGGCTTTGCCAGGACACCAGTCTCACTTCTCCTCCAGAGCCATCTGAATCCAGTGACCAGATATTCATCAGGATGACTTGAGATGACCCAGGATGAGGCAATTGGGGTTAAGTGACCTGCCCAAGGTCACACAGCTAGTGAGTGTCAAGTGTCTCAGGTGAGGTTTGAACTCAGGTCTTCCTGACTCCTGCACTGGTGCTCTATCCTCTGTACCACCCAGCTGCCCAAGCAGGAATACAAGGACAGAAGGAAATAGTCCCTTCCTTCAAGGAACTTATAATCTAGATAGGGAAGATAACTATTTGACTATGGTTGCTGTCTCTCAGCCCTTGCAATCTTTCTTCCACCCCACAGCTCAGCTGAAACTATTCCATCCAAAGTTACCAACAAATAATAGTAAAACACCCCAATAAAAACAACTTGTAATTATGTAATGATTTAGTGTTTGGAAAACACCTTAAATGTTACCTCATTTTATCCTCACAGGAAGTGCTATCTGTAGGATGCAGAGACTTCTGGTGACTTGGTCTGTTAGGTTGCTGAAACCGCCAAACCCCAAGGTAATAGGGAAAGAAACTCCCAGGCTCATAAGGGCAGCATGGTCACAAGAGGGCAGAGACAAGGGTTGCTGCATAATTTATTTGCTTGCATGTCAAACTGTTTCTTGATTGCATCCTTGCTCAAAGTGTTCTAACTTGTTCCTAGTTTAAAAATTGAACTCAGTGGGATACTGAACTGGGGCATATGGGATCTTCAAATTCTGATCAATCCAATCAGTTTTTGTGCTTCCTTCTAGAGGTCAGGGAGCCAAACCTCAAGAATGGAAGCTTTGGGCACACAGGGAACATCCAGAGAATGCCTAAGAAGAGTTAAATTGTTCACTGGATAGAGGGCTGGACTTGAGTCAGGGAATCCTGAGTTCAATTATTGCCTTAGACACTTGCTAGCTATGTGACCCTGGATATTCCATTCATTGTCTCTCAGCCTCAATTTCTTCACCTGTGAAATTAATCTGGATATCCTCTAAGATCCTTTCTAACTGGCAATTTATGAATTTAACAGATTCAGCTATGTATTAGATGTCGTAAGGGTTAATTTCACAACATAGTTTCTGTCTATGCTTAACTGTATTTTTATATGAGATCCCCATGGAATGTTTATTTTGGCCAGTGACCAGTATGTCATCTATGTAAGGAGGAGGAATGTTACAAAGTGTCAGCCTTTCTAGATCTCATCTCTATTGTGACAGTATGCAGGGGAGTTCAGATATTTTTGGGGAAAGAACATGAATATATCCTGTATCCTATCACAGAAGAAGATAAACAGAACTTGACAATTCTGTTAGGGGTATTGAGAAGAATGTGTTTGTCCAGGTTGATCACTTCATAGAACTCTAACTTTCCACCCCTATTTTCTCCTAGATCTTACTCACTTCATTGTAACCTACTATAAGCCTTCCTATTCTTCATGACTTTTTGTATTGGCTAGTGGAAACCAGCATACTAACCTCTTATTTCCAAGATTAGGGAATGCATTTCTCTTACTGTCTCTTGTATCCTACACTCTTTTATATTTATGACCTGATATGAAGGAGATGGGCCCAAAGGTTTCCATCTTGCCTAGGCTACTGAAATACCCCAGTCCAAAAACTCAGTGGAATACATTGGCTCAGCCTCTCAGTCTCCAGCAAATTTATGCTTTTAATGAATTCATCTGTAGGGCAACAACATCCATGACCCATAGTGAGGATCAGTTTCATATCCTGAAGCAGGCTCAGACTCATTCTTCCAATACTACTAATGACTTTAAGAGCCCTTAAATTAAGGAGCATTCCTCTATTTACCCAGTTACTGTGATACTGACTTGTGTCAGAAGGGCCCAGAATATTTATTTCCCCTTCATATCCTAATTTATAACCACTACTACATACATGACACCAGGTATATTGCCAAGGAATAGCACCAAGTAAATTTTGGGTTACCAGCCCTATCCCTGTTACAAGAATTTCTACTTGATGGCAGGAGACCCATGTTCAGGGATATAGGTGCCCCCTTCTTCCTCTCACAAATACCATACCAGAAACATCAGAGGCTTTCTATGTATTTTATGAGCACTTTATGCTTGAGAATTCAGATCCATAGTTCTCTTAAGAATAAGCCCTTTCCTCCTCCTTTCTCACTGGTTCCAGTCACCCTATAACCAAGCAAACTCTCCCTTCCTTCCCAGGGCCTTAAACCTTGTCTGCTCTGTGTTCTTCAGTAAAGGCTAAGCCATTTTTAAGTGAGCCTTGGAAACCAGTAAGAGATTTGAGAGCATGTCCAAAATGTATGCCTCATTCTGCCAAGTCTTGTATCTATCATCCTTTGGTCTCGAAATGAGTAATATGCATCATTATTGGTTCTCAAGAGTTTGGACTGATAACTAGTATCAGAGTTTCTAAATATTTCAAAGGTGTTTGTATTTATATTATTGTTGTTGCACAAATTGCACTCATTTCATTTTATATTGGTTCATCAAAGTCTTCCAAGGTTTTTCTGAAACTACCTCTTTCATCATTTCTTGAGGTGCAATAATATTAAATTATGATCCCATACCATAATTTTTTCGGGCTTTACCTCGTTGATGGGAACCTGTTTTGCTTCAAGGTCTTTGCCATATTACAAAGAATACCTACTATACATATACACAGAAGAGTTGTTTTCCTTTTCTTTCTTTGGGATACATGTCTAAGAGTAATGTTATCAGTTCAAAAGGCATGCTGTTTTAGTGACTTTTCAGGTGTAGTTCCAAGTAGGTTTCCAGAATGACTGGAATAGTTTTACTGCTTTTCCAATCCATCAGGCTACTCATTTCAAATCCCTTGGGAGTGTAGTCTTCTCTATCCTACCAGTAGGATTTTTCTTCTTTTTTTCAGAGCTTCTGGGCACAAGACACCAAGGAGTTTAGCAGCCAAAGGATCTGACCCTCCTCTCTGTTTCTCCCTTTACACAGCTAGGATGTCAAAGTGATGTATTGTGTAGACTATGCCAATGGAACTATTCAAAGGTATTGTATTGAAGACCTGCAGCTAATGTGCCACTCAAAATAAAAAGCACTCCTAAACCTAAGGGAAACATGTAAACATAAAAGAAACAAGCGGTGTTTTAACCATAGGAGTCCAAATGTCCAGGGGAAAAGGAGTAGATTATTTGTGGAGTAGAGAGGAAAAAGATGTTTAACAAGTGAAACTATCAGCAAAGATACATAATAATTGTATGAAATGCCCTGCCACTCCCTTATCCCCTTAGCTACAATGAACTTATGGTTCATGGGTGGCTGCAGACTCTGTCAGAACAGAGAAGCCAGTACCAGAGCTTCTTGCCGCACTTTTATTCTTTATAGAGCTCAGGGCATTCACACTAATTGTTATGATCTCATGTCATTAATTGGAGCATCGTCATCAGAGGTGATTGCATGTCAACCTGTGTTTGCCCACCTGGGTCCACCTAGCCATCTGAGAGTTTGGCTTATTTATGTCTGTGTCATGTTTCCAGTGGGCGTCGGTGGGTTCATCATGGAACCTCTCACATCAAGTATGGTCAACTTTACTAGCACAACATATTTTGCATCATTTTCCCTCTTCTCTCCACTTACTTGGGTCAGCTAGGTGGCACAGTGGATATAGCAGCATTCTTTCTCAGTTAAAATCTGGCCTCAGACCTTTACCAGCTGTGTGACCCTGACTGAATTACTTAACCTTATTTGCCTCAATTTCTTTATCTATAAAATTAACTGGAGAAGGAAGTGGCTAACCATTTCAGTGTATTTGACAAGAAAACGTCCAAAGGGGTCAGAGAGACAGAGATGACTGAAAAATAACTAAACAAAATCCATTTACATGGCTCCTGTTCCAGTTTAGGATTTTATCAACTCTTGCCTTTGCTATTGCAAAATCTAGTCTCCCTACCTCAAGGCCATTCCCTCTCCAATGTGTCCAATATTTGGGGAAACCATGGTTCACTTCACTTACTCATCTCTTGCTTTCTTGTCAAGCACCCTGATGCCTGGATCAGAGACCATCCTTAAGATATTTGTAATCCTTTCATTTCTGAAATTTATGCCCTAAGATCCCATTGTTCTGACTAGTGACTGCCCCAGCTGAACTTGAGACAGGTGTGACCCAGGCAGACCTAAGATCTGCTTCACTTAACTTCCTTTCCCAAGTCTTGTCATTCATTGATATTCTCTGATCCTAACCTCCCCTTCTACTGCTCTGGAACCATAATCAAATTTACTCTACTGCTCCAGAAAATTTGTGTTGTCAACCTACTGTATTATATCTCCCTTCACCACCATTCTGGTGGGTGACTTGTCCTAGACCAAAATGCCCCTTCCTGGGTCCTACTCTTCTGTCTTTATTGTTTCCATTTTAGAATTTATACTCCATGAAAAAAATATCTTTGCCTCCATATTTTTATCCCCATTTTTTGGTACAATGCTTAGCACAAAGGAAGTGCTTAATAAAGGCTTTGTCATACATTCATTCACCCTCCATACAACCATCATTCTTTCTATGGTAGGGCAGCTAGGTAGTGCAGTAGATAAAGAACCAGTTCAGGACTCAGGAGAATCTGAGTTCAAATGTCATCTCAGACACTTTACACTCACTAGCTGTGTGACTTTGGGCAAGTCACTTAACCCTAATTGCTTCATCCTATGTTATCTTCAGTCATGCTGATGCATATCTCGATTCAGGTGGCTTTGGAGGAGAAGTGAGGCTGGTGACCTGCACAGCCCTCCATCACTCAAAACAAAGTCAAGTGAAGTCATGTCAATATTTCTCTGATTGCATGGTATTCTTTGGCAATGAAGGACGAATATATTCTTTCCACAGCATAACTTGGGCCATGTAACTTTCCTGCTCAAGAGCCTTCTGTGGCTCCCTATTGCCTCTAAGGAAAACAAACAAACAAAGAAAACTATGAGCTTACTTGCCTGGAATTTAAAACCCTTCTCAATTTGTCTCCAGTCTTTCCTTCAAAACTGAACTTTAATTTATTTCCCTCAAATACCACAAAATACTAATCTTTTTCCTATGCATGTTATCCATCTCTTACTTCTGTAATTTCACATAAGTTGCCATCAGTCTTTGGAATGTTCCTTTTCTCAACTTTTGTCTCTTGTAAACTTTGACTCCTTTTTAGGAAAAATTCAGATAACTACCTGCAACCTGAAACTTTTCTGATTCCTCTCCCCTATTCTAGTTGTCAATGTTATTCTCCATCTGAAAATACAAATGTACTTTGTATGTACTTATCTGTATACCTATTATATCTCCAAAAAAATGGAATTTCCTTGGGGGGAAGTGATTAGGTTTTTCCTTCTTCCTCTCCAATGCATCTTACACATTTTAGGAGCTTAATAAATATTTGTCTGGGATCAGAAGAGCTTAATCTGGAAGCAGTAAGAAGGACATTATTATGGAAGGAAAAGACTGGAGTCAAGAAGAAAAAATGCATGTGATCAAAATCATCCAGGCAGTTTGTAATGAGTTTTTAGAGGTAGGTAGATGGTACAGTGAATAGTCAGGAAGTTTGAATTCAACTTCAGCCTTAGATTCTTCCGAGCTGTGTGACCCTAGGCAAGTCACTTCACCTTTGTCTGCCTCATTTTAGTCAGTTCTAAAATGGGGTTGACTACTACCTACCTTCCAGGGTTGTTGTGAGGAACAGATAAGATATTTACATGCTAACTTGTAAATTAGTACAGTGGCTGAATTGGAGAAGCTGCTTAAAAAGATTTATTTTCTTCCTTCTTTACTAAGAATATAGTAGAAAGGAGGGGAAGAAGGTGAAGCAGATTGTGGAAGGGGAACTAAAAATATTTGACAGCTGATTATGGAGATAATGTAGAGAAAAATAGTAAAAGTTTTGCATATGAAGTAGTGGGTGAAATCTGGTTCCATGGACAGAAATGGGAAAGTCAGCAGGGAAAGCAGGCTGTGAGGAAAAGGAGTTTGTTTTGGACATAGTGAACATGGTCTGCAATGAAGCATTCATGAGCATGTCTCAAAGGAAGTCTAAAGTAATGACCTGTCATTGAGGAGAAAGGTCAAGATTAGAGTTATAGATGATATTTGAAAGCATAAGTGTGTCTTAGCATGCTGAAAATGAAGAAAAGAAGAACTAGGAAAAAAATCTCTTAGTTGGTGACCTTTGAGATAGGTTAGGAGGGTGAACAGAATTCATGTAGCAAAAGACTGAGAAATGCAGTGGAGGAAGTAGAAATATCTAGTGTAGATTATTTTTTCCTCAAGAAATATGACTGACTTGGAGGAGAGAAATGAGATGGTAGAAGCATAGGTTAAAAGGGGCAAAGGTACTTGAATTTTTTTAAGAATTGGAGATCTAAGAATGTTTATTAACATATGGAGAAAGAAAGTTTGAAGGAATAAGCCCCTGAAGTTAGTACAATAATATGATAATAATTTACAGTTATCTAATACCCTTTTGGGAAATGCTAAGGAAATATGAAGGTTGGAGATGGACATCTAAGGGGTAGAGCAGATATCACCCAACAATGTGAGCCGTTATCTCATGGGTGACATGGTCTATGGATAAATTAGACATTCCCATCCTAAGAGATTTGGGATGGAAAGTATTTAATGAAGCAATAGAGAGCAAATGAATCAAGGTGGAGAACCAGCACAAAAGGCCTAGGAAGTAGTTGTGGCCAGCAGCATATGCACTTATGACTCAGAGAGAGAGAGTCATGAAGGGACAATATTAGTGACCAAGGAAAAAAGATGATGATAACGACAATAACAACAGAGGGAGGAGAAGAAGGGCAGGAAGGCAAAGGAAAAGGAGAGGGAAGATAGGGAGACGATAACAAGCAAATATTGGAGGGGGAAAAGAGAGGTTTATAATTTCAGTGTTTTTCCCTAGAGAAAATAAAGTCTCCTCTGGTGGGGTGCTTGAGCTACAGAAAGATAATTATTAAGTTTTCCAACTACACAGAGCAAAGAGAGAAACTTAGACCTTCATCCTACTAGGCAAATGAGTTAGCAGTTTTGACTATAAATGACTGGCTGGCAAATAGGAGAGGCAGAGGAAAAACAAGGAACAGAAATGAGAGTGATAGAAGAAAATAATGGAAGAGGAGTTAAAGGATGGGGGACTTGGTAGAATGGAGGGCAGTTTGGGAGTGGTAAGTCAGAAGAAGACACTTTTGGGAATGGACAGAGTAAAAGGAGAGAGAGAGAATAAGATAAACAGGGGGAAAATGGAATGGAGGAAACACATAGCTGATATTTATTACTGTAAAAAAAAATTACAGTGAGGTTCTCTGATAATGACTTCATTTCTCAAACATAAAGATAATTGAATCAAATTTATAGACATAAGAGCCAGTCCTCAATTTAAATTAATTTGTCAAAAGATAGGAGTAGATAGCTTTCAGACAAAGTAATCAAAGTTATCTATAATAAAGTAAAAAATGCTGTAAATCACTACTGATGAGAGACATGCAAATTGAAAGCACTCTGAGCTACCACCTCACACCTGTCAGATTGGCTAATATGGCAGAAAAGGAAAATGACAAGGGGATGTGGAAAATAAAAAAAAGGAAACTCTAAGGTACTATTGGTGAATTTGTATGTTGATTTAACCATTTGGAACTCCACCTAGAAAAGCATGAATACCTTTAGACCAAGCAATACCGCCACTAAGTCTGTATCCAAAAAAGACAGAAATCAAGAAGAAAAATGACCTTTGTATACAAAAACATTTATAGCAGCTCTGTTAGTGGTGGCAAAACATTGGAAACTGAGGGGATGTTCATCATTTGGGCAATAACTGAACAAGATGTTGTATATGATTCCAATGGAATACTATCTTTCTTTAAAAAATGGTGAAGAAGATGCTCTCAGAAAAACTTGGAAAGATTTGCATGAACTGGTACAAAGTGAAATGAGCAGAACTAGGAAAACATTGTACATGGCAAGGGAAATATTGTATGATGATATGTTATGAAATAGCTTAACTATTCTTAGCAAAACAATGATCCAAGATAATTTTGTAGGACTTATGATGAAAGGTGTCCATCTCTAGAGAAAAAAAATGTTAGAGCCTGAATCGGATCAAAGATATTTTTCTTGTTTTTTTGTTCTGTGTTTTCTTTCACAAATATCTTACATGGAAATATGTTTTGCATGACTACACATGAATAACCTATGTAAAATTGCTTGCCTTTTCAATAAGGGGATAAGAGAATGAGGAAAAGAACGTGGAACTGAAAATTTGAAAAGAAAGAAGAATGATAATGTGGTTCTGCATGTAATTTTGAAAATATAATATATTGAATAAGATCATAAAGGATAGTCAGGATCATTCTTCTCCTTGAAATCTTCAGTATCAAACAACTGAGAAGAGAACATAATATCTTGCCTGTGTTGCATGATCACAACGGAATGGTGTGAGATATAGGATATGAAAGGATTGGTAATCCTAAGAAACACACACACGGCCTAATGGTCTCTATATGTTCTCCCTGTAGTTCTAGCAGGAGGAAAACCAGAACATAAAAATGCTTTTTGGCCATAACTTTGAATATTCTTTCAGTAGACCCATAAAGATGAAGAAAAGCAACCTCACTTCAGTGACTGAGTTCATCCTCCTTGGCCTCTCCAGTCAGCCTGAGCTCCAGGTTTACCTTTTCCTGCTCTTCCTCATGCTGTATCTGGTGATCTTGCTGGGGAACCTGCTCATTGTGTTGCTGATATTGAGGGATTCACGCCTCCACACCCCTATGTATTTCTTCCTCACTAATTTATTCATTCAAGAAGCCTGTTACATATCCTGTGTATTTCCACAGATGCTTTTACCCTTCTTTGCATAAAGAAAGTCCATCTCCTACTCAGGCTGTGTCATACAGGTCTACACATTCCTGTCCTTTGGCATTTCAGAGTGCTATATCCATAGCTATGATTGCTATGTTGCCATTTGAGATCCCTTAAGGTATTCAGTCACAATGAACTGGGGGATTTGTGGGAGGCTGGCTGCTGGGTCATGGTTGGGTGGCTTCATGGAATCCACAGTGGACACGGCAACCACATTTCAGCTCTCTTTCTGCCAGAATGATGTCATTAACCATTTCTTGTGTGAAATGCCTGCCCTACTGCACCTCTCTTGTACTGACACAACCCATGCAGAACTGGTCATGCAGGTCCTCTGTGTCTTTACCCTTTTGTCCCCTATCACCTTAATCATCCTTTCCTATGCACACATCATCATTGCTGTCCTGAGAATTCGCTCTACCCAGGGACGCAGAAAGGCCTTCTCTACTTGCTCTTCCCACCTTCTGGTTGTCACCCTATTTTTTAGAACTGTAATGTCTCTTTACATGAAGCCTCAGTCCCTATCCTCTCCAGAATACAATAAGATTGTTTCTGTGTTTTATGTGGCTTTCACACCTACGCTCAACCCTCTCATCTATAGCTTGAGGAATAAGGAGGTGAAAATGGCATTGAGAAAACTTTTGGGGAAACCTGAATCAGCTTAATTGTACCTCTACTATTCATGAGTCTATGTGAGGAAAACTTAAACCCAAACAGGCTCCTTGTTTTTTCTTCCAGAAATTTCTTACGTGTCTATTCTTATTTCTGGAACCTTAACCTCTCCATTTCATTCAATATTTTCTTTTATCACTTTAGGAAACATCTAAACTCTGTCCTGGTTTCCTCCCTATTTTTCATATAAAAAGAAATGAAATAGTCTTCAATTCCTTAAACCACCACAGGTTTTAACTCAGATAGTACTTCATTTGGCATAGTGAGAATTATTACGCTACAAATTAGATTTGAATAATGATTATAATAATTTGCAGAATCACAGCTGGTGTTATGGAATTGGGGGCCATTTACTGGTGGGTAGAGGATTTGGGTGGGAATACTAATTTCTATGGGCAAAGATAGGTTATTTTTTGGGGGCATTGGGAGGACACAGGGTGGGACAGGCAATGGAGGAGGAGGTTACCTAGGGAATGGTTGGGGATTTTTTGGGCGAGTGATTGAATTTAAATGCTAGCTTTCTAATTTAACTGATTTTTCTAATTTAATTCTAATTTCAGTTTTTTTAGTGTAAGTGCTGCCAGTGCCCTCTAGTTTCCCCACCCCAGAGCAGTGCCCCTAGTCATGCTACTTTAGTTTCAGCCTTTTAAGGTTCCTGAAATATCTGCTTGGATCCTATGCATGAAACAAGAGACGTATAAAAATCAAATGTAATGTATATTCTGATTTCACTGTTATTTTATTAGTCCTTTCAATCATGTCTGACTGTGTCCTCATTTGGTTTTTCTTGGCAACGACACCGTCATTGTTTGCCATTTCTTTTTCCAGTTCATTTCACATGTGAAGAAAGTGAGACAAGTGTTAAGTGACGTGGCCAGAGTCACACGGTTGGTGTTGGAAGCTTGATCTGGACTCAGTATGATGAGGCGTTCTATCCTTAGACCCAGTGTTCCGTCCACAATGCTGGGCAGCGGTTCCATTAAAATTTTGTTTTAGTTGTTGCTCGGTTGTTTTCAGTCGAGTCTGACCCTGTGACCACTTCTGAGGTTTTCTCGATCAAGGTAGTAGAGTGGTTTGCTATTTGTACTTCAGCCCGTTCAGAGATGAGAACCTGAGGCAAACGGTGAAGTGAACTGCCCAGGGTTACATGGCTAGTGAGTGTTTTGAACTCAGGTCTTTCTCATTCCAGGCCTGGCATTTTATCCAATGAGTCACCTATCTGCCATGATCTTCTTACATTTCACTGAGCCCTCATCACATGACCTAATATGATGGAGAAATAAACCACGCTTAACTGAATTTGTCATGTCATGTATAAAGTCTCTGAGGTTAACTTCACAACTCCAAGTCCAATAGAAATTTGAGGGCCAAGAGCAATGCTATTACTCCTCTCAGGGTTCTGGTCATAACTCCAAGGAGTAAGGATATCTTCTCTAGTACTATCATTCTTCAACCTCCATCCACTCTTCCCCCTCCCCAATATCACCAGTTTCAGTTAGTATCACACCAATATCATTTGGCAAGTTGATATCTCCTTACTATATTGATATTTAATCAGAATCAACTTTTGTAAAGGGATATTTTGGAGACAGCTGGATGGTTCAGTGGATAGTGTGCTGAGTCCGGAGCCAGGAAGTCGTGAGTTCAAATCCAGCCATGACAAGAACAAAAAGTCAACTTAAAGGAAGCAATGGTAGAATACTTAGAGATCTTAAGTGGAGGCCAAGGCTCTCCATTACACATTTCCAGAATTTGAATCACCAAGACTCCATGTGATTTGATATGAGGCAAAGTTCACTGTGCATGCTCCAAAGACTAAGCCCTCATTGGTTTGCTCTCTGTTATAATTATTTCCAAATAGAATGTATAAGAGAATAACATGGACATAAATAAACATCATAATTGTAAATATGAATGGGATGAACACACTCATAAATTACAAATTAATTAAATTGATTGGAAAGCAAAATCCAACAACATATTGTTTACGAGAAACACACAGATGCAAAAACTCAACATAAGATTAAAATAAGCAATTGCAATAAAGTCCAGTTTGCCTGAACTGAACGCAGGATTTTACCTTATCACTACTCTCACCCCTTCTGACCAATAAGTGGAGTCATGAACCTCAAAAACTGCATTTAAGGAAAGACTTCAGCACAGAATATCTCACTTCTCACTTGACTACAAAACTAATGGATATCTCTGACTTTCTCCACAATGTCCTAATACAGGGACCCTTCCCACATCCCTCCTTTTCAGTTTTATTTTGTGTATTGTCTTCCCCCATTTGATTTCAAATTCCATGAGGGCAGGGAATACCTTTTTCATACTCGTAGCCCCAGTTCTTAGGATAGTGCCTGGAATATACTAGGTGTTTAATAAGCATTTATTGACCACTGACTTCGGTATTGAAAAATGAAATGAACAGAATTAGAACAATTCACAGATCAGAAAAAAATAATTCAAAGAGAACTTGAGAAGCTGTAAGAGCTATGATTAATGCTTTGACCATCTGTGATTCCAGAGGAATGAGGATGAAATATTATCTATTAAAGAAAGATGATGGATTACTGTGAGCGCCCAGTATTAAGTCTGTGTCTCTAAGATATGACTTGGTAGATCATAAATGTTCATTTTTCTTTTATATTTTTAAGAAGACCCAGACTAATGAATTTATTGTGAGTTCCTAAAGGAATGGAAATCCATGTGATAAATTTTGCCTGTTCTCCTACTAAGCTTGTATAACCAACTCTAAATGTTTAACCCTTTTGTGGGAACCCTATCTGTGTTTGAGACTTGCCTGACCTTGTTTCCTTTCATTTTGCATTTTGCTTATTGCTCTTATTGAGGACTGAGTTTGAAATTCCGGTAAGATTGCATTTGTGGTAGAGTTTGACTATTTGATTGACAAAAGGAGAACATTGAATGAGGGACTTTTAAACAATATTCCAAGAAATCAGAACCCCTCACGTTTATCTTTAGAGTAGTGAGGGTAGCTATAATCAACTGACTTCTGAAAGCCCAACCTGTCTATGCAAGTTCCTGTTGAGTGAGTGAGTCCAGAAAGGATGCGGTGTCTACCAAAATATAAAGTACCCAAAATAACAGGCCCCCAAATAAAGACCAGAAAAGGAAATCACAATGGTTTAAAGGAACTACAAAGGAAAACAAAACTATTTTCCAGACGGATTTATAAGACAATTCTATTTTAAATAACAATTGATATATGCACAAAGATTTTTCTAGAAACTTGAGAACAACTCTAACACAGTCCTTTAATGAGGTAAATATAGTCCTAATAACTAAACTAGAGGAGTGCAAAGCAAAGTAAGAGAACTAGAAGTCAATATAACTATTGGGAGAATATGTTCAGACTGGGAAATACTCAATTTATTTTATGTTAAAAATAATGTGTATTAAAAGAAGAAAAATTAAATGATGAATTGGTTATCTATTGAAAAGAGAAACATAATGTACATTGTAGTCCCCTACATTTTCCTGTACGGTCTTTTTTTCTGCTATGATATTATAGAGATATGACTTATTTCTTTGGTGTTTGTTAAATTCTTAGTTGAAAACAAAATATTTTTTAAAGAAAAGCTCAGTACCAGTCTTTTAAAATGTATTATTCTTTTGTGTTGTGAACTTTGATATATTGACAAACAGAAATATTTCAATATAGAATAACAGAAAAAGAAAATTGCAACTGAAATTTTTAATTTCTACTAGGTGCAATTTGTTTTTTTATTCTATATTAATTTCAACACTTTAGAAATGAGCTAGGCTTTGAAATAACGATGAGTTTAAAACAATGGAGTAGATTGAGAGGGGCTCTCCAGACAGGAGGAATAGTTATCTAAGAAAAGTTACAAAAGTGGGAATGATATTGGTATGAATGAGGGAAACGATGAGATGCATCTTTCTGGAACAGACGGATTTCAGAGCGGTTATGAGACATGGCAGATCCTGGAGGTCACATGACACAAAAGCAGAACAGAAACAATATACAGGTGAGTAAACAGGGCTTTGACCCAAATACGTGCTCTGATTCATTGTGGGGAAAGAAATAGTGCTGAGAAGGCATGAAAACAGCCAGTCTTGATATCTGGAGATAAAGACTGAGGTTATTCCAAGAGGAAGAGGTATTGCATGAGTCTGGTCAGTGGGTTGGGGAAATTGAATGACCCCAAGGATCATCTGAATACATTCCTTATAGGAAATCCAATAATACCAGTTATGAAATACCCAGTAGACAGATTCCCCCTAGATACCACTGTTTCCTTAATTGGTACATAGGACTCAGGAGGACAAGGGCCAGAGAGAGATGGGACAATTAATACCTTCTTGCTAAAGAAAGGTTATAGGAATCTGATCCCAAAGGCTCCCAGGCAGAGTAAATATTGTTATTCTTCCTTTTATCTCTGGACTCAGTCGGTGCAGAATGTCTGGAGAATTACCACAAGCTGGGGAGTTTCCTACGAAGAGTTTACCTTATTCTGAATGGTACTGTGGATAAGATGCTGGACTTAGAGAGTCAGAAGGAATTTGGTTCAAATCCTACCTTAGACACCTAGACGCTGTGCTGCCCTGGACAAATCATGCAGCCTCTCTGGGACTCAGCTTTTCATTTGTAAAATGATGAGGTTGGATTTAATGACATCAAAGGTTCCCTTCACCAATAAATTTATGATCTTGTGATCCCTTTATTCTTTTACAAATTAGTCCCAGGCAGGTGAGGAGAGGATTAATGTTGCTGATACTTTTGTCCCTAAATATATTGTCAGCTATTATAATCTGCGGGATCAAATACCAACCTTGATTCGCATCCTGTCCTTGGAAAATGAGTTTCTCGCATGTGAAGAGCACAAGCTGGAAGTCTGGGAATGGAATTAATGCACAGCTAGATAAAGAATTAATTCCCTTCCCCTCTTTGTTTCCCTAACCTTCTACTGGATCAATTCATTGCTCTCCAAATAAGACCAGAGGGACCAGCAATGTAGAAGTCACTGCTGTGTCAGATCCACAAATAAGAGGTACAGATGGGCTACCTTTTACCAGGGATATTAAGAAGTTACTGAGGAAACATATGCCAATTTACCATTTTTCCTTTGTATGTTGATTCACACCTGCAAGGGAAGTTCTTTTTATTGTGGTTTTGTAGATAGGAGCCAGACTAGCATAATTGGAAATGCTCTGAAAGTGTAAATGCCACTTTTCTTTTGAGGGAGAATTCCTTTTAAATGTTTGCAAAGTTTAGTCTTAGAAGGAACTCTGTGATGAATCCACATATAATGCAAGGAATTCAAATCATCTTGTTCTGATTTACATTTTTTGTGTATTCATGATATTCACACCATTTTTGAACTGGAAGGTACTTAATCTATTCCAGCTAGCAATCTCATTCAGAAATCTCTCCACCTACAACAATAATAAGTACTACTTGTATAGTTCTTTTAAAGTTTATGAAGTTATTTATATTGAGTATCTCAGTTAGGCTTTACCAACAGCTAGTGATATAGGAAGGAAAGTTATCTCTGTGTTATTGCTGGAGAAACTGAAGGTTAGATTTCAAATGACTTGCCCGTGGTCACATAGCTAGTAAGTGTTAGAGGCAGATTGAAACCCATGTCTTCGTAACTCAACGTCCAGCCCCTTCTTTTGTTCCTCTTGGTCAGATGACGTAATAGATTAGAACACTGAACCTGGAGTCAAGAAGACCTGTGTAGCAATCTTGCCTCAGGCAATAAATAATTGGTTTTCCTGGGCTAAAAACTCAAGACCTTTCTGCTAACTTAGCTCAAAGTGTTAATATGAGGACCACATGACATAATGTGTGAAAAATCTCGGCACACCTTGGAGTACTAAAAATGACAGTTATTATTATTGCTAGTATTACTCTTCTTATTTTGTGACATTACCTCTCATCTAGTCTCCATATATTTCCAGATCGAGGGAACACAAAGTAGGAGAGAGTGATGGGAAAGCAGCCTTGAAAGGTAGGTTGGAGCCAGGGATATAATGTTAAAAAAGTTGTTAATGTATTCTGGATGAATATAATATTAAAGAAGTTGGTAGTTTATTCTGGAGGCAATGAGTCACTGAAATTTGGTGAAAATATTAATGCAGTCAGATCTGTGCATTAAGAATATAAATTTGATTGCACTTATATAACCTATATCCAGTTGTGTACTTTCTTAGTGATGGGGGAAGAAAGGGAGTTAGGGAGAAATTTGAAACTCAAATTTTCAGTAAAAATTAATGTTAAATTGTCTGTATGTAATTGGAAAAATAAGGTATTATTTTAATAAAAATTAAACATTTGATAAAATGTGGAATAGGAATTCTAGATGGGTGTTACTGGAGGTAGGAAAATTAATAATTTATTACAGTCCATAAAAGATTTGATAAGGAATTGAACTAGTGTGGTGACCAAGTATGTGAGTGGAAAGCTATAGAGGAACTGGAACAAGGGAGCTAATATTTCCATTGTATTCTGATGTGGATGAAAATGGCTAGAATATTGTATTTATATATTAAGAATTATGTTCTAAGAATGACATTTACAAAATTGTATTTTGCCAGGTGATAAGGCCATCAACATGGTACGGGGACAGATTTACATTTGATTGAAGCAATTGAAGAAGAAAAGATGTGGGAGGCAGGGTAGCTGTTTTGAAGGCTTTGTAGAACTGCCTTGTAGAGGAAGAATTCAAACTTTTTTCTCCTTCACCTAGAGAATTCAACTAGGAGCGTTGTACAAAATTGTGATTTTTATTTGATATTTGAGAAAAACTTCACAAAATGTAAAATTGTTCATGATGGAAATGAGCTGCCCTAGGAAGTTATGAATTACTCTTGATTACAGGTCTCTAAATACAGCCTGGATGTTATAGAGGGAATTTCTCTGATGTTCCTTATGACTCAGAGATTTTACAAAGGAATTTGTGTCTCAGAAACGTGACTGTAGTGCATAATACTTTCCTTTCCTGTCTCTCAACTTAGTTCTTGCTTTTATGTAATGAGTAATAGGAGAGGGAAAAAAAATATGAGAGGGAAAAAAAGAGCAGTTGGATTTAATGACCTCTAAGTTTCTTTACAATTGTAAAATTCTGTGTCTCCATTTCAATAATACATCATAATTCACCACTTTTGGCAGGTAAATGTTCATAGAATTCCCAACTGAAAAGCACTCACAGTAAAAACTTTGAAAATGTCACACCTCAGATGGCATTTGTAGCTTCTAAGGAAGTAGGACTCATTTGAGGTGCTCAAAAAGTCTATTGCTGTGAAAAATCTGATTTTTACTTAGTAAGAAAGTACATTTAGCCCTGTGGGAAACAGCATTGTCATATTTAATCCATCATTCCCAGTCACTCTGTTTTGTAAATCTCATAATCCAATCCAATAAACATTTATTAAGTGGCTACTATGTGCCAGTGACACTATGTTGTTGAAATGTCCTTTCTGCTTTAGTGTGAAAGGCTGATTCAGTTCTCCTATTCTCATATCAGCTGTTGACCCAGACCCAAACAGCTAAAACTGATCAAGTCTCCTTCTTTGTAGAATCTTCTGGTCAGAAAGAGTGAGTGCAGATCTGTGGGAGCTGCTCAGCTCAAAGGGATGAAAGACTGCAGAAACAAAACCAGTGTTCTGGAGGCTAATTTTCATGTGATGGAGATGAGCAGAGCAGGGAGAAAGCATTTATGCCTGCAGTGGTTACTCCATGTCAGGCAATATATTGAGTGCTTCACAAAGACTATGTAGTTTGATCTTCACATCCATTTTACAGATGAAGAAACTGAGGCAAAGAGAGGTTAAATCGTCTAATAGAGTTATTTCCCAGTGCCACTTACCTAGTTAGTATTACTCTCTGGATTTTAACTCAGATGTTCCTGACCCTATGGGGAATGCTCTATACACTGGTCTACCCAGCTATAGGTGGGACAGTGAGAATGTGTAAAATTAATAATATTTTCCTCTTCATAAATATAGTACTTTGATGGCTCTGTGTATTTTATATATTATGTTTTCATAATCTGGAGTGATTGTTTCTTGAATATTTTAAGTTCTACAAGCTTTCTCATTGGTAAGGCAATTAGAAAGAGTATGCATAGACAGAAAAAAGAAGTATAAGTTGAATATTACAGCATGTTTGTCTAAAAATACAATTAAGGGATGAGAAAGAAGAAAACAGTGGTAGAATGGGAAAGTGAGAGTTACAATGAGATAAATTATCAGATATAAAAGTGATCTGAAAGAGATTAGATAGTGAAGGGGAAAATGGGGGAAAAAGGGAGGGGAGCACATGACCTTCACTTACTCCTGTTGGAAGTGGTTCAAAGAGGGTAGACATACACATACACATTTGGTTGTAGAAATCTATCTTACACTATAGGAACCTAGGAAAAGAAGGGAATAAGAGAAGGTTGGGGCAGGTGGTAGAAGGGAGGGTAGTTTGGTAGAGGTATAAGTCAGAAGCAAAAGTCTTTTGGGAATGCCCAGGGTAAAAGAGAAGAGGGAGGGTGGGAGTGAGGAGGAGAGAGAGGGAGAGAGAGAGAGAGACAGAGAGACAGAGAGACAGACAGAGAGACAGAGAGACAGAGACAGAGAAAGAGAGAACGATACATGGGGGCTAGTAAGATTAAGGGGAATACATAGTAAGTAATCATACTGCAAAAAATATTTGCAGCGAGATTCTCTGATAAAGACTTCATTTCTCAGACATAGAGAAAATGGTCAAATGTATAGCAATAAGAGCCATTTCTCAATTGAGAAATGGTGAAAAGATATGAATAGGTACCCTTCAGACAGTAATAAAAGCTATTTATATCCATATAAAATTTTGTAAATAACTATTGGTGAGAAAAACAAAGTAAATCAATTCTGAACTACTGCCTTTTACCTGCAAGATTGGTTAAAATGAGAGAAAATGAAAATGACTAATATTGGAGGGAAAATTGGAAAATGTAAACACCAATGTACTGTTGGTGAAGTTGTGTAGTGAGTCAACCATTCTGGACAGCAATTTTGAATTATGCCCAAAGGTTTGAAAAACCATGCATACCCTTTGACCAAGCAATACTACCACTAGATCTGTATCACAAAAAGATAAAAAACCAAAAGGGAATAAAAGACCTATATGTACAAAAATAATTATAACATCACTGTTAGAGGTGGTAAAGAACTGGAAATTGAAGTGAATTGCTTAGCAAGTTATTGTATATAATTGTGATGGAATGTAATTGGGCTTTATGAAATGAACAGAATGTTCTCAGAAAAACATGGAAAGTCATGAATGGATGCAAAATGAAATGAGTAGAACTAGAAGGACATTGTACACAATAACAGCAATATTGTATGATGATATTCCATGAATAACTAAGGTATTCTCAGCAAAACAATGATCCAAGAAAATTCTTTAGGACTTATGACAGATGCTGTGCATCAGCAGAAAAAGAACTGGGGTATCCTGAAAGCAGATGAAACATATTTGTCCTTTATTTTGGGGTTTTTTTTTGACTGCGCTTTCTTTCAGAGGTGGCTTACATGGAATTACATTTTGCATGATTACACATGAATAACCGATATCAAATCGATTGCCTTATCATTGAGAGGGGTAGGAGAGAGGGACGGAAAATAGTGGAAATCTAAATTAAAAAACAGAATGTTAAAATAGTTTTTGCATGTAATTGGTAGAATTACAATAATAAATAAGATTTAAAAAAGAAAATCACAATGTTTCTGACCCCGATCAAAAAACTGAGAAGGTAAACGCATCAATATCCTGCTTGCTTTGCATAGGTGCAATGAGAATGATGTTAGATAATGGATATAAAGTTATTTGTACTCATTAAGGGATGCATACATAAAGACCTGAATGTGCCCACATGTTCTCCCTGTAGTTTCAGCAAGAGGAAAGCAAGAATATAAAATTCATTGTAGCTTAAATAGTTCATATTCTTTCAGTTGACTTATAAACAAGATGGAGAGCACCAACCTCACCTCAGTGACTGAGTTCATCCTCCTTGGCCTCTCCAGTCCCCCTGAGCTCCAGGTGTTCCTCTTCCTGCTTTTCCTCATGATCTACCTGATGATCTTGCTGGGGAACCTGCTCATTGTGTTGCTGATATTGAGGGATTCACACCTCCACACACCTATGTACTTCTTCCTCACTAATTTATCCAGTATTGAAGTATGTTTCACATCCTGTGTGTTTCCACAGATGCTGGTACATTTCTTTGCAGAAAGAAAGTCCATCTCCTATTCTTGCTGTGTCACACAGTTCTACACATTCAAGGCCTTTGGCATTTCAGAGTGCTTTATCCTCTCAGTGATGGCCTATGACCGCTTTGTGGCCATTCGAGACCCCTTAAGGTACTTAATCTCAATGAACTGGGGGGTTTGTAGGATACTGGCTATTGGGTCATGGTTGGGTGGTTTTACAATATCCACAGTGGATACAGTTGTCACATTCCAGCTTACCTTCTGCCAGGATAATGTCATCAATCATTTCTTTTGTGAAATGCCTGCCCTACTGCACCTGTCTTGTAATGACTCTAGCCAGGCAGAATTGGTTGTGCAGATGTTCTGCATTTTTACCCTTTTCTGCCCTGTCACCTTAATCACCCTTTCCTATGCACACATCATCATTGCTGTCCTGAGAATTCGCTCTGCCCAGGGACGCAGGAAAGCCTTCTCTACTTGCTCTTCCCACCTTCTGGTTGTCACCCTATTTTATGGGACTGTAATATTTGTTTACATGAAACCTCAGTCTCTATCTTCTCCAGAATACAATAAGATTGCTTCCATGTTTTATGTGGCTTTCACACCTGCCCTCAACCCTCTCATCTATAGCTTGAGGAATAATGAGGTGAAAGTGGCCCTCAGAAAACTTTTGGGAAAATCTGAAAGAGATTAATTCCACATATCTCATTCCTGAGCCTACATGAGGAAAACCTGAGCCCAAACAGACTCCCTGTTCCCCCACAAGTTTCTACTTTGTCTATTGTTATGTTCAGCACCTTAACCTACCATTTTTCATTCGATATGTTCTCTAGGTATGTCAGGATCCCCCTGAACTCTTCTTTGCATTTCTCCATATTTTTCTCATAATGAAGAAAAGAAATAGTGTTAATTTCCCTAAATGACCACAGCTTTAACTCAGAGACCCTTAATCTGGAATACTGAAAATTATTCAACTACAAATTAGATTTAAATTACGAGTATTGTAACTGGCAGAATCACCATTAGTTTTATGGAAATTGGGGTGATTTGCTTGTGGGATGAGGATTTTGATTAGAATGCTAATTTCCATGGGTAGAAGTAGATATTCTTGGTAGGCGCAACAAGAGGACACATGGCTGAGTAGGTGTTGAAGTAGGAGTTTACATGGGTAATTAATAGGAGTGATACAGAATCCATGTGTTTATTCTCATAACAGTTGTAGTTTCAGTTTTTTGAATGTAAGTTCTGCCAGTGATCTATAATTTTACCACCCAAGGGCAGTGCCCTGATAGCTCTGCTTTACTCACTAGCTTGGTAACTAGAGTCCTACCTGAACTTTTGAGCTTCCTGAAATATCTATGTGGATCCTATGCTAGAAAATAAGAAACTTATACAAATATCACTTATTTAAGTCTATACTGATTTTGCTGTTATTATTCTTAAGGTATTTCAGTCCTGTCTGAATTTTTGTGACCAGATGTTGTTAAAGATACTTTGGCAGTTCACCATTTTCTTCTGTAGTTCATTTTATATATGAGGAAACTGAGGCAATCAAGCCTAAGTGACTTGCCCAGGGTCACACAGGTAGGAAGTGTTTGAGGCCAGAGTTGAATTCTGACTTTCCTCATGCCAGGCCTGAGATTTCAACCACTTAGCCTCACAGCTGCTGTGAGCATCCTAAATTTCACTGAACTCTACTCACATGACTTGGTAAGACAGAGTCAGCTTTCTGTTTCAAGAAACAAACCATATTTAAATGAACTCATTATGTCATGCATAAGGACTCTGAGATCACTTTCCCAATCACAACTTCAATGACACTTTGGCTGCCCGTAATAAAATTTCCTGTTCTCTCAGGCTTCTAGTCTTTTTTGCAGGGTATGAGGGTATTTACAGTAGTACTATCATTGTTCAGCCTCAATCAACTGTGTTCCCCCCAATATCACCAGTTTTCATTAGTCTCTCACCAATACCATTTGACAAGTTGATAGCACTTCGATATTATCGATATCCAATCAACATCAATATTTGTAAAGGGTTATTTTGGGAATAATTGTTTGGCTCAATGGATAGAATACTGAGCATGGTGTCAGGAAGACCTGAGTTAAAATCCAGTCACAACACAACAAAAAGCCAACTGAAAGGAAGCAGTGGTAGAATATTTAGAGAGTCTTTGAATGGATGGCAAAGACTCTCCATTATACATTTCCAGAAGTGGGAGCACCAAGGCTCCATGTGGTTTGATCTGGGGAAAAATGAATTATGCATGCTCGAAAGACTAAGTCCTCATTGGTTTACTATCTGTTATACTTATTTGCAAGTAGAATGTATAACAGTATACATGAAGGGAAATAAATATAATTGTGAATATGAATAGGTTGGACTCATAAATTGTAAGAATTAGTTGAATTGCTTAGAAATTCAAATTCAACAATATGTTGGGAACAAGAAAAACATTTAAACATAAAAAGTCAACACAGAATTAAAATAAGGGATTTCAATACAATCCAGTATGTCTCAGCTGAAAATTGAATTTCATTTTCTCACAACTTTCTACCATTCTTATTTATAAGTTCATTCATGAACTCCAAAAACTTCATTTAAGGAAGGCCCTCAGCTCAGAATTTCTTAAAAACTTATAAGTTCATTCATGAACTCCAAAAACTTCATTTAAGGAAGGCCCTCAGCTCAGAATTTCTCATTTTTCACTTGACTATAATACTAAGGCATATCTCTGAGTTTCTCTACAATGTCCTGGTGCTATGTACCCTTCCCACATCCATCCTTTTCAATTTCTTTTTATGTATCCCCTTCACATATTTGATTACAAAGTCTTTGAGGGTGGGGGATATTTTTTTCATATTTGTATCTCCGGTGCTTAACATAGTGCCTGCCTTACTGCAAGTGCTTAATAGGTAGCGAAGAACGAAGAGTTTGACTTTTTGGCTTTGAAAGCTGCTTGTTGGATGGCTGCTTCTAAACAACAGTCCCAAAAACCCCATCACCTTAGGGTTAATCCTACAAAACTGAGCTTAGCTGCATTTAGTTGACTTTTGATAATCTAAACTGCCTCTGCAAGTACATGTTGGGGGAGTGAGACCAGTAAGGATGCTATTCATACCAAAATATAAAATTCCAAAATTTACAGAAGTGGAAATAAAGATAAGAAAAGGAAACTGAACAGGTTTGAAAGGAACCACAAAAGAAAACAGCACTCATTTCCCGAATGATGTATGACAATTGCATCAAACTTTTCAGTAACAACTGAAACCTGCACAGAAATTATTCTAAAACCTTGAGAAATAAAATCCTAACAAACTCCTTTGTTGAGACAAATATAGTCCTAATAACTAAACCAGAAGAGGACAAAGCAAAGTAACAGAGCTAGAAGTCAGTATAACTAATGAATATAAATTCATTTATAAAGAAAAATCCTGGAAAAAACTAGTATTCTGTCCATAAAGGCATTCACTGTGTTCAAATTAGACTTATATGAAGGAAGGAAGGATGCTTCCATAGGAATACATTTAACATAATCATATTGAATTCTCAAATAGCCAATATTATATGATTAAATCAATAGATTTAGCAAAAACCTTTGACAAAGTCCAATTTCTTATGCAAAAATCATCCAAAGCACATGCACAGTAAGACTTTTCTTTTGATGCGATGGAAGTGTCTGTCTTAATCGAAAAGTTAAAATTATGTGCAATGGGGAAACAGTAGCTTTTCCAGTGAAGAAAGGAATAAAGGAAGTAGGTCCTCTTTTCTTCCATTCTTTCATATTTGTGTAGAAATGGTAGTGATCACAAAAAGGAGGGCAGAGAAATATAAGTGAAGGAGAGACAAACTATATTTCTGATGAAATCATAAGATTGGCTTAGAAACCAATAGAAACAATAACTTCAGTTGAATTCTAGGATGAAGGCAGAATCACAAGTCAATGACATTTCTGTATAGTTACAACAAAATTCACGAGAGAATCATAGAATAGGATGAGCAAACATCAGATATCTATTATGTGGAAGGGACTAAGCTAAGTTTCTTTTGAATATCTCAATTGATTCTCACAACACCCTGGGAGACAGGTACAATAGTATCTCCATTTCATAGCCAAGTAAAGTGAGGCATGATGAGGGTCACTGACCTTCTTAGGGTCATATAACTAGTATCTCAGACTGGATTTGAATTCAGGTTTTCTTGATTCTAAGGTCAGTTCTTTGTTCATGGTGTCATGTAACTGACTGTAAAGTAATGCAAAAAAAGAGAAGTTCAAGACATTAAAGGATCATGAGGATTCTGGGCTTCTCATCTTGCTATGGGCATCCCTAGCACCATCATCTAAGTCATCAGTATCTGGTTTCAGTATCTGCATTAGAAGCTGAGAAGAGACTAGATACCATTTGAGAAGGCAGATTCTCAGTTGGACAAGGCATGGAACAAAGAACCTACATCATAACTAAGGGAACTTGTGACAATCTCAGGAAATGAAAGAAGAGCTTAAAACTACCAAAAATTTTGCCATATGTACTTTCTAAGCTTGAGCCAACATTTCTCTGAGTTCTGTGTAATGTTGGGAGAAATGTTCAGAGTTTGGGGAGAGGTGTTATGAAATAACTTTTCTTACTATACTACCTTAGTAATATCTCCTCCTAAAGCTTAAGTAAGCCTGGCTGGTCCATTAACATTAACTTTTAATAATGAAGGGAACAGCCTGGAATAGGGGCTCAGGGCAAGAATTTTACAATGACACATAAATCCATCCCAGGTACAGCCATGACCCTGATGGGAATATGTAGCTTTGCTCAGGAGGAGTCATTTTGCCATTTCAAAAGGAGTAAATCTTATGAGGCTACATAGAGAAGAGAAGAGAAGAGAAGAGAAGAGAAGAGAAGAGAAGAGAAGAGAAGAGAAGAGAAGAGAAGAGAAGAAAAAAGGCAGCCACAACCATAATGGAGTGATAAAGTTACCTCTTACTTAATTAGCAAGGTAAACAAAATATGTTTAATTTTAATTTGATTAAATATAAATTTATTTTTTTATTCTTACTATTAATCTTTTTATTATTGTACTATGTTATGGGAAAGCTCTTTTTATTGCACAAATTCAAAAAATTGAAAGAACAATAATTGTATCCTGAATTTATAATTTATTTAGAAGGAAAGCAAACTATATACAGTAAGCATTTGCAATTTAATTTACAATCTTTTTCTATTAGATATGTATTGAAATATGCCTTATTTCTTAGCTACTGGCTAAAAGCAGAATTAAAAAAAAGAAGTGGAAAAACCAAGGGTCCGGTGTCACTTTTTAAAAATATTATTTTTTTTATTTGGTGAACTTAGACACACTGACAAATATGAACTTTTCAATATACAAAGAGCAGAAAAAGAAAATGGCAAGTGAAACCAGTAATTTGTATTAAGTACAATTAGTTTCCTTTCATTCTACATTAATTTCAACACTTTAGAAACCAGTTGCTTCTTGAAATATAAACAGTTTAAAAAGATGGAGACAAATTGGAATGTAGATAGCATTTAATCTGCTTGGAAACCTATGGGACCTGATTCCTCCAGATAGGAGGAAGAGTAGTCAAAGAAAAGATTGAAAGGTGGAAATGAGAATGGAAGAGTTCCAGGAATCTCATCCCTTAGGCTTCCAGGCAGAATAAATGTTATCTCTCTTACATCTCTTGACCCACTATGTTCAGAGTACCTTGTGAAGCTGGGGGGATTCCTACAAACAATCTACTGAATTCTGAATGGCACTGTGGAGAAGATGCTGTACTTACAGTCAGAAGCAGCTGGATTCAAATCCTCCCTCAAATATTTAGAAACTGTGGTGTCCTGGACAAATCATGTAACCTCTCTTGTACTCAGCTTTTCATTTGTAAAATGATGAGGCTGAACTTAATGACATTAAAGGTCCACTTCACCTTTAAATTTATGATCTTATGATACCATAATTCTTTTGCAAATTACTCCTTGACTAAGTGAGGAGAGGGTTAATATTGTTGCATCCCTAAATATATTGTCAGATATTATAATTTGCATAATCAATGCCTACACTGATTTGCATCCTGTCCTTGCAATCTCAGTTTTTCACAGGGTATAAGCCCACATGCTGAAAGTTTGGAACTGGAATCAATGCACAGCTAGGATTAATTACTTTTCTGTCTTTTCCCCCACAAGTCTTTCAATGGATTAACTCATTGCTGTCTATACAAGACCAAGGGGACCAACAATGTAGAGGTTACTGCTGTCAGATCTCTAAATAAGTGGTATGTGTGGACTGGCCTTAAATGTAGAAATGGCGATTTACTGAGGAAGCACATGATAACTCACATTTCTTTATCGGTGTGCTGGCTCACACCTGCAACGTCCAGGTCATTGTCATTGGTTTTTGGATAGTGGCAAGACTAGTGTAGCTAGAAATGTACTGAAAGTGTAACTGGCATTTTTCTTTTGAAGGAGAATTCTTTTTAAAATACCTACAGAGTTCAGTTTTAGAAGGAACTCTACAATGAATCAATGTATAAAATAAGGAATTAAAACCATCTTGCTCTGCTTTGCATTTTTTCATGTATGCATGATATTTAGACAATCTCTGAACTGGAAGGCACTTAATCTATTTCAGCCAGCAATCACATTCAGAAATCTCTCCACCTTATCACTTTCAGGTGGTAAGAATGATAAAAATAACTGTTGATTGTACAGTGCTTTAAAGTTTGTGAAGTTATTTATATTCAGTATTTCATTTAGGCTTTATCACCAGCCTATGATATAGAACTAAAGTTTCATCTCTGTGTTACAGATGGAGAAATGGAGACTTACAGTTCAAATGATTTGCCCATAGTCACATAGCTAGTAAGTGTCAGAGGCAGATCAATACCCACGTCTTCCTAACTCCAAGTTTAGTCCCTTTTCTTGGTCAGATGACATAATATATAGTACACTGAACCTGGAATCAAGTATACCTGTGTATCTTCTTGCCTCAGGAGATTTATAATTGGTTACCGAGAGTCAAAACTTTAACACCTCTCAGGGACCTCAGGTAAGATGGTTGATATGAGGATCAAATGAGATAATGCTTGAAAAAAATATTCCCTCCTTGAATTAGTATAAAATGACCTTTATTCTTAATTTTTAGTGTCACAGATGTTACTTTGCTGCATTACCCATCATCTGTTCTCTGTATATTTCCAGATCTGGGGAACATAGAGTGTCAGAGGGGATTCATGGTGAATCCATTTAGGAAGATAGTTTGGAGCCAGGTTGTAAAGGATTTTAAAGTGAAAAAATTTATGTTTTATTCTTCAGGCAAAGAGTCTAAATTTTAGTGCATAGAATATCAGTCTAGTCTGACTTGTGCATTAAGAATATAAACTTGATCACACATATTCAGCTCTTATCAAATGGCTAACTTTCTTAGGGATGGAGGAAGGTAGAGAGAGCAGAGGAAATTTAAAACTCAAATTCTTATTAAACTTTAATGTTAAAAATGACTGTTAATAAAATTGGGCAAAAACTATTTTAAAAAGAATATAAATTTGATTTCCAGGGGAGGCACTGGAGGTAAGAGTCCAATTATTTGCTTTAGTCCATTAAAAAATTGATAAGGACTTCAGTTAGTATGGTGGCCATTTATGTGAGAAAAACGCTACAGAGAAACCAGAACAAGGTAGTTAATAGTTTCATTGTACTCTGTCGTAGATAGAACATGGTTAGAATATTGTGTCTAATATTGGGGATCATATTGTAAAAATGATATTTACCAAATGGCTTTTATTCAGGTGATAAGGCCATTAGCCTGGTAAGGGGACAGCCCTTAGGAGAATTGATTGAAGGAACTGAGGGAGAAAAAAATGTGGGAATCATGATGGCTTTTTTTAAGGATTTGTAAAAGTGCCTCATAGAGGAAGAATTAGATTTTTTTCTTCTTAACCCTTAGAGGGTTGAACTAAGGGTAATGTGGAAAATGGTGATATTTTGCTTGATGTAAGAGAAAACTTCCCAAATATATAATGGGTCATGAGTGAAATCTGCTGCTTTAGGAAGTTATGGGGTATCCTTGATTACAGGTCTTCAAATACATCCTGGGTGTTAGAAAGGGGATTTCTCTGAGCTTCCTTCTCATTCAGAGTTTTTATGAAGCAATTTGTGTCTCAGAAACAATAGTATGGTGCATAATGCTTTCCTTCCCTTCCCCTCCCAAATTCTGTGTTTTATACAGTGATTAATATGAGTGCGGGGGGAGTATTTCATGAAAGACTTTCAGGTTTTTAATTTTCTCACCTGTAGAAAAAAAACACTTGTACTTAATGACCTCTAAGTTGCTTTTCAATTGTCAAATTCTGAGTCTCCATTTGGATAGCACATGAAAATTCATCTTGTGTGGTACCTATAGGGTCATACAATTCATAACAGACAAATGCTTGCAACCACATAAACTAAATATAAGTGTCAAGGCTCAGGTGGCACTTACAGTTTCTCATGAAGTAGTAACTTTGGAGGTGTTCAAAATCTTTTACTGTGAAATTCTAATTTTTACTTAGGAAGTATTTGATGCATCATCATTCCCAGTTACTCTGTTTGTAAACCTCTTAATCCAATCCAATACATTTATTAATGCATACTATGTGCCAATGCCCCTATGCTGTTGAAATGCCCTTTCTGCTTTAGTGTATAAGGCTGATTTAGTTCTCCCATCCCCAGCTGTTGAGCAAGACCCAAACAACTAAATGTGATCAGGCTTGCTTCTTTTTTGAGGTAAGTAAATGGAATCTTCTGATCGGAAATAATAACTGCAGGTCTGGGGGAGATCAGGCAGCTCAAGGAGATGAAAGATTTCAAGACAAAATCAGTGACCAGGAGGTGAATTTCTCATGTGATGGAGAAGGGCCTAGCAGGGAGCAAACATTTGTGTTTGCAGTGACTTCTACGTGTCAGGTGCTGTATTAAGTGCTTTGCAAATACTGTGTCATTTGATCTTTACAACAACTCTGAGAGGTTGTTGGTACTATTATTTCCATTTTACAGATGAGGAAACTGGAGCACATAGAGGTTAAATATGCTGAGACTGATTTGCTCAGTGCCACTTAGCTATTTAGTGTCATTGGTTGAATTTTTACTCATGTTTCTGACCCTAGGGTGAATGCTGTATACACTGTTCTATCCAGCTATAGGTGGGATAGTGAGAATATGTAAAATTAATACTATTTTCGTCTTCATAGAAACAGTACTTTGATAGCTCTGTGTATTTTACATAGTATGTTTTTGTAATCTGGAGTGATTATTACTTCAATATTGTAGATCCTTAAAACCTCATGTACAGAAAGCAGAGGTTTGAGGCGAATATAATGTCATGGTTATCTAAAAAATGTAATTACAGGATGAGAAAAATGAAAGCCGTGGCAGAATGGGAAACAGTGAATTAGATTGGGAGAAACTGTCAAACATAAAATTGGTCTGGAAAAGATTTGAAAATGGAGGGGGAAATAGGGTAAGCAGGGAGGGAAGCACATGAACCTTACTTAATCTTGTTGGAATTGTATAATATATACATTCTGTTGAGTTTAGAAATCTATGTTACCCTATAGGAATGTAGGAAAGGAAGAGAATCAAAGAAAGTTGGGGCAGGTGATAGAATTCAGGGCAGTTTGTGAGAAGTAAACGTCAGAAGCAAAACTGTCTTGCAAATATATAGGGTAAAAGGGGAGGGGGAGAGGGGGAGAGAGAGAGAGAGAGAGAGGAGAGAGAGAGAGAGAGAGAGAGAGAGAGAGAAAGAGAGAGAGAGAGAGAGAGAGAGAGAGAGAGAGCGAGAGAGATTGAGAGAGGGATGGAGGGAGAGAGAGAGAATGATAAATAAGATTGAGGGGAAACATACAGTAACTAATCATTACTGCAAAATTTTTTTTACAATTAGGTAGTCTGATAGAACTTCATTTCTCAAACACAGAGAAAATGGAATCTAACACATAGAAATAAGAGCCATTTCTCAACTGATAAATGCTCAAAAGATCTTAATAGGTAGCTTTCAGGCAAAGCAATAAAAACTATCTATAGTCATATAAAATGTTCTAAATCACTATTGATTAGAGAAATGTAAAGTAAAACCACTCTGAGCTACCACCTAACATCCCTCAGATTGAATAATAGGACAAAAAAAGAAAATGACCAATATTGGAGCGGATGTGGGAAAATGAAAACACTAATATACTATTGGTGAAGTTAAGTAGGGATTAAAGTATTTTGGACAACAATTTTGAATTATACCCAAAGGGCTATAAAACCATGCATAACCTTTGACCAAGTAATGGCAACACTAAATCTGTATGACAAAAAATTAAAAACCAAAATGGCAAAAAACATATGTGTACAAAGATACTTATATCAGCTCTATTAATGGTCACACAAAACTACAAATTGAAGGGAATAGTTGTAAACATTATTTTAAAAGATTGTGAAGGAATACCATTGTGCTGTAAGAAATGATGAACAGAATGTTCTCAGAAATACCTGGAAAGACTTATATGAACTGAAGCAAAGTAAAATGAGTAGAACCAGGAAGACACTATACATAATAAGAGCAGTATTCTATGATTATATACTACAAATAACTAAGCTATTCTCAGAAAAACAATGATACAAGAATATTCTTTAGGATTTATGATGAACGATGATGTTCTTCTGAAGAAAAAGAACTGGTAGATCATGAATGTAGATCAAAGATGATTTTTATTTATTTTTTAGTCTGTGCTTTTTTTTACAGGTGACTTTCTTGAGAATACATATTGCATAACTATACATGGAAAACCTATGTCAATATGATGGAGTTTTCATTGAGAAAGGTAGGAGGAGGGCAAAACAGTGTTAAAAATATGTTTGAATTTAACTGGTAAAACTAAAATATTAAATAAGATTTAAAAAAGAAAGTGACAATCCTTCTGACCCCCAATATCATCAGTACCAAAAAAATTTATATGATAATATATCAATATCCTGTTTACACTGTATGGTTATAATGAGAATGATAGGAGATAGTAGATATAAAGTGATTTTCAATCATAAAGTAATAGACCCTATATGTTCTAAGAATAGTTCCCAAAAGAGGAAAGCAAGAATATAAATGACTTTGTAGCTCTAACTCTTAATATTCTTTCAGTAGACCCCTAAACAAGATGGAGAGCACCAACCTCTCCTCAGTGACTGAATTCATCCTCCTTGGCCTCTCCAGTCCCCCCTGAGCTCCAGGTGTTCTTCTTCCTGCTTTTCCTCATGATCTACCTGATGATCTTGCTGGGGAACCTGCTCATTGTGTTGCTGATATTGAGGGATTCACACCTCCACACATCTATGTACTTCTTCCTCACTAATTTATCCAGTATTGAAGTATGTTTCACATCCTGTGTGCTTCCACAAATGCTGGTACATTTCTTTGCAGAAAGAAAGTCCATCTCCTATTCTTGCTGTGTCACACAGTTCTACACATTCAAAGCCTTTGGCATTTCAGAGTGCTTTATCCTCTCAGTGATGGCCTATGACCGCTTTGTGGCCATTCGAGACCTCTTAAGGTACTTAATCTCAATGAACTGGGGGGTTTGTAGGAGGCTGGCTGCTGGGTCATGGTTGGGTGGCTTTATGCTATCCACGGTGGATACAGTTGCCACATTCCAGCTTACCTTCTGCCAGGATAATGTCATCAATCATTTCTTTTGTGAAATGCCTGCACTAACGCAGCTATCTTGTACAGACACGTCAGGCAGAATTGGTCGTGCAGGTCTTCTGTATTTTTACTGGTATCTGCCCTGTCACATTCATTATTATTTCCTATGCTCACATCATCATTGCTGATCAATTGCATGAGAATTCGCTCTGCCCAGGGATGCAGGAAAGTCTTCTCTACTTGCTCTTCCCACCTTCTGGTTGTCACCCTATTTTATGGGACTGGAACATTTGTTTACATGAAACCTCAGTCTCTATCTTCTCCAGAATACAATAAAATTGCTTCTATACTTTATGTGGCTTTCACACCTATCCTCAACCCTCTCATCTATAGCTTCAGGAATAAGGAGGTAAAAATGGCCCTGAGAAAACTTTTGGGAAAGCCTCAAAGTGCTTCATTGCTCTTATCTCATCCCTGAGTCTGTGTGAGGAAATGTTTAGCCCAAACAGACTCTTTGTTATTCTTCCACAAGTTTCCATTTTAGTCTATTTTTATCCTCAGAACCTTACCCTTTCATTTTCATTCAATATTTTCTTTTGTTACATTAGGAAGCACCTGAAATCTCACCTGCATCCCTCCATATTGTACTCATTACAAAGAAAAGATATTGTGTTAATTTCCCTAAAACATCACAAGTTTAACTCAGGCACACTAATTTGAAATATTAAGAATTATTGTACTACAAATTAGATTTAAATGATGAGTATAATAATTGGTAGAATCACAGCTAGTGTTGGAAATTCCATACAGTAGTATGGAAGTTGGGGTGATTTTCTTGTAGGTAGAGGATTTTGGTTTGAATATTAATTTCTACGTGCAGAGGAAGGTTTTTTTTGGTAGGGGCAGTAAGAGTGCTTAGGGTGGAACAGGTGATGAAGGTGGAGCTTACATGGGTAATTAATGGGAATGATATAGCATCCATGTGTTAAATCTCATAACAGTGTTAATTTTAGTTTTTTTATTGTAAATGCTGACAGTGACCTATAATTTTACCACCCAAGGGCACTACTTTGGTAACTAGAGTCCTACTTGAACTTTTGAGCTTCCTGGAATATGTACTTGGATCCTATGCTGGAAAATAAGAAATATATAAATATTACTTATAAAGTCTATACCTTTTGTTGTTTTATTCTTAAGGCATTTCTGTAATGTCTGAATTTTTGTGACCAGATCTCCCATTTCTTTTTAATGATTCTGTAGTAGTTTACCATTTAATTCTCCAGTTCATTTATACATGAGGAAACTGAGGCAATCAGAGTTAATTGACTTGCCCAGGGTCACACAGCTAGTAAGTTTTTGAGGCCAGAGTTGAGCTCAGATCTTCCTCACACCAGGCCTGGCATTTTAACGACTTAGCCTTGCAGCTGTTGTGATCATGCTAAACTTCACTGAGCCCTACTTACATGACTTAGTATGATGGAGTCAGTTTTCTGTGTCAAGAAACAAATGATATTTAACTGAACTCATTATGTCATGCATAAAGACTCTGAGATCACTTTCCCAATCACAATTTCAATGACACTTTGTGTGCCCATAGGAACATTTCCACTCCTCCTAAGGTTCTAGTCTTATCTCCAGGGCATGAGGAGATCTACTCTGGCAGTATCATCATTCAGCCCCTATCCACTATGTTCCCTCCAACAACAACACTTTTAGTTAGTCTCTCACCATATCATTAGACAAGTTGATATTGCCTCAATATTTTTGATATCCAATCAATATCAATATTTGTAAAGCATTATTTTGGGAATAGCTGGTTGGTCAATGAATAGAGTGCTAAGCATGGAGTTAGGAAGTGTTAAGTTAAAAATCAGTCACAACACAACAAAAAACCAACTGAAAGGAAGTAGTGGCAGAATACTTAGAGAGTCTTTGAAGTGGCGGCCAAGACTTTCCGTTACACATATGTGTATTTATTTTTAGATATTGACATTCTTTTCCACAAAATTTTGAGTTTCCATTTTTCTTCCCATCTCTCCCCTGCCCCCAGCCCATAACATCTTGCATTCTGATAATGACTTCTTGCAATTTTCCCTCCCTTCTCTCACACCCCTCCCTTCACTTATCCCTATCTTCTCTCTTTTCTTGAAGGGCAAGACAGATTTCATTACCCCATTACCTGTATTTCTTATTTCCCAGTTATATGCAGTGACAATTCTCAACATTCATTTCTAATACTTCAAATTCCAACTTCTCTCCTTTCCTCCCTCCCACCCATCCCCACTGAGAAGGCAAGGAATTCAGTATGTGCTGCATGTGTGTTGTTTTGCACAAGACTTCCATAATAACCATATTGTGTAAGATTAATTGTATTTCTCTCCATCCAACCCTGTCTTCCATTTATTATATTCTCTCATTTGATCTTGTCCCTTCCCCAAAGTGTTTACTTCTAATCACTCCCTTCTCCCACTATACCTCCATTCTATCATCCCCTGCACCCTACTTGTCCCCCTCCCCCTGCTTTCCTGTAGTGTAAGCTAGATTTTCATACCAAATTGAGTGAGCATATAATTCTCTCCTTAAGCCATATGTGAAGAGAGTAAGTTTTACTTTTCCTCTCTCACCTCCTCACTTTTCTCCTCCATTGAAAATATTTTTCTTATCTCTTTTATGAGTGATAGTTTGCCCTATTTCATTTCTCCATTTCTCCTCCCAATATATTCTTCTCTAACTCTTTATTTTTATTTTTTGTAGATAACATTCCTTCTGATTCACCTCGATCTCTGTGCTCTACATATGTGTCGCGCGTGTGTGTGTTTGTGTGTGTGTGTGTATAATCCCTCCCCCTCTCCAAATACTGAGAGAAGTCTCAAGATTTACAAATATTATCTTTCCATATAGGAAAGTAAACAGCTTAGCTTTAGAAGTCCTTCTTGTTTTCTCTTTTCTGTTTACCTTTTCATGCTTCTCTTGATTCTTATGTTGGAAAGTCAAATTTTCTCTTCAGTTCTGAACTTCTCATCAAGAATGCTTGAAAGTCCTCTGTATCATTGAATGACAATTTTTTCCCCTGATATATTATACTCAGTTTTGCTGGGTGGGTGATTCTTGGTTTTAATCCCAGTTTCTTTGACTTCTGGAATATCCTATTCCAAGCCCTTCTATCCCTCAATGTAGAAACTGCCAGATCCTGTGTTATCCTGATTGTATTTCCAGAATACTCAAATTGTTTCTTTCTAGCTACTTGCCATCTTTTCTCCTTGACCTGGGAACTCTGAAATTTGGCCACAGTATTTCTAGGAGTTTCTCTTTTCTGGTCTCTTTCAGGAGGTGATTGGTGTATTCTTTCAATATTTATTTTGCCCTCTGGTTCTAGAATGTCAGGGCAGATTTCCTTGATAATTTCATGAAAGATAATGTCTAGTCTCTCTTTTTTTTTGATCATGGCTTTCACGGAGTCCCATAATTTTTAAATTCTTTCTCCTGGATATATTTTCCAGCTCAGTTGTTTTTCCTATAAGGTATTTCACATTATCTTGTATTTTTTCATTCCTTTGCTTTTGTTTTGCAACTTCTTGGTTTATTATATAGTCATTCACTTCCCTGAACTCCACTCTCATTTTTAAAGAACTAGTTTCTTCAGTGAGCTTTTGAACCTCCTTTTCCATTAGGCTAATTCTGCTTTCTAAAACCTTCTTCTCATTGATTTTTTGGACCTCTACTTCCAATTCAGTTAGCCTATTTGTAAAACTATTATTTTTCTCAGCATTTTTTGAGTCTCCTTTAGTAAGTTGCTGATTCACTTTTCATGCTCTTCCATGGCCTGAGCCCATTGCATATTCATTTTGGAGGTGCTGGATGCAGAAGCCTTCACTTCCTCCAATCGTATGCTTTGTTCTTCCTCATCTGAAAGGATGGAAGGAAATATCTGTTCAAAAAGAAAGTAACCTTCTATGGTCTTGTTTTTTCCCCTTTTTTTTGGGCATTTTCCCAGCCAGTTCTTGACTTCTTAATCCTTTGTGAAGAGGAGGGTCCTAATGCTCCTGCTCACCCCAGGACTTGCTCATGGCTGAGATTCAGATCAGCTCCTCAATTCCCCCAGGGGCTTTATGTTCATTGCTCCAGCAATGGAATAATGGATACTGGCTGTTGCCTGCCTGCTGTGACTTCCAGAAGTCTCTGCTGCCCAGCCTCCCCTGCTGCCTTGGGCCAGGGGACAGGGGAGAACCCTGCTCTCTTCTCACTCAGGTTGACAAAGCCCTTTCACTGACCTTGGCCTGTGTGGGTTGAGGGATCTGCAAACTGCTGCTGCTTCCAGGGATTTTGTCCCAAACCTTGCTCAGATCCTGCTCCTCCCAGAGTCACATGGCCGAGGTTGGGCTGGGCTCCACTCCTGTCTGGTGCGACAGACTTTTCCCATCAGCCTTCCAGGTCACCCTGGGCTAGAAGTCTCCTCCACTCCATCTTTCTGTGACCTCTGCTGTACTAGAATTTGTTGAGAATCTTTCTTGACAGGTATTTTATGGGCTGTGGGGTAGAGCTAAAGTATGTACCCCTTTCTACTCTGCCATCTTGCCTTCGCCCCTACTCCATGATACATTTCCAGAAGCACTAAGGCTCCATGTGGTTTGATATGCAGAAAAGTGAATTGTGCATCTTCTAAAGACTAAGTCCTCATTGGTTTGCCATCTGTTATAGTTATTTGCAAGTAGAATGTATAAGAGTATACATGAAGGGAGATATAATCATGAATATCAGTGAGTTGAACTCACTCATAAATTGTAAGGTTTAGTTGAATTGATTAGAAAGTAAAATTCAGCAATATGTTGCTAACAAGAAAACCACTTAAACATAAAAAGTCAACACAGAATTAAAATAAGGGATTTCAATAGACTTTAGTATGTCTCAGCTGAAAACTGAATTTTATTTCCTCACAACTCTCTACTGTTCTTATTTATAAGTTGATTCACGAACTTCAAAAACTTCATTTAAGGAAGGCCTTCAGCTCAGAATTTCTCATTTTTCACTTTACTATAGTACTAAGGCATGTCTCTGAGTTACTCTACAATGCCCTGGTGCTAGGGACTGTTCCCACACCCATCCATTTCATTTTCTTTTTCTGTATCATTTTCACCTATTTGATTATGAGTCTTTGAGGTCAGAGAATATTTTTTTCATATTTGAATTCCTGGTGCTTAACATAGTGCCTGGCATACTGTAATTGCTTAATCAGTAGAGAAGAATGAAATGAAGAGAATTAGAAGAATAATTTATATAGTAGAAAAGTATGTTAGGTCAAAATTAAAATCTATAATAACTTTGATCAAATCATGTGTGATTCCAGAGGAATGATTAAGAAACATGTTATCTGTTACAGACAGATAATGGATTACTGTGAGCAAGCAGTATGAATTCTGTGTCCCTAGGATACCAGTATTTTACATTATCCCTAGGGATTATATCATGGTAGCTTATAAATATTCATTTTGTTAACCCTTTAAGGAGACCCAGAGCAATTCACCCATTGTGAGTTTCACGTGGATTGTAGGTCCATGCGATAAATTTTGCTTATTGGCTTAAGTTTGAAAACCAAATCTTTGTACATACTGCCTTTTTAGGGAGCCCTTCATGCAGCTGAGACTTCACCAACCCTATTTCTGTTCTTATGGGACTTTGACCATTTATTTTATTGAAAGATGAGCTTGAAATTCCCTTAATATTGACCTTGCAGTAGAGTTTGACTTTTTCATCAATGAAAGCATCATGTTGGATGGTGGCTTCTAATCAACAGTTCCAGAATTTCCATCCCCTTAGGGTTAATCCTGGAAGGCTGAGGGTAGTTGCATTTAGTTGACTTTTGATAATCTAAACTGCCTCTGCAAGTACCTGTTGAGTGAGTGAGACTAGAAAGGATGCTATTCATATCAAAATATAAAATTCCAAAATTTACAGAAGTCGAAATAAAGATAAGAAAAGGAAATTGAATGGGTTTGAAAGGAACTATGAAAGAAAACAACACTCTTTTTCCAGATTGATGCATGACAATTGTATCAAACTTTTCAATAACAATTGAAACACAGGCAGATATTATTCCAAAACCTTAAAGAAAACCCTAACAAACTCCTTTGTTGAGACAAACATAGTCCTAATAACTGAACCAAAAGAGGACAAAGCAAAGTAAGAGAGCTAGAAGTCAGTATAACTAATGAATATAAATTCATTTTCAAAAGAAAAATCCTGGAAAAAACTAGCAATTTCTCCATAAAGCCATTCACTATTTTCAAATTAGATTTTGAAGAAAGCAAGGATTTCTCCATAGGAATACATTTAACATAATCATATTGAATCCCCAAATAGCCAATATCCCATGATTATATCCATAGATTTAGCAAAGGCCTTTGACAAAGTACATTTGCTTATGCAAAATATCATCCAATACACATGCCCAGTAAGAACTTTCTTTTGATGTGATGAAATTGTCTGTCTTAATCCAAAAGTTAAAATTATGTGCAATGGAGAAACAGAATCATTCCCAGTGAAGAAAGAAATAAAGGAAATATGCCCTCTTTCCCTCCCATATTTTCACATTTGGTTAGAAATGGTAGTGATAGCAAAAAGGAGGGTAGAGAAATCTAAGTGAAGGAGGGATACAATATATTTTGGCTGAAGGAGTCATATTTTAATTAAAATATCCTCCATGATTGGCTTAGAAACAAATAGAAAGAATAGGTTCAGTTGAATTTCAGGATGAAAACAAAACCACAAATCAATAGTATTTCTGCATAGTTACAGCAAAATTCAGGAGAGAATCAGAGAATAGGCTGAGTATTAATCAAGTGTCTGATATGTGGCAGCGGCTATGTTAAGTTCTTAGTAAATATTTTAATTGATTCTCACAACACCCCTGGGAAATAGGTCAATAGTATCTTCATTTTATAGTTAAGGAAACTGAGGCAGGATGAAGGTCAGGGAATTTCTCAGGGTCATACAACTGCTATCTGAGACTGGATTTGATTTCAGCTTTCCCTGATTCTAAGGTCAGTGTTTTGTTCATTGTGCCATGTAACTGACTGTTTATTAGTGCAAAAAAAGAGAAATATAAGACGTTCAAAATTCATGAGGATTGTGGACTTCTCATCTTTCTATGGGCATCCTGGTACCATGATCCAGGTCAGCAGCATCTGGTTGCAGTATCTGCATTAGGAGTTGAGAAGAGACTAGATAACATTTGAGAAAGCAGATTCCTGGCTGGACAAGGCATTGAGCAAAGAACCTACATCACAACTAAGGGAACTTCTTGAGAATCTCAATAATTGGAAGACAAACTCCCAATAACGAAAAGATTTTGCCATATGTACCTTCTAAGCTTGAGCCAATATTTCTGTGATCTCTGTACAGTGTTGAGAGAATGTGTTCAGACGTTGGGGAGAGTGTTTGAAATAACTGACTATATTATATGACCTTAGTAAATATCTCTTCCTAGAGCTCACATAAGTCTGACTGATTCATTAACATCAACTATTAATAATGAAGAGAAGAGACTAGAATATGGACTGAGGTCAATAACATTAGAATGCCACATTCAACTCTTCCCAAGTACAGCCATGACCCTTATGGGAAGGTGTAGCTTTGCTCAGGAGCACTCATTTTGCCAGTGCAAAAAAAGTAGAAATTATGGCATACATAGAGAAGAAAACAGATAAGCAATATCAAAAATCATCATGAAGAGGTAGTAGAGTTTGAAAAGTTACCTCTTACTTAAATACCAACTTGTACAAAATAAATCCATTTTTGTATTTTAATTTTAATTAAATTTGATTTTTATTTTTATTATTAATCTTTTTACTATTGTATAATGTTATGAAAAACTTCTTTTATTGCCTAATTTTAAAAATCAAAAATTGAAAGAAAAATAATTATATCTTGAATTTATAATTTATTTAGAAAGAAAGCAAAATATACATAGTAAACATTTCCATTTTCACGTACAATCTTTTTCTATTATGATACGTATTGAGATATGCTTTATTTCTTAGTTGTTGGTTAAAACCAGATTTTTTTTATAAATACAAATTTATTTATTTACCTTTTTACATTAATTTTAACATAATTTTGGGTTCCAAATTTTCACCCCATTTGTCCACTCCCCCCACCCCAATACACCAAGCATTCTAATTTTCCCTATCACCAATCTGCCCTCTCTTCTATCATCCCTTCCCCTTCTGTTGTCCCCATCTTCTCTTTTGTCCTGTAGGGCCAGATGACTTTCTATTCCCCATTAACTGTATTTCTTATTTCCTAGTAGCAACAACAATACTCAACAGTTGTTCCTAAAACTTTGAGTTCCAAATTCTCCCCATCCCTCCCTCCCTCCCCATTCCCTTTGGGAAGGCAGGCAATTCAATATAGGCCATATCTGTGTAGTTCTGCAAATGACTTCGATAATAGTCGTGTTGTGTAAGACTAATTGTATTTCCCTCCATCCTATCCTGTCCCCCATTGTTTCTATTCTGTCCTTTGATTCTGTCCCTCCCTGAGCGTGGACTTCAAATTGCTTCCTCCTCCCATTGCCCTCCTTCCCATCATCCCCCACACCCTGCTTATCTCCTTCTCCCCCACTTTGCTGTATTGTGAGATAGGTTTTCATACCAAAATGAGTGTGCATTTTATTCCTTCCTTTAGTCAAATGTGATGAGGGTAAACATCATGTTTTTTTCTCAGCTCTCCTCTTTTTCCCTCCACTGAAAAGTCTCCTGCTTGCTTCTTGAATGAGATATAATATACCCCATTCCTTTTCACCCTCTCCCCTCCCACTACATTTCTCTCTCATCATTTACCTTAATTTCTTTTAAGATATGATCCCATCCTATTAAATTCACTCTGTGCTCTCTGTCTCTGTATGCGTGTGCACATGTGTACATGTGTGTGTGCATGTGTGCATGCATGTGTGTGCATGTGTGTGTGTGATCCCACCAACTACCCATGTACTGAAAAGTTTTAAGAGTTACAAATATTGTCTTTCCATGTAGGAATGTAAACAGTTCACCTTTGACAAATCCCTTATGACTTCTCTTTGCTGTTTATTTTTTCATGCTTCTTCTCAATCTTGTGTTTGAAAGTCAAATTTTCTTTTCAGCTCTAGTCTTTTCATCAAGAATGCTTGAAAGTCCTCTCTTTCATTGAAAAGCCATATTTTCCCCTGAAGTATTATATTCAGTTTTTCTGGGTAGGTGATTCTTGGTTTTAGTCCTAATCCCTTTGACCTCTGGAATATCCTACTCCACACCTTTCAATCCCTTAATGTAGAAGCTGCTAGATCTTGTGTTATCCTGATTGTATTTCCACAATACTGGAATTGTTTCTTTGTAGCTGCTTTCAATATTTTCTCCTTGACCTGGGAATTCTGGAATTTGGCCACAATGTTTGGATCTCTTTCAGGTGGTGATCGATGGGTTCCTTTAATACTTATTTTGCCCTCTGGTTCTAGAATATCAGGGCAGTTTTCCTTGACAGTTTCATGAAAGATGATGTCTAGACTCTTTTTTTGATCAGGACTTTCAGGTAGTCCCATAATTTTTAAATTGTCTATCCTGGGTCTATTTTCCAGGTTAGTTGTTTGTCCAATGAGATAGTTCACATTCTCTTCCATTTTTTCATTCTTTTGGTTTTGTTTTGTGATTTCTTGGTTTCTCGTAAAGTCATTAGCCTCCATCATTTCCATTCTAATCTTGAGAGAACTATTTTCTTCAGTGAGCTTTTGAACCTTTTTCCATTTGGCTAATTCTGTTTTTGAAAGCATTCTTCTCCTAATTGGCTTTTTGAACCTCCTTTGCCAATTGAGTGAGCCTATTTTTCAAGGTGTTATTTTCTTCAACATTTTTTTTGGGTCTCCTTTACCAAGGTATTGACCCGTTTTTCATGCTTTTCTTGCATCTCTCTCATTTCTCTTCCCAGTTTTTCCTCCACCTGCCTAACTTGATTTTCAAAATCCTTTTTGAGCTCTTCCATGGCCTGAGCCCACCAGACATCCACCTTGGATGTTTGGGATACAGAGGCCCCAACTTCCACATATTTCCCTGATGGTAAGAATTGTTCCACATCATCAGAATTGAAAGGCGAACATCTGTCCCTTAAGAAAATAGCTTTCTATGGTCTTATTTTTCTTCCCTTTTCTAGGCATTTTCCCAGCCAGTTACTTGACTTCTGACATTCCTCTCCACCCCCACCTAGATCCGCCCAGCTGGTGCTTGGGGTCTGAGATTCAAATGCTCTTCCCCAGCTTCAGGGCTTTCAGTGGCAGGCGGGGCTGCTATTCAATGTGAGCTTAAGTTCTGGTGCTCAGGTGGGGGCAGGGCCACCTCCCAGGCTCAGTTCCCTCAGGGGGTTTATGCAGAGACCTTCAGTAATGGTACAGGTTGGGGCAGGGCCTCCTCCCAGACTCAGTTCCCTCAGGGGCTTTATGAGGAAATATTTGGTAATGGCCCTGAGCTCCTGTCTGCTCTGGGAGTCCCTGGCCACCATCCCTGCCTCTGCCTCTGCTTCTGCGGCTGCCTCCCCAGGGGGCCCTGAGCCACGGAGAAACTCTGCTCCCCTCTCGGCCAGCCCAGAAGTCTCTCTCACTGACCTGGAGTGCCTGTGGGTGGAGGGACCTTTGTGGCCACCAGAGGTTCCGTCCCTGAAGCCTGCTTGGGTCTTCTCCTCTGGGGCCATTGGGCCAGGGCAGCACCAGGGTGGGCTCCGCATCCGGAGCGCAATTGGCCCCTGGGGACAGCTTTCCAGGGCTCTCTGGAATGGAAATCTCTTCCACTGTGTTTCTGTGTGACTTGCTCTGCTCCAGAATTTGTGGGGAGTTCTTGTTACAGAAAATTTCTGGGCTGTGGATTCGGAGCTAGCCTATGTGAGTCTTTCTACTCTGCCATCTTCTTAAAACCAGATTTTAAAGGAAATTAAAGGAGAGGCCAAGGGTCCAGTGGCTCTCTTTTAAAGTCTTATTATTCTTTTATATTGTGAACTTAGACACACTGACAAATATGAACGCCTATGTACAAAGAATGGACAAAAACATGACAAGTGAAACCATTAATTTTGTGTTAGTACAATATGTTTCCTTTTATTGTGCATTAATTACAATACTTTAGAAACAAGTTGGTTCTTGAAATGCAAATAGTTTTAAAAGATGGAGAGGAAAAGGAAGGTAGACAATATTTATTTTGTTTGGAAGCTAATGGGATCTGAATCCTCCAGATAGGAGGAGGAGTAGTCAAAGAAAAGATTGAAAGGTGTGAATGGGAATGGATGTATGGGAGAGACCATGAGAGCTATTCTTCTGCACAGATAGACTTCAGAATGGTCATGAGAGATAACAAACCCTGGAGGTTTCATCACACAAAAGGCAAAGAGAAAAAATATGCAGGTAAATTATTAGGGCTTAACCCAAAAACATATTCAAATTCAATGTCAGGAAAGAAACAGTGCTGGGAAGACATGAAGGCAGGTATCTGGTTTTTTACATGTCCACATAAAGACTGAGGGTATACCAAGAGGAAGAGGTATCACATGTCCCTGGGCAGGGGTGGGGGGCAGGAATTGAATGACCTCAAGTATTGTCTGAAGCAAAATCTCTGAGTGTATCCCCCTAGGAAATACAATCACACCAGTCATGAAATGCCCAGAAGACAACACTGTTTCCTTAGCTATGATATAAGACTCAGGAGAATAAAAGTGAAAGAGAGAAAGAGAGAGAGAGAGAGAGAGAGAGAGAGAGAGAGAGAGAGAGAGAGAGAGGAGAGAGAGAGAGAGAGAGAGAGAGGTGGGAGGGAGGGAGGGAGAGAGAGAGATCAATTAAATCCCTTCTTGCCAATGAAGATTTATAGGAATCAGAACCCATAGGCTTCTAAACAGTGTAAATGTTTTCTTCCTTGCATCTCTTGACTCAGTATGGTCAGAATTCCTAGAAAATTATCACCAAGTGCAGAGATTCCTAAAAACTCCCTTCCATACTCTGAATAGTGATGTGGATAAGATGCTGAATGAAGGGATTTGAGTTTAGTTCTACCTCAAATACTTAGAAACTTTGGTGCCCTGGACAAATCATGTAGCCTCTCTGATACTTAGCGTTTCATTTCAAAAAGGATGAGGCTGGACTTAGTGACATAGGTCCCCTTCACCTTTAAATTTATGATTTTATGATCCTTGATTTTTTTTTTTTACAAATTACATCTCAACTAAGTGAGGAGAGGTTTAATGTTGCTGATACTTTCATCTCTAATTATATTGTCAGATATAATTTGTATGATCAATGCATTCTGTCCTTGTAATCTCAGTTTTTGACAGGATACAAGCCCACATGCTGGATGTTTGGGAAAGGAATCGATGCACAGGAGTAACTACTTTTTTTTGTTTTTTCCCTAAAAGGCTTTGGATGGATTAACTCATTGCTGTCCAAACAAGAGCAGATTGACCAACAGTGTAGAAGTTCTGCTGTTCCAGATTCATAAACAAGAGGTATGGATGGACTAACCTTTAGTAGTAGAGCTGAAGATTTACTGAGGAAGCACAAGAGAATTCACTATTCTATTTTGGTGTATTGGCCCACACCTGCAAGATCCAGGTCATTGTCATTGGTTTGATAGTAGGAAGACTAGTGTAACTAGTGTAACTGTCATTTTTCTTTTGAAGAAAAATTTTTTAAATATCTGTAGAGTTGAGCTGCAGAAGAAACTCTATGATGAATCCATGTATACAGCAAGATATTCATATTATCTTGTTCTGATTTGCATTTTTTGTGTATCCATGAGATTTAGGCAATCTCAAAATTGGAAGGTACTTAATCTATTCCAGCCAGCAATCACATTCAGAAATCTCTCAACCCTATCACTTTCAGGTGGTAAGGATGATAACAATAACTGTTATTTTTACAGTGTTTTAAAGTTTGTGAAGTGATTTGCATTCAGCTTCTCATTTAGGCTTTGCCATCCTTCTGTGATACAGGAACTAAATTTCTTACCTCTATATTACAGATAGAGTTTAAATATCTTGCCCATGGTCACATAGCTAGTTGGTGATTAAATCCCATGTCTTCCTAACTCCAAGTCCAGTCCCCCCTTTTATTCCTCTTGGTCAGATTACATAATTGACAGAACACTGAACCTGGCGTGAAGAAGACCTATGTATCCATTATGCTTCAGGCAATAATTGGTTATCCTGGGCCAAAAACTTAAAACCTCTCAGTCATTTTAGCTGGTTGATGTGAGGATTAGGTGAGATAATGCATGAAAAAAATGTTGCAAACCTTGAAGCACTATAAAATGACATTTATTATTAAATGTTAGTATCATTGTTATTACTTTGTCACATTACCTCTCATCTTGTCCCTACATTTCCAGATCTGGGGAACACAGAGTGACAGAGGAGTGATGGGGAATCACTTTAGAAAGAGAGGTTGGAGCCAGGTTGTAAAGGATTGTTATTTTAAATCTTTGTGTTTCATTTTGGAGACAGTGAATCACTGAAATTTGGTGGGTAGAATATTGGTGTTGTCAGATATATGCATTAAGAATATAAATTTTAATGCACGTAGATAGCCCAGTTCAAAAGTCTTGCTTTCTCGGAGATGGGGTAAATTAGGGAGAGAGGGAGGAAAATTGAAACTGAAATTGTATTCAACATTAATGTTAAAAATATCTGTTTATGTAATTAGAAAAAAGTGTTTTAAGAAAGAATGCAAATTTGATGGGTTTGTGAAACATAAATTCTAGATGGAAGATACTGGAGGTAAGAAGTTCAATTATTTGCTGTCGTCCATGAAAGACTTGATAAGGACTTGAGATAGCACGTTGGCCATATATGTAAATGGAAAGCTACAGAGAGACCAGAACAAGGGAGTTAATGTTTCCATTGTATTGTGTCATAGGTAAAACTTGGCTAGAATATTGATTAAAATTTTGGGAATCATATTTTTAGAATATTTCCAAAATGTTTTTTACCCAAGTGATAGGGCCATCAACATGAGAAGAGGACAGACCTTAGGGGAACTGATTGACAGAACTAAGGAAGCAAAGTATGTGGGACTCATGATAGCTGTTTTTAACACTTTGTAGAAGTGCCCCATAGAGGAAGAATTTGATTTATTTCTGTTTACCCCTAGAGGCTTGAACTAGGAGAAATGTGCAAAATTGTGATTTTTTTGCTTGATACAAGATAAGTCTTCCTAAAATATATATAATGGCTCATGAGTTAAATCAGCTATTCTGGCAAGTCATGGATTATCCTTGATTACAGGTCTTTTAATATATCCTGAATGTTATAAAGGGGATTGCTCTGAGGTTCCACCTAACTCCAAGATTTTATGGAGGAATTTGTGTCTCAGACAAAATACTGTGGTGCATAACACATTCCCCCCTCAAAAAAAATTTGAGTTTTTAGACATTGATTAATATGAATGCGAGACAATATTTCAAGAAAGTCCCCATGGACATAGTATTTTCACCTATAGGAAAAAAAAACAGTAGGAGTTAATGACCACTAAGTTTCTTTCCAATTGTCAAATCCTGAATCTTCATCTGAAAAACACATGAAAATTCACCATATGTGATAAAGGCTCATACAATTCCTAACAGAAAAATTCTCACAGCAACATAAACTAAATACCAGTGTCAAGTCTCAGATGGCACTTACAGGTTCCAAGGAAGTAGTACCCTTTTGAGGTGTTCAGAATCGATTGCTTCATAATTCTAATTTTTACTTAGGAATGTAGTACATTTAACCCTCTCTGAAGTAGAATTGTCATATTGACCTCCCATTTCTTTCCAGTCACTCTGTTTTGTAAATTTCATAATCCAATCCAATAAACCTTTATTAAGTGCCTACTATGTGCCAGTGACACTGTTGTTGAAATGCCCTTACTGCTTTAGTCTGTAAGACTGATTTAATTCTCCAATTCCCATACAGGCTGTTGACCCAGACCCAAACAGCCAAAGTTGATCAAGTCTCCTTCTTTGTAAAGAGGAGTAACTGGAAACTTCTGGTCAGAAATAGTAAGTTCAGGTCTGAGGGAGAAGATCAGGAAGGTCAAGGAGATGAAAGCTTTCAGAAACAAAACCGGTGACTAATTGTTGAATTTTCATGTGATGGAGAAGGACAGAACATGGAACAAGCATTTATGTCTATAGTGACTACTATATGTCAGGCACTACATTAAGAACTTTATAAATACCATGTCATTTCATCTTTGCAACAACTCTGGGAAGTCGTTGCTATCATTATCCCCATTTTACACATGAGGAAACTGAAACAAAAAGAGGTTAAATAGGTTAATAGAGTGATTTTCCCAGTACCACTTAGCTAGTTAGTGTAATTGACTGGATTTGGAATCAGATGTTCCTGTCCCAAAGTGAATACTGTGTACACTGTTTACTCAGATATAGGTGTTTTCCTCTTCACTGAAATAAAACTTCAATATCCCTGTATTTTTTATGTATTGTTTTTCCATAATCTGGAATGATTATTACTTGAATATTTTTAAATCCTAAAAACTCCATTATTAAGGCAATTAGAAGGACTATGCATAGACGGAAAGCAGAGGTATGAGTTGAATATGATGGTATGTTTATCTAAAAAATATAATTAGGGGATAAGAAAGAAGGAAGCAGTGAGATAAAGGGAAAAAGAGAGTTAAAATAGGATGTTATCAGACATAAAAATGGTCTGAAAGGGATTTGAGAGCAGAAGGGGAAATGGGGGCACTTGGGAGGGGAACACATGAACTCAACTTATTCTTTTTGGATTTGATTCAAAGATGGTAAAATATACACATTGTGTTGGGTATAGAAATCTATTTTACCATATGGGAATGTTGGAGAAGATGGGAATAAGAGAAGGTTGGGGAAGGTAATAGAAGGAAAGGCAGTATGGGAGAAGTAAAAGTCAGAAGAAAGCAGGAAAAGAGAGAGAGAGAGAGAGAGAGAGAGAGAGAGAGAGAGAGAGAGAGAGAGAGAGAGAGAGAGAGAGAGAGAGAATGATAAATGGGGAAATAAGATCATGTGTAATACATAGTAAGTAATCATTATTGCAAAAAATTTTTACAGTGAAATTCTCTCATAAAGACTTCATTTCTCAAACATAGAGAAAGTGTCATCAAAAGTGTAGGAATTAGAGCCATTTCTCAATTGATATATGGTCAAAAGATATGAATAGGTAGCTTTCAAAGTAAACAATGGTGTGTATAGTCATAAAATATTCTAAATCACTATTGATCAGAGAAATGTAAAGTAATGCCACTCTGACCTACCACCTAACATCTCTCAGATTGGGTAATATGTGTGTTTATCCTTCGTTGCTGAAGAAGACCATGCCATGCCAAAACCATACTCACTTCTCCTCCAGAGCCATCTGAATCCGTGATCAGATATTCAGCAGAATGACTGGTGATGACCCAGAATGAGGTAATTGGGGCTTAAGTGACTTGCCCAAAGTCACATATGTAGTGAGTGTCAAGTGTCTCAGGTGACATTTGAACTCAGATCCTTCTGACTCCTGCATTGGTGCTCTATCTACAGCACCACCTAGCTGCCCCTTGGGTAATATGACAGAAAAAGAAAATGACCAATATTGGAGGAGATGTGGGCAAATGAAAACACTAATGTGCTATTGTTGAAGTTGTATAGGGATTCAACTATTTTGGAGAGCAATTTTGAATTTTGTCCAAAGGGTTATAAATCATGCATACCCTTTAAACAAGCAATACCACCACTAATTCTGTAGCACAAAAAGATAAAAAACCAAAAAGAAAAAAGGCTTATGTGTACAGAAAATACTTATATCAGCTCTATTAATGGTGGCAAGGAACTGCAAATTTTGGGAAATAACTGAAAATGTTTTATATGCATATGTTGTATATGACATAAAACATGAAATACAAGTGTGTTTTAGGAAATGATGAACAAAATTCTCTCAGAAAAACCTGGAAAGTCTTATATTTACTGATGCAAGGTTAATGAATACAACCAGGAGGACCCTGTATATAGTAACAGCATTATTGTATGATGGAATGCTATGAATAACTAAGCTGTCAGCAAAACAGTGATCCAAGAAAATTCTTTAGGACTTAAGATGAATGATGCTGTTAAACTGCAGACAAAGAACTGGTAGATCTTGAATGCACATGAAAGATATATCTTCTTTCTTTGTTTAATTTGTCTGCTTTCTTTAACAGATGACTTACATGGAAATGTGTTTTGCATGGCTATACATGAATAACCCATGTTAAATTGATGAATTTCACACAAAGAGGAATTGGACAGGTAGAAAACCAAGGAGGTCAAAATTTGAAAAAGCAAAGAATGTTAAAATTGTCTTTGAATGGAATTGGTAGAACTCTATATTAAATAAAGTTTAAAAAAAGTCACAATTTTTCTGACCCCCAACAAAGTCTTCAGTGTCAAAAAACTGAGATGACAGTATATCAATATCCTACATGCTTTTTATGGTTACAATGAGAATGATGTGAGATAATGGATATAATGTTATTTGTAATCATGAAGGGATACATACATAAGACCTGATGGTGCCCTATGTTCTCCCATACTTCCAGCAAGAGGAAAGAAAGAATATAAAAACTTTGAAGGACTGACTCTTAATATTCCTCCAGTAGACTCATAAAGCAGATGGAGAGCAGCAACCTCACCTCAGTGACTGAGTTCATCCTCCTTGGCCTCTCCAGCCAGCCTGAGCTCCAGGTGCTCCTCTTCTTGCTTTTCCTCATGATCTACCTGATGATCTTGCTGGGGAACCTGCTCATTGTGTTGCTGATTTTGAGGGATTCACGCCTCCACATACCTATGTACTTCTTTCTTACGAATTTATCCATTCAAGAAGTCTGTTATACATCCTGTGTGCTTCCACAGATGCTGGTACATTTCTTTGCAAAAAGAAAGTCTATCTCCTACACTTGCTGTGTCATACAGTTCTATACGTTCCTGGCCTTTGGCATTTCAGAGTGCTTCCTTCTCTCAGTGATGGCCTATGACCGCTATGTTGCCATTCGAGACCCCTTAAGGTACTTAATCTCAATGAACTGGGGGGTTTGTAGGATACTGGCTATTGGGTCATGGTTGGGAGGCTTTTTGATATCCACAGTGGATACAATTGCCACATTCCAGCTTACCTTCTGCCAGGATAACGTTATCAATCATTTCTTTTGTGAAATGCCTGCCCTATTGCACCTGTCTTGTACTGACACAAGACAGGCAGAATTGGTTGTGCAAATCTTCTGTATTTTCACCCTTTTCTGCCCTGTCACATTCATCATCCTTTCCTATGCTCACATCATCATTGCTGTCCTGAGAATTCGTTCTGCCCAAGGACGTAGGAAAGCTTTCTCTACTTGTTCTTCCCACCTTCTGGTTGTCACGCTATTTTATGGGACTGGAATATTTGTTTACATGAAGCCTCAGTCTCTGTCTTCTCCAGAATACAATAAGATTGCTTCTATGTTTTATGTGGCTTTCACACCTACCCTCAACCCTCTCATCTATAGCTTAAGGAATAAGGAGGTGAAAATGGCCCTGAGAAAACTTTTGGGGAAACTTGAAAGTGCTTAATTCCACATATCTCATCCCTGAGTCTATATGAGGAAGACTTGAGCCTAAACAGCCTTCTTGTTTTCCTTCCTCCAGTTCCTAATTTGTCTATTCTTATGTCTGAAACCTTATCCTATCATTTTCATTCAATGTTTGCTCTTGTCGCTTTAGGAACCATCTGAACTGTCACCTGCATCACTCCATATTTTCCTCATAAAAAAGAAAAGAAATAGTCTTAATTTCCCTAAACTACCACAGGTTTAATTCAAACAGCACTTCATTTGGCATATTGAAAATTATTATATTATAAATTAGATTTAAATAATGATTATAATAATCGGCAGAATCACAACTAGTATTATAGAAGTTAGCACCCGTGGCTTGTGGGTGGAGGGTTTGGGTGGGAAGACCAATTTCTGTGGTAGAGGCAGTTTTTTTTTGGAAAGTGGCAGTAAGAGGACATAGGGTGGAGTAGTTGGTGTAGGAAGAGCTTACCTGGATAATAGAAGGTAGGGATATAAAATCCATGCGGTAAATCCTTAACAATGCTAATTTCAGTTTTTTGAGTTGCAAGTGCTGCCAGTGACCTCTGATTTTGCTACCCAAGGGCAATGCCCCGATATCTCTGATTTTAGTCATTACCTTTATAATTATATATACTTGGACTCTTTAGCTTCCCGGAATATCTAGTTGGATCTTTTGCTAGAAAAATGAGAAACTTGTATAAAATCACTTGTAAAGTCTATACTGGTTTTGTTGTTATTTTTCTTCAGGCATTTCTGTCATGCCTGATTTCTTGTGAGCACATCTGGGGTTTTCCTGTTAAAGATACCGTAGTAGTTTACCATTTTCTTCTCCTGGTCATTTTATACATGAAGAAACTGTATCAAATAGGGCTAAGTGACTTGCCCAAGGTCACACATATAGTATGTGTTTGAGGTCATATTTGAACTCAGATCTTCCTCAGCACAGGCCTGCCATTTTATCCACTGAACCTTGAAGCTGCTGTGATCATTTTAAATTTCACTGAGCCCTTCTCACATGATTTGGTATGATATAGTCAGCTTTCCCTGTCAAGAAACAATCTGTATCTAACTGAACGTATTGTGCCATGCATAAAGTGTCTGAGATCACTTTTCCAATCTCAACTCCAATGACACTTTGGGTGCCCATAGTAACATTATGTCTCCTCCCAGTGCTCTGTTCATATCTGCAGGGCATCAGGAAATCCGCTCTAGAACTGTCATTCTTTAGGCTCAATCCACTGGGTTCCCCACAATATCACCAGTTTTAGTTAGTCTCTCACCAATATCATTTGGCAAGTTGCTATTTCCTCAAAATTATTGATATCTACTCAACATCATCATTTTAAAGGGGTATTTTGGAGAGAGCTAGGTGGTTCAATGGACAAAGTGCTGAGCCTGGACGCAGGTAAATCTGAGTTAAAATCCAGCCCCAACAACAGGAAAAAGCCACTTAAAAAGAAACAGTGGTAGAAGACCTAGTGAGATTTTGAAGTGGTGGCCAAGACATTACACATTTCCAGAAAGTGGATTACCAAGACTACATGTGGCTTGAATTGAGGCAAAGTGCACTGTGCATACTCCAAATATTAAGCTCTCATTGGTTTGCTATCTATTATAGTTATCTGTAATATACTTACGTATAAGAGTATACATGAATGGAAATAAATGGAATTTTGACTATGAATCATGTTAATTCACTAGTAAATTGTAAGAAGTAGTTGAATTGATTAGAAAATGAAATTTAACAATATGTTGCTAAGAGGAAAAACACTTCAATATAAAGAGTCAACACAGAATTAAAATAAAGGATTGCAATACAATCTTGTACATCTCAGCTGAAAACTGTTAAGGAAAACCCCCAGCTCAGAATTTCTTATCTTTGAATTGGCTACAGTATTAAGTTGTATCTCTGAGCTTCTCTATAATGCCCTGGTGATGGGTACCCTTCTCACGTCCCTCCTTTTCAGTTTCTTCTTGTGCATCATCTTACCCCATTTGAGGGCAGGGAATATCTTGTTCGTATTTGTATCCCTGGGCTTAACATAGTACCTAGAATATAGTAAGTGCTTTATAAGTCTTTATTAATTATTGACTTCAGTAGTGAAGAACGAAATGAACAAAATTAGAAGAATTATTTATACAGTAGAAAAATATGCAAGGAACAAAATAAAATCTATAAGAACTTTTAGCAATTCAGCAGCCATGTGTGATTCCAGAGGAGTGATGAAGAAACGTATTATCTCTTACAGAAAGATGATGAATGACTGTGAGCAAACAGTAAGAATTATGTGTCCCTAACGTATCAGTGTCTAATATTTTGCCTAGAGATCATACCATGGTAGCTCATAAATGTTTATATTTTTTCTTTTAGCTTTTTAAGGGGATGCCGAATTGTAGTGGAATTTAACTCTTGAATTGAAAAAAGGAGCACTTTGGACGGGGATTTCTAAACACCAGCCCCAAAACTCCATCACCTTACGATTAACTATAGAAAACAGAGTGTACCTGCATTTAATTGAATTTTGATAATCTAATTTGCCTCTGAAGGTACCTTTTGGGTGAGTGAAACCAAAAAGGATGCTATTCATACCAAAATATAAAGTTCCAAAATGAGCAGATCTCATAATAAAGGTAAGAAAAGAGAATTGAAAGAGTTAGAAAGGAACTTTAAAAGAAAACAATATTCTTATCCAGATTGATGTATGACAATTGCATCTCATCATTTATTTTGACATAGTAGTATTCCATCACAATCATATAACACAACTTCTCCAGCCATTCCCTAATTGATGGGCATCCCTGAAATTTCCAGTTCTTAGCCACCACAAAGAAAGCTGCTGTAAATGTTTTAAAACATATAAGTTTATTTCCTTTTCCTCTAATTATTTTCATAAATAGACTAAATGGTGGTATTGCTGGGTGAAAAGTTATAGGTAGTTATTAATTCTAGAACATAAATACAGTATGTTCTCCCAAATGGTTGGATCACTTCACAAGTCCACCAACAATTAGTTTCTCAGTGTCCTCATTTTCCCACATCCTCTTCAACATTCGTCACTTTTCCCCCTTCAATCATTTTGGCCAATATGTTTGTGAAATCATAGCTCAAAGTTGTTTTAATATGCATTTCCACAATCAATAATGATTTCGAGAATTTTTTCATATGACTAGATTGTTTTGATTTCTTCACTGGAAAACTAATTGTTCATATCCTTTGACCATTTTTCATTTGGGGAATGACTCATATTCTTATAGATTTGACAAGTTTATATAGCTTAGATATGAGACCTTTATCTGATAAACAGTCTAAAAAGTCCCCCACCCAATTTTCTGTTTTTCTTCTGATCTTGGCAACATTTATTTTATTTACATAACCTCTTTTTAATTTACTATAATTTAAATTATCTACTTTACACCTACCTTGGTGCTCTATCTCTTATTTGTAAATTATTGACCTTTTTATGTCTGATAAGTGACGACTTCCATGTTTGTCTAATTTCCTTGTAAATTCTCTCTTCATATCCAGATCATGTATCTATTTTGACCTTATCTTGGTAAATAATGTAAGATATTGATCTGTGTCTTGTTCTTGCCGTACTGATTTTCTGTTACTGAGCATTTTTTTTATCAAATAATGATTTTTCTAATCTTAAGAGATTTTTTCTTCCAAAATCTTATCTTTGCACTTTTTAAATACAAGGTTTATATGTTTATTTGCTGCTCTAAATTGTTTGTCCACTCTATTCCATTAGTTGAGCTTTTTATTTTTTAGCTATTACCAGCTAGTTTTGGTAATTACTGACTTATAATTTAAGATTTGGTAGTGCTAAGCCACCCTCCTTTAATTATTTTTTAATTATTCCCTTTGATATTCTTGACCTTTTGTTTTCCCAATTAAATTTTGTTGGTATTTTTTCTAATTCAGTAACAACTCTTTGTTTTTGGTAATTTAATTGTGATGGCATTCAATATATATATCAGTTTGGATAAAATTGTCATTTTTATTATATTGGCCCTGTGTATCTATGAACAATACATCTTTTTTCAATTATTGAATTCTAATTTTATTTGTTTACAAGGGTTTTTAATAATAATTTTAAAATATAGTTCCTCAGTTTGTATCGGCAGGTATTTTATACTGTGTCGAGTTATTTTAATTGGGGTATATAATTTTTTTTCCTGTCTATTTTTGCAAAGCCTTGTTTCTGACATATAGGAATAATGATTATTTATGTTGATATACATTATATCCTGCTACTTTACTAAAATTGTTAATAGTTTCAACTAATATTTTATCTGAGTCTTTGGGATTTTCCAAGTATATCATAATGTCATTTTCAAAGATAGTTTTATCATCTCATTCCTTATTCTGATTCCTTCTATTCCTTTTTCTTCTTTTATTGGTATTGCTAGGGTTTTCCGATACAAGACTGAATTATATTGGTGACAATAGGCCTTCTTGTTTCACACCTGATATTACTGAGAAATAATATCTAGTTTATCCCCATTGCAATAACACTTGCTGATGGTTTTTGATAAATACTTTATATGAATTTAAGGAAAAATCCATTTATACCAATACTTTCAGAATTTTTTAAATAAAAGTGTGTGTTTAACTTTAACATCCAGTGCATCCAATGATATAATCATATGATTTTAAACTTTGATTATTGAAATAATCGGGCAGCTAGGTGGTGCAGTGGATAGAGCACTAGTGCAGGAGTCAGGAGGATTTGAGTTCAAGTCTCACCTCATACATTTGACACTCACTAGCTGTGTGACCTTAGACAAGTCACTTAACCCTAATTGCCTCATCCAGGGTCGGGTCATCTCCAGTCATCCTGATGAATATCTGGTCACTTGATTCAGATGGCTCCGCAGGAGAAGTGAGGCTGGTAACCTGCACAAGCCTCTCTCACTCTAAACAAAGTCAAGTGCAAGTCATGTTATTATTTACCTGATGGCATGGTGTTCTTCGGCAACGAAGGATGAACACACGCAGATTGATATAATCAATTATGTTAATAATTTTTCTTATGTTAAACCATCCCCTGAATTCCTTGTACAAATCTGAGTTGATCATATGTATCATCTTTGAAATATATTGTTGTAATCTTTTATGTAGTATTTTATTTACTTTTTTGCATCTATATTCATTAATGAAATTAGTTTTTTGTAATTTTCTTTTTCTGTTTTTACTCTTCCTGGTTTAGGTAATCAGTATCATATTTATTTCATAAAAGAAGTTTGGTAGAGTCCATATTTTACCAATTATTCCAAACACGTTATTTGATATTGGAATTAGTTCATCTTTATATATGATAGAATTCACTGATAAATATGTTCTTAAAGAGAATATACTAGATTGTGTCTCTAGAGATTCAGGTGATGCATTCTCCCCCTAAATTTCCTTCATGTCTGTCTGTTCCAGAGGTTGTAGTCTTTCTACCCTGCTTAGCTTGACTCTGTGGAGTCTTTGAGTCAACATCATGAACCATTATATATTCCACCTGTGTTATTATCCTATAAAAATATGAACTTTTGCCTTGATTTTTCTAAATTTGTTATTTTGTTAGAATCATGTGGGGAGCCTTTCCTTATCTTCCAAATGGTTGTATTCTGTCAGTCCTCATTTTGTCCTCTGTATCTACAAAAACCAAAAGGCATCATCAAAATTTGAAATTCCAACAATAATAATTAGCATTTTCTAGTGCCTCAACGTTCCAAAATACTATATCCATATTATCTCATTTAATCCTTACAACCCTGAGAACTAAATCCTCTTGTTATTATTCACACATGACTGTTGTTCTTCGTTCTGGAAGAGGACCAAAATGACATCACCAAGATAAAATGCAGTTTCAGTGTGTCTGTGGCTGATCAGACCAATATAAATTCAGAATGCTCTATCACAGATTGGGCATAGATAGTCTGTCTGAATATTTGGGGTGGTTACTCCAAATTTGGGCATCCTACTTTTCTTTTGTATTGTCTCAATTGTGCTTTGCTCATAGAGCACAGCACCTTTTCTGATGAGGGCATGCCATGCTGAGCAGTCAGGTGCCAGTGTCTTTATGTTGCACAGTGAAATCCAAGGTTCTTGAGAGAGACCTTGAAAGTGTCCTTGTATCACTTCTTCTGACCACCATGTGATATCCTGCCCGATTTACAAACGAAAAAACTATAGAAGGCAAGCATCTGTGACTTCTCTATGGTCATAGACCTAGTAAGTTTCTAAGGCAGTATGTGAAGTCAAGTTTTCCTGACTCCAGGTTGAACACCTCATCCTCTACATACTCTGACTCCCTCTGAAATAACAATAACCTTTAGAATAATTGTAACCCAAAGTCCAGCACCCCATGGTTTAGGTGTACATAGACAATTTAATTTTGGGTAGGAGATGGCCCTTCAAATTACTATGTCTTTCACTCATATTTCCTTTACTCATAGTTGACTCTGAGTAATTTCAGACCTGATAAATAATTTAAATATAGCACAAAGCTCAGTCTCCATAAGAGGAAATAGAAGTGTCTTCAGTTCCTAGTAAGCCCTTAAGTCAACAATTCATGCATTGGCCACCAGATAGACTTTATTCCACCTCACAGAAAATGTAGAAAACATTTTTGAAGGCATTAGCCTAATATATTGTAGATGGTACCTTCTTCAGAAATGTTGACTGATAGTATACAAGTCATCGCTTCAATAGTTAGAGAATTTTTTTAACTTCTTTTAAAAAGAAATTTCTGGTAAACTATATCTCCTTGCCCCAGGAGTCATCAGTTTTAGTTTATTTACTGAATTGCTTCCATTTTGAGTTGTCCTAGGAAGTTTCTGAAGATCACCTGGCAGGCTAAAGTAGCAGAAAATGATGTCCTTACTTGAACTAAACTGGCAAGCACTCAAACTCTGCTTGTGAGTGCACAACTCTGATGGACTGGCCATGTTGTTGGAATGCAAAATATATGCTTGCAAAAAAGACTATTTTATGGAGAACTCACAGAGGGCAAATATTCACACTGTGGTCAGAAGAAGCCGTACAGCGACATTCTCAGTCTCTCTCTTAAGAACTTTGGAACTGATTGAGTGACATGGGAGAGACTGTCCCAGAACTGCTCAGCATGCTGTGCTGAACAAAGCAGAATTGAGAGAGCTCAAAGGAAACACTGGATGCTACATTTGGAGTATCTACTCTAAATGTACACATGGACTATTTGTCCCTCACCTGCGGAAGAACATTCTGAGCTCATCTTGGTGTAATCAGCCACAGTCAGAGGCACTGAAACTTGACTCGCTCGATAGTGAATTCCTTTGGTCTTATTTGGGAACAAATGACAATTAACCAACCAACCATTTGGCTAGTGTAACCGAAAAACAACAACAGTAACAACTTTGTTAACAAAGCAGCCAAGAAAGCATGAGTATTTTTGCGGTTCTTTTTTTTTTTTTTTTTGACATTTTATTTTTTTATTTATTTTCAGTGTTCTAAAATCACTACTATATAACTTAGATTTTTTTCCCCCTCCCCATTTTTGTGGTTCTTTATGAGGTTAAGTATAGAAGAGTCATAGTTTGCTCTTACATTGTTTAGCAAAGGTAGGAAAAAAGGAAAAGAAACCGCTTTACCAAAGACAAAGTATACACACGACACACACACATATATGCACACAAGTATGTATATGTTTATATATGTACATGTTTATAATTATACATGTGAGTACTTGCAAAGTCCTTGACCTAAAGGGTCCAAGGTCTCCCAGTGCATCCTGGGTCATCTGCAGTCATCCTAAGGAACATCAGGTCACTGGATTCAGGTGGCTCTGGAGGAGAAGTAAGGCTGGTGACCTGCACAGCCCTCCCTCACTGAAAACAAGGTCAAATGCAAGTCATGTCATCATTTCCCTGATGGCACGGTCTTCTTCAGCAATGAAGGATGAACACAACGATGTAAAATTTATATGTTGTGTATATGGATGTGTGTATGTGTAGGTGTATATGTGTGAATGTTGTTGTTTAAAAGGATAATGGAAGCAAATATTTTAATAAGCATTTTGGTTCCCTGTTTGGATTATTCCTGATAAGTGGCCTTCAATTTTTAAATGAAGCAACCTCATCACTGGTTATACTTTAGAAGGGGAAAATTGTGATTTTGGAGGGCAGGAAGGGTTTTGTCAACTACTGTCTCAGGTGGTTGCCTCAAGCAACTGAAAATGTAACATGAAAGAGCAAACAGAAAGTCATAATGTGCTTTTCACTGATTTTCTTTTGAAGAAAATGGATTCAATATTATAAGTGAGGTGACCTGGACTGCTAGCTGAGGGTATCACTCTGAGAGATAATTTACTATCCTTCATCTGGAAAAAAGGCAGATTAACTGGGGATGCTCTTTAAATCTCATTTTTTAGAGTATCTTTGTGATCTTGAATATAGGTCTTGATCTCTTTCTGTGGTTGAGAATGTAAAGCTACACAGACAAACCAAAAAAAGCTAATTTATTTTTAATCTTTATATATTGAATAGTCTTGAATTTATGAGACATATGAGCAACCAAGTAACAGAGACTAAAAATAGATCAACAAGTAGAGATTACCTACACTAGGAAGGACACTGAGAGACAAGAATAGGTCTAGAACAAGCTGAAATTATGAGGGCACTGAAAACCATATCACTTGCAGAGAGAAGAGAAGGCTTATGGAGGACATGAGAACTATATTTAAATATTTGAAAGCTAATCATATAGAAGGTAGGGAGACTAGATTTAGTTGCAAAATATAGACCTAGGAAAAAGTATAGAAGTTGCAGAAAGGCAGATTTAGATTGTACAAAGAAAATTTATGTTTATTCAGTTGTCTAACTCTTCATGGTTTTTTTTTTTTTGTAAAGATTTTGGAGTGTTTGCCATTTTCTTCTCTAACTCATTTCACAAATGAGGAGCTGAAACAAAAAAAAGGTGAGTAAACGGTATGTCTGAGGTTGGATTTGAATTCAGGAAATGAGTCTTCTTGTCTCCAGGTCTTGCACACTATTCACTGTGCCACTTAGCTGTCCCTCAGGAAAATACTTCTCACAACTAGAGCTGACTAAAAGTGGCATGGCCTGCCTTGGGAGGTGATGGTCTTATCTTGAAAGTCTTTCTGAAATTCAATCCTTCAGGACTTACTATGTGTGAGGCACTGTGCCAAGCACTGGGGATAGAAAAAGAGACAAAAGACCACCCCTGCCCTCAAGGAAATTACAAAGTTTAATATGCTGGCAATCATATTCAAAATTAGTTAAGTACAGGAAATAATTAAAAGAGGGAAGGCATGGAATTAAGAGAGGCTGAAGAAGACCTTACAGAAAGTGGGATTTTAATTGGGTCTTAAAGAATTTTGGAAGGTCGGGTTGAGGTGACAGTGTTTCAGTCCTTCCTTTCTCTCATAAATAGCCCTATTCCCACTAGTAGTTCATCAGATTACCCATGAGGGTCATTATTTGCATGTCAGAGATAAGCTGAAGTGTGGATTCACAATCTTAATACCCATTGTTCTTCATTCTGAAAAGTTACTTCCAGTTAATGGTATAAATGAAAGTAACTTATTTAGTTCAGCTCTTTCATCATACAGAACATGAAACTGAGATGCAACTAAGTTCGCCATAGAACCAGGAAAAGAGCTAGGTCTTCAGACTCGGAGAGATCTCTCTACCGTAACATTTGATGCTGAGTAAAAGAGCTGCTGAAAGTGACAAGTTCTGGGAAAGATTTGAATATATCTAAGGTGGCAGATAAATAAAAGTAAAATAATAGTGAAATGTATGGCCAGATGTCGTACTATAATCAGATGATCAGAATTCTCTAAAATGTTTACAAGACCATGTGGAGAAAGGGAATTAAAGTGGAATTTCTCTGTATATTTATAATTTCTTTTTCTCTATAAATAAATTTCTGTAAGTCTGATACTTTAAAACACTTTAAAATTTTCTTTATATTATTACATTTTTTATATTGGATTATTTTGAATCTTCAACTATAGAATTTTATCATTGTACTAAGAGCGGGTTAAATACTGATTTAAACTTGTCAACATAGATGGACAAAGCCTGAGAATGAGCTTCAGGTACTTGACTGCGATCTAAATTAATCAAAGTACTTTCCCTATTGGAAAACTCTTTGAAGTTGCCATCTTCCCACTACTCAGTTTGGGAAACAGAAACCTAATTTTACTATTATTTTAGATATCTTAGTCCACAAGAAGAGGACTTAAAAGAGCCTTCTCAGGGCTGCTTTCATATCCTTGCTCCTCAGAGTGTAGATAAAAGGGTTCAGCATTGGGGTCACCACTGCATATATTACAGATGCAATTATGTCACTGTGGGCTGAGTGCTTGGATGAAGGGCTAAAATAGACTCCAAAGACAGTCCCAAAGAAAAGAGATACTACAGAAAGGTGAGAACTGCAGGTGGAAAAGGCTTTCTGCTTCCCTTCAGCAGATGGGATCCTTAGTATGGCCAAGATTATATACATATAAGAGATGATGATGCAGAAAAATGGAGTCAGGCCAACAAGACTACCAATGGTGAGGATCATTAACTTGTTAATGAAGATGTCTGAACAGGACAGCTTCAGCAAGGGGTTAAGGTCACAGAAGAAGTGGGGAATTTCATTTTTGGCACAGAAGACTAGTTCATTCATCAACAGTGTATGTAAGAGGGAATAAAGAATATTAATAAACCATGTAATTGAAATCAACAGCAAACAAAGCTGGGGATTCATCACTATTGTGTAATGGAGTGGGTAACAAATAGCCACATAGCGGTCATATGCCATTGTGGCCAGAAGAAACTCATCTACCATCCCAAACATGATAAAAAAATATAACTGTGTCAGGCAGTCAGAATAAGAGATGGAGTTATCCTGAGTTTGGTTATTCACTAACATCTTGGGGACTGTGGTAGAGATAAAGTTGATATCAGCAAAAGATAAGTTGGCTAGAAAGAAGTACATAGGGGTATGGAGGTGAGTGTTGGAAGTAACAATGATGATGATGAATAGGTTTCCAATCACAGTAACCAGATACATGAATAGACACAACCAGAAGAGCAGCTGTTGATTCTCTGACCCTTCAAACAGTCCTAGGAGGAGGAATTCAGAGATAGTTGTCTGGTTCCAACTCATGAGTCTATTAAAAGAAAGTTAGACTTATTAAACCATATGATTCAGTAGATAAATTGTTCCGCGATGAAACCATAGGAAATATGATAAGGTGAAGGAGTCATAAAAGCACCAGTGATCATGGTACTATTTTGACCTACTCTCTGTTAAAGAGGCAGCTAGGTGTCATAATTCACAGAGTGCAGGACCTGGAATCAGAAAGACTCGAATTCAGATCTGATCTTAGATACTAATTAGCTGGATGACTCAGGTAAAGACACTTAACTGTTCTCAGCCTCAGTTCCTTCATCTGTATAAATAGGTATAATATCAGCACTTACCTCCCAGAATGATGACAATAAGATGGAATATTTATAAGATGGTTTGCAAAACTGAAGTGATACATAAATGCTATAATAACTCTTATTTAAAACAATTTACCTTATTCAGATTTTCTCACTTAAATCTGAAGTGACCATAGGCAAGTTGTTTTCATGCTCTGGGCCAAAGTTTTTTCCATTTGTTAGATGAGAGGATTAGATTAGGTCATGTATACAAACCTTTTCAATTCTGACAATCTCTGGTTCTAAAATCTTGATTTTATAAACATCTACTATATTGTTACATAATGACATAATTTTCCAACAGATTGTGGTTACCAAACCCAGCCGTATGAGCATATATGAGACATAGAAAGGCAATGTGGTTTAACACCAGTTTAGTTTTAAATTCTGCCGCACATACTTAATATTGGTGATGTTGGGGAAGATGCTCAAGTTTTCATTTAACCTCTACCCTAGCCCAAACTTTCTAAGATTTTTAATTTGAAGATTGGCATCAGTGAAGGGAGTTGCCTCCCTGGGATTTCCATGTATTAGTTAACTTACAGAAATGGTAGGAGAGAGACAGAGAGAGAGAGACAGAGAGAGACACACACAGAGAGAGACAGACAGAAAGATAGAGAGAGAAGAAGAAGAAGAAGAAGAAGAAGAAGAAGAAGAAGAAGAAGAAGAAGAAGAAGTAGAGGGGAGAGAGTGAAGGAAGTGAAGGGAGGGAGGAAAGAGTGACACAGAGACAGAGAAATAGAGAAAAAGTGAGATAACTTTAGCTGATTTTGGAATCATTAAAACCTCCTATCATTAAACTCCTGTATTATCACTAAAGGTAAAGTTTGTGATCTATTTCGGAAATATCTTCTTCATTTCTTCCTATTCAGGTGGCCTGTGATTTATTCTCATGTAAATAATGACTGTTTCTTTTCCCACTGATCTTCACACAAATGCTTATCACTCCGCTTAATATCTTGGGTTCCTGGATGTTAATATTTCTCTTTATCACACAGTTATATTCCAATGCCTCCTTTTCTTATTCTATTACTTTTCAGTAAGGTACAACCTCTATAACTTTATCCTATTTCCATCCCACAAAGGGTTAGCAATTACTATGACATGGAACTTATTTCCTTTCCTTCAAGTTTAGAAATGGATTGCACAGCAATAAGCATGTTAGAAGTGTTGAAAATACCATATTAAACTTGAAATATCCTTAGAATCAAAATTGTATGTAGTGGAAATTTATGGTTCTATATGTAGTCTTCATTTTTTTTATTTCCTGTATAGGGAAATATTCATATTGTTGATGTTTTTCAAAGTCATAGTGATGTAATGGAAAACAAACAAAAAAAAACGTTGTAGTTTTTCATGAGTGTTTTATCCTTACAATTGATTAACATGCCTTGGATATCTTCTGGTGATATATGGGCTGTTACAAATGAGGGAATATATGTCATGTTACATATGATTCTTTGGAAACATGAAAGTCCTATATAAATGCTAGCTATTCCTCCTTCACATCCTCTTCTTCCTTTTCTTATCTGTTGAAGTACTATTAGTATGAGGATTGAGGGGTCAAAGGTAACGGTGTGCCCAATTGGTGCCCTCCCTGAGACTAGAGTTTCATTTTGAATCCCAAAGCACAGTTAGAACAATACACAAGTACAGTTAAGGATAAAAGATGGGGAGGGTAGGGACTAAAGGGTAAAAGGGAATGAGATGAGGGTGGTCAGGAGTTTTTATTTCCTTTTCTGAATAATTCTATTGCCTATCTACATAAGCTATAGGCTCTGGCAGTAAATTAGAATTCCTACATAGATTGTAGAATTCCTCACTTGACAGTTTGAAAAACAAGAGAGACTTTGTTTGAAGTCAAATTATTTCAATAGCAGTGGTGTGTGAGAAGCTAATACAGTGTTGGTGGAATTGTGAACCGATTCAACTATTTTGGAGAGCAATCTGAAGTTACAACCAAAGAGTTTTGAAACTGTACATACCCTTTGACCCAGAAATACCACTATTTAGTTCTGTTTCCCAAGATGATCAGGGAAAAAGGAAAAGAATCTATATGTTCTAAAATGTTTATAGTAGCTCTCTTTGCGGTGACAATGTTCCAGAAATTGGCAGAATACCCATCAATTGGGAAATGTGTAAATAAGATGTGCTATGTGACTGTGATGGGATACTAGTGTGCTGTAAGAAATGAGGAGTAGGTAGACTTTAGAATACAATGATAGAACTTGTGGGAAATAAGGAAGAGTGAGATTAGCAGAACCAAGAGAATGTAATATCCAGTAAGAGTAATATTATTTGAAGAATAACTGTGAATGACTAAGTTATTTTTAATAGTATAAATACTCACATCAGCTAGAAAAGACCTATGTAGGAAGATAAAATTCACCTCCAGAGAAAGAACTGATAAATGAAAGTATGTACAGCAGGGCACTACAAATATTTCTATGTCTCTATGTCTCTATCTGTGTAGTGTGAGGAGAGAGAGAGGGAAACAGTTTGGAAATTAAAATCTAAAAATAAATTAATGAATGAATAAATTTAAATAATAAAAATATAGTGGTGTATGTACATGGATTAACAGAGAACATGGATGCAATTGGTTACTCCTCTCTCTCCAAGCTTTACCTAGCCGATGTCTTCTGATTTCAGATGTTGCCACCCCAAATCCTGACTCTGCTGCCTCCACTTTTTTTCCTGTAATCAGAAGACATGATTATTGAAACTGAGGAGAAGTAGAGTTCTTTTGCTACTAGTGCCAAAGTGATTTATAACTTTCCTTCTTATCTTGTACTGAATCAATGATAATTATTGTCCTCATATTCATCCCCACCATCTTATTTGTACGCCCCAATGTTGAAGAAACATTTAAATTGGGGCACTGAGAAGCAGAAGCTAGAAGTTCTAGATCAAGCTGAAATAATATCCATGTATTTATGGCAGTTCCCTCTCAGGTATATGCATTCATATTGAGTACTTTTAATGTAAGCCAGTCAGTGCCCTTTCCTCCTCTTTTGTGATATTCCCCTCCTATGGGTTATTTTTACTGGCATTAAACCTTTAAAGAAGTATGATCCTGATATTTCATCAGCAAGTGCAGTATTTATTCAATTTATCTCTATGTGAAAATAGAGGTGATACTACACAGAGCCAATCCCCAAGAAAACTAAATTTACATAATATCTCCTGTTGGAAACTTGGCAAGCAGAAGCAGAGAGAAGGGAAAGATGTACCACAGCCCCTCAGTATCACCATTAAAACCCCAGAGTCTTGAATATCACTTTGAGAGCTCGATTCCTCAATGGGGTGAATCATTCATTAGAGTAATTAGCTTACTCTTTAAAAGGATGATTAAAGTTGTCTTTAGCACCATGAACAGGGCCAAATGACTCCAACTCAGTCATAGAAGGAGTGGAGGTGCTATACTTCCTCCCTCTCTATTCTGCACCCAACAAACAGGAATAAAGACCAGGACAAAACTGCTTTACTTGCATTGTCTAGGGATAGGAGTCATCTACATCACCTGCCAGGGTTCGAATGTTGTAAAAATTTATCAGAGACCAATATTCTACAACATGTAGTCCCCTAGTCTAGTTCTACGATGCTACCCCTCCATTTTCTTTCCCACTGCAATTGAAAGAGTGCTAAATATGCTTCTAAATCCTGCTGGAAGACAGGATTAGAAATACTCTGCTGATGCCTGTGAAGGTTGGGCAAACCATTTTGGACCCCAGTCTTTCACTTTGTAAAGTCAAAGGGCATGATTAAATGACCTCCAAGACCTATGAGCTTATTTTTACCCAGGAACTCTTTCTTCTGATCCCAAAGTGGATGTGGAATAAAGTGTTACACAATAGTTTGATAGATAACCTTTTGAGTTACACACGTGATCTAACTTGATTTGTTTGGTTTGAGTGACTGTGATCTGAGCTCCTTGTTAAAGTAACTTCTGGTCATACTCTTCTTATGTAAACTTGGTGACCACAATGGCAGTGAAAGTAAAATGAAAACAAACCATTATGGTGATAATTAGATGAAATTAATGTAAATCTCTATTTAAGGATATAGGCCTAGGTCATGCATCTCTTCATTTCTCACTTGATTGTAATCTGTACTCCAACATGCTCCACAAAACTCTTTGTAAATTTTAGTTTATTTTTTTCTGTTACATTTGAGTTCCAAGATTTTTCTCTCCCTTCCTTCTAGCCCTTCACTAGAGAAGGCCAACATTTCACACACACACACACACACACATGTTATATATGTGATACTGTACAAAACACAGACCCATATATAAATTATTTCTCTGGGGGTGGATAGTATCTTTCTTCAAAAGTTGTTTGTAGTTAATGGAGTATTCATATAACTCACAATAGCTTAGTGTATTGTGAATGCTTTTTAATGGAATTTATGTATTTTTTTGGAACGGTAAGATCTTTCCAATCCATTAATAGGCCCATGTGACCTCCTTAAGTCTCATGGAAGCTTGAGTCACATGAATCTATGTCACATGGAGCAAGTAGGGTTGGGGCTGTAAGAGGTAGAACTAAAGCATACCTGAGAGGAAGTTAGTCAGAGGCTAGTTAGAGTTGGGAAGGATGCAGTCAAACAGGCATCTGACTAGTGTGAGTGAGAGTGTTTGTGGGTTTACTTAGGGGAGCCTGTTTGTGGGGAAACTTTATAACGTGTATAGATATCTTGGTTATTATGATGGATTTCTTTGTTAGGATGATGGATTTGACTTTCTGGTGTTTGCATAAATGTTTTAGTTCTGTCTTCCATGTGCAGAATCTGTTATATTTCGTGATTCAGAATTGCACTGGCATATCCATTACTGCCATGCGCTCTATGAATATTATGTTCATGCTACATTTAGGCATTCATATTTACTTTTCAAGCAATATTGCTGTTACTATATACAATGCTCTCTTGGTTCTCCTCATTTCACTTCGTTATTTCATGCAGGTCTTTCCTTGTTTTCCTAAAATAAACCTGCTCATCATTTCTTGCAGTACTCCAGTGTCTCATCATCATCACATACCACAATTTGTTCAACCATTTCCAACTTGCTGGGTATCTTCTCAGTTTGTAGTTCTTTGCTACCACCAAGAGAGCTGCTATAAATATTTGTCATAGCAATTTAAATCGAAAGATCTTTCTCATTCATTAATGGGCCCATGTGATTTGCTTAAATCACCAGGAAGCCTAAGACACATATTGTGGGACAAGTTTGTTGAACAGGTGGAACAGGATGGGTGGAGCAGACCCAGTAGGAAGTGAGTGAGCAGGGTCTGGGCAGAGGGAAGAGGACAGGTAGGACAAGTAAGTAGACAGGTCAAGGCATAGGCTTAAGGGTGTTTGCTTATGAGAAGGCACCCAGTAGAAGTGGGGACACTTGGGAATGGCTTTGCTCCCTGCAGGGATCATGTTTATTAGTTTCTTGGTCACCATGACAGATTTTGCATTCTGGTGTCACTAAATAAATGTTTTTCTTCTGCCTTCTCCATGGAGAGTCTTTTATACTTTGTGATTGAGAACTATACTGGCATATTCACGGTCACCACCAGTGCTGTGAATATTGCCTTGGTGATGCATTTGACGTCATAAACAGGATTGCATTTTATAAAATCTCTATTTGGAGGCAGAAAAGATTTAGAGAAAGAAGCTAGTATCACAGGATGAAATGATTTAATGTATTCTTTCTTCACAAGGGAATGGGCTAAAAGCACCGGATCCTATCTATGAAAACTGGGAAGTGCTGTTGTAAGAGGGGAAACCTGGAGACTTGGAAAGGTGTTTGCAAGGAATTCCAATTAGTTCAGAGAAGGAGTTGGCAGAAGTAAGTAGGAGAGGGTGGATTTTATTAACAGGTTACTGTATTATGTTTAAAAACAGAGATGAACTACTGGAGGAAAAGATTCCAATGGCAAAAGAGTTAGATAGTTTGCATGGGAATTCTCAGACTTTGAGTTCTCCTTTAAAAGAGCAGACTGGGGAAGAAAATGGTGTAACTCAGAAGAAGCTGAAGGCTGACAAAAGAAATGCACATATGATCTTTGTACAGATCCAGCTTAGTTGCTACCATGACTTAAGAAAGTCAGAGAAAGGAAGTGAAATAATTCTAGAGGGATAAATTTCTCAGGCAGAAGCATGCCTGATAGTGAGGCACAAACAGAATCAAGGAGATAGCACAGTGTTCAGGGAAACAATTTTGAATTTTACTCAACAGGAGATCACAGATATTTTGAGTTGGTTCACTCAAAGAATGGAAGAATCAGTAATATCTTGGATGCTGAGAATCAGTGATGAAGGTGCCAGAGGAGTATCAAGAGATAGATTGGATTGCTTGAAATTCATAGGTATTAGAATCCTTTTGTACAGCAAACTTTTAGGGATTACAATATGCAAGGACATAACTACAGCTAATCAGTTAGGTTTGGCTGCAGAAGGCTACAGTAGTTAGTATCCTACTGACTCTATGTGGCCTAGTGGAGACATACCCTGATATTCACTTAGGGCCTGAATATTAAAGTTAAAGGAAGAGGTAATGAAGATTGTCATAATGATCAGAAATTTCATATGCTCGATAACACTCTTCTACAATTCTTTTAGTTTTCCCTATATCATAGTATCATCTATGTAGTGGGTAAGCTGTACACAAGGTAGATCTAATTCATCCAAATGTTCAGCCACAGTCCTATGACAAAGAGTAGGTTTAAGCATATATCCTTGTGGCATACTATGATATTTCTTTTGCAGTTTACCATAGGAATATAACGGTGAAGGCACCTTCTCCTATTTACTAGCATTTAATTTTCACTATAATAATAAGGTAAATAGGGTCCCCTCTTTCAGAGGTGCTGGACAAGATTTCACAGTTAAGTTACTTAGGAGACTGGGGAAAAGACAAAATTCTTAGAGAGAGAAGACTAAATAGACAGTGGAATCAAAGTCAGAAGAAATTGATAAGGAGCAAATTGTTTAGTGCTCTCTTGAGATCAGGGGTAGATTTTGAAAGCATAGATGGTATTCCAATTAATGGACAACACAGAATGTACTGAGAAAAGTGACTTGATATTAGGCAAAATAGAGAAGTAAGAACTGCCCCTACAGATCCTCTTGAACACTTGTATCCAAGTTATTGCACCTTCAGGAAGAATACGAAGTTGATTAAGCCCCAGGTCAGCTTAAAGTAATACACAGACAGGATTGCAGACCCATATCAATTTGATCATATATTGGAAAAATGGATCAAATACTGTAACTAGGGCATTAATAGATACTGGGGTGGAGACCTCCCTTATATATGGACATCCTGACAAATTTAAGCATGGGACTCCTATCACCATCAGAGGACTGGGAGGGACTGAGATATCAGCCAGACAAGTCAATCTAATGATAAAAATTGAACAATTAGGTAAAAATTGAACAATTACCAAAAAAAGAATATACCATTGTAATTGTACCCATTCCTGAATACATCATTGGAATAGATATATCGAGAGGTATGACTTTAAATTTACCTGAAGGCAGATACCAAGGAAGACAGGAATTAATACAGTTTTAGTGGATGAAATATAAATGGACCCAATGACTTTAACTGAATCTTCTGAAGTGATTACTTTAAAATAGTATCATGTGCCAGGTAGACAAGATGAGATTACCAATAATATAAAGGAATATGTTGAGGCAGGAGTGTTGGTCCCTACAATCACTTGATAGAATAATCCTTTCTGGCCAGTATGAAAGTCAGATGGGACATGAAGGATGACAGTGGATTATAGAAAATTGAATAAGGTCACTCCTCCTTTGTGGACTGCTGTTCCAATACCATTACCTTAACTGAGAAATATAGAAATATGATGGGACTTGGTTTGCAGTTATTGATTTAGTCAATGTTTTCTGTACTATCCCAATAGATGCATAACAATGATACCAATTTGATTTCAGACTATATGCCTCTCTAGTAATCATCTCTTCCCCCTCCTCCCTTCTCCCCATTAGATATTGTTGATTTCCTTGTTCCCTCTGGATAGATGTTTAGGTAAAGATAGAATGAAGCTTTGTGCTAGAGAAGTCTCCTACACAAGATTTCTTCACTCTGTTTTCATCTCATGGGAAGTTTCTTGCTTGCTTCCATGAGCTATGTCCCCTGTGTTTCCATCTCCTTGACACAATCAAGGAAACATGAGTTCCTATGCAGCCAGGCCCTTGGGAACACACATGATCTAACGCACTTGGTCCTGATTTCTGGGAAGAAGATGTATTCACAGAAGGAAAGTGAGTCAACTATCAGTCATCTTGGGGAAATCAATCTACATGTCTTGGCTAGAGAACCCAGGCATCGTACTCACTCAGTCTTGGTCTCATGCCTCTAGGGCTGTCAGCAGTGCAGAAAAGTTAGGCTTCCACACTATGTTTACATTTCTTGGTATATTTATCATGTCCTCCTCCTTTTCCTTTTCATTCTTTTCCTTTTCTTCTCAACTTCATTTTCCCTCCTTTCTTCTTTTCTTTTTCCTCCTCCTCCTATTTATTCTCTTTCTCCTCTTTCTCCTTCTTCAAAGCAATAATTAAAAAAATTAATTTTTGTCATTTGACTGGTGTAGGGAATTCTGTTGAGGTGTAGATATACAACACATGGTGGTGTACAATAACAACAAAATAATTGATTTTAAAATCCAGAATCTGTGATCTATTTGGTGTTCATAAATTCTTGGAGCAGCTAGATGGTTCAGTGTAGAGTGTACTGGCTCTGGAGTCAGGAGGCCCTGAATCAGTGTCTGGCCTTAGACATTTACTAGCTATGTGACCCTGGGCAAGCCATTTAACTGATTGCATTAAAAAAGATTCTGATGCCTCCTAAAGAAAATGGGCAGCTATTTTGAAACCAGTAGTCTTTGAGTCTTGCTGGAAACATGAAAGTATGCATATATTTCCCAGGGTTACACAGCAAATATATGTCGAGTCAGATTTGAATAGTTTAACCAGGAGAACTAGTGGATCCTGTCTGCCCAAGGAGGGTGAGATACCTATGAGAAGTCAGCACGGAGGAGTGACAGTGACCTAGATGATCATAAATGGGGTAGAGAGAATTGACTATTTGGAAGATTTTGACAGTAGTAACTATCATTGGAGGATTGACCTTTGGTAGAGAGAAAATGGGGCACCCAGAACAGATTAGGTAATTCTCAGGTATACATCAGAACACTAAATAACTCCATAAATGGAACTGACCCCTCTCTTACATCTAGCTTTTCCAGGCTCTTACAGACAGTTTGGAAGGAATTTCATTTCATTTAAGTCCTAGTTAGAGTGGTCTCTCTTGTTTCCACCTAGTGAGAGGCATCTTCTGGGAATGATGAGGCAGGGTCCAAAGGCTCTACCCCTACTCTCCTGCAATAATAATAATGATATTGATATTAATATTAATAATTGTTATTATTAAACTTAGCATTTATATAGTTGATGTTAAGATTTGAAAAACACTTTTCATATATTACATCATTTGGTCCTCACAACTATCCTGGAATAAGGTGCTATTACTTTTCTCATTGAAGATACTGTCAAGGAAACTGAAGCAAACAAAGGTTCACTGACTTGGCCAAAGTCTCACAGCTAGTAAAGGGGGACTTTAACTGGGGTTTTCCTGGCTCCCAAGCCCAGCATTTTAGCCTCTGTACCACCTAACTTCAAGGATAGGCATTACACTAAGTGTTGAGGGTACAAGAAAGATAAGACTGTCCCTGCCTTCAGGGAGGTGATAATCTAATTAGGAGACACTATGCATACAGCTATGTAAAACAAGGCATATCCCAGACAAATAGAAAATAATTAAAAAGTGGGAAAGGTGTTAGGAATTAAGAGATATTTGGAAAGGATTACTGTAGAAGGTGAGATTTTAGCTGGGACTTGAAAGAAGCCTAGAGGTGGAAGTTAGAAGGGAGAGCATTCCATGCATGGGGACAGCCAGTGAAAACACCTGGAGCTGAGAGATGGGGCATCTTGTATGAAGAACATCAAAGAAGCCAGTGTCACTGCCTCAAAGAGTACATGGTGAGGTGCACAGTATAAGAAGACTGAAAAGGTGGTAGGGGAGGTTTGAAGGGCTTTGAGAATCCGAAAGAAGAGCCCCTAGAGTATATTAGGAGAGTTGATGTGGTCAGATATCTATTTACAAAGATAATTTTGAGAGCTGAGTGGAGGGTGGAGTAGAGTGAGGAGAGACCTTTGGCAGGAAGACCAGTCAGTAGACTGTTGGAATAGTCCAGGCTTACATCGATGAAGGTCTGTACCAGGGTGGTGACAGTGTTGGAGGACAGAAGGGGGTGTTAAAGAGAGAGACGTTATGAAGTTTAAAATCACCATGCTCAGTCATTGAACTGGCTATACCCTTTGATCCATCAATATCACTGCCAGGTCTGTTTCCAAAGATGTTTGAGTGTGTGTGTGTGTTTGTGTGTGTTTGTCTATCATTCTCAAAGAGGACCATGACATCAAGATGATGACATGACTTGCAGTTGACTTTCATTTGAGTGAGGGAAGGCTGTGCAACATCACCCACCTCACTTTCTTCTCCTGAGCCATCTGGGTCCAGTGGTCTGACATTCATCAGGATGACTGGAGATGACCCAGGATGCAATGTGAGACCCTGGCCATTTCAGGCTAAGGTCCTATCATATTCTCACTTTGAGTGAGATATACCCATTCAATGAATAGGCTTCTTTAAGTAGTTCCTCAAGGGATGGTCCTTTTAATAAAAAAAAAGTCAAAGTGGGAGTGGGGAGACTTCAGGGTTCCTGGATAAAACAGAAACAGTTACTATTTAGTAATTACGTTCACTCTGTGATAGGTGGGTGGGGACTTGTTTTCCAGTCCATGAACTCCAGAGTAGGTACACATTGACTGGGGATACAAATGTGATGGCATGGTACAAAACTGAAAGATATCACAAATACGAGGGATTTGGGGAGATCAATCTTGACTTCAGTGAAATGTTGATGAAATACGTCTTGCTTCTCTTGGTAGAGAGGTGAAAGTTTATAGGTGAAGAATAGGGTAAGGGAAGGTGGTAATTTAATGGAGAACAGACCAATCTGTCTCCTGGAGAGAGGATCTGTCTTGAACTAAAGGTATATAGCTCATATCATTTCTGTATCCAGTACTCTTCCTTCCTAAGGAGGGACTAACCCTGCTTTTGGTCAAGGTGTTTGATTACTTTGAACTCTACTGTAATAAATTTTCCTTGGTATCATTTGATGTCAAGCATATTTCCAAGAATTTGACCAAAGATGACTAGGAAAAAGGGAATAGAACTTACATGTTCTAAAACATTTATAGCAGCTCTCTTTGTGATTTCAGAGAACTGGAAATTGTGGGGATACCCAGCAACTGGGGAATGGATGAAGAAGTCGTGGCATATGATCGTGATGAAAATGATGAGATCGTTGTCTTAGAAAAACATGGAAAGACATGAAATAGGGAAGAGAAAAATAAGCAGATTCAAGGCAACGATGTACACAGTAACAACAATATTGTTTTGAGAACAACTTTGAATGACTAAGTGATTTTGACTATTATTAATGCACAAATTAGTTGCAAAGGACCTGTGAAGGAAGATGCTATCTTCTTCTGAGAAAAAAATGGATAAATAGAACTATGTATAGAATGATTTTACATATATACACATATAATGTATATACACACTTGCCTCTAATAGAAATACTATCTAAGGTGAGGAGAGGGAAGGAAAAAAGAAATTTATATGACAACTTTATTAAATATTTTAAAGAACACCAAGTTGTACATAATAGATTTGCAGGTTCATGTACAAGTCATCTTTTGAAAAATTTTAATATGCTATGATAATGGTTATCTATCTTTTTTGTTATTTCATAACTTTATTCCATACTTATAACAATACAATTAACTGTCTGGTGGTACAGAAAATTTCTTCTACAATCACCATATATACACTTAAAAGTCCTATCCAGGAAAAAAAATGATCCTCTACCTCTACATCATCCTTCATTTTTACCTTGTCCTTAATTTCCTTTTGAAATGCAGGAGCAATTTCATAAGTCAGTCATTTGGGTGTCCAATCTTTGTCCCTCACCACTTAATTAAAACGAAGAATATGTTGTGATGAAAACATTTGGTATTTTCCATTCCACCTATCATCTACTATAAAAGTGTTGTCCTGCAAGCATTTATTTTTTAATTTATTATCATTTATTTTTATCACAGTTTATAACAGATAAAGCAATTCTAACTTTTGGTCAGGTGGTACTTCTTTTTAAAGAATTTACAATATGGACCACAAAAGATTTTTTTTTTAAACATTACCCAACTGACACACAACTACTATTTATGTTGCTAACTTCACAAGCTCTTGACCTAATTGTCTCCACAGTCTTACTAAGAATTAAAGGACCCTAACTTAATGTTGTCGGTCTAAAATCTTATGCCTAATAGCTTAATTTTAGACAACTTCGAATGTTCCCCTATTCATAATCTATAATTGAATAGATCTGGTATTAAGCTTACAAACCTTTTGACTATAAGAAATTGCCACCAATACTAAGGACATTGAAGGAATACATTATCTCCCCAGCTTCATGTCACTTCCAGGCAGGATTAGGTTATCCACTTGCATTCAGTCAGGCTTAAAATCTGCCAGGTGTCACCAGGGAAATTGTCAGGAGAATCCCACTTCAGCCCATGCTGAACAGCCACTCTCCCACCCTTCCCTTAAATTAATATATATTTACTTTGTATCTGTTTTATGATAATTTACATATATCTATCTTGTTTTCTCCAATAAAGTGTAAACTTCTTGAGGGGAGGGATAATTTTATTTTTGACTTTGTTGCCCCAGCTCCTTGTACAAGACTTGATATAGAATAAGTGCTTAAAAAATACTTTGGTTGATACTGTGTTTCTTTTTTCTTTTTCTTTTTGCAGTTTTATGTGTAGTCATCTTTCTTTGTTATGCTATGTTATGGATATGCTTGATTTTATTTATTTATTTTTAGATTTCAACATTCATTTCCACAAAATTTTGAGTCCCAATATTTCTCCCCATCCTTTCCCTCAATGTGCCCTTACATTTATCACACCCCACCCTTCCCTTATCCATATCCTCCCTCTTTTCTTGTAGGGCAAGATAGAGTTTTATACCCCATTACCCATATTTCTTATTTACCCATTGTATGCAAACATAATTCTCAATATTCGTTCCTAATACTTTGAATTCCAACTTCCCTCCCTTCCTCCCTCCCCATCCATCCCCACTGAGAAGGCAAACAATTCAATACAGGCTATATATGTGTCATTTTGCACAAGACTTCCATAATAGTTGTGTTGTATGAGACTAACTATATTTCCTTCCTTCCTATCATATCCCCCATTTATTGTATTTTCTCATTTGACTTTGTTCCTTCTCCAAAGTGTTTACTTCTAATTACACCTTTCTTCCATTTGCCCTCCCTTCTATCATCCCCATCATCCCACTTGACCCCCTTTCCCCTACTTTCCTATAGTGTAAACTAGATTTTCATACCAATTTGAGTGATCACGTTATTCCCTCCTTAAGTCATATGTGATGAGAGTAAGCTTCACTTTTCCCCTCTCACTTCCTCCCTTTTCTCCTCCATTGAAAAGTATTTTTCTTATCTTTTCTATAAGTAATAGTTTGCCTCATTCCATTTCTCCCTTTCTCCTCCCAATATATTCTTCTTTTACCTCTACATTTTATTTTTTATAGATATCATTGCTTGTGATTCAACTCAACCTGTTCTCTCTCTCTCTCTGTTTGTTTGTGTGTGTGTGTGTGTGTGTATGTGTGTGTGTGTGTGTAATCCCTCCACCAACCCAAACACTGAGAAAAGTCACAAGATTTACAAATATTATATTTCCATGCAGGAATGTAAACAATTCATCTTTAGAAAGTCCTTTATGATTTCGCTTTCCTGTTTACCTTTTCATGCTTCTTTTGATTCTTGTGTTTGAAAGCCAAATTTTCTCTTCAGTTCTGGTCTTTTCATCAAGACTGCTTGAAAGTCATCTATATCATTGAATGACCATTTTTTTCCTCTGAAGTATTATACTCAGTTTTGCTGTGGAAGTGATTCTTGGTTTTACTCCCAGTCTTTGACTTCTTTGACTTCTGGAATATCCCATTCCAAGCCCTTTGACCTCTTAATGTAGAAGCTGCCAGATCCTGTGTTATCCTGATCGTATTTTCACAGTGCTTGAATTGTTTCTTTGTAGCTTCTTCCAATCTTTTCTTCTTGACTTGGGAACTCTGAAATTTGGCCACAATATTCCTAGGAGTTTCTTTTTTTTGGATGTCTTACAAGAGGTGATTGGCAGATTCTTTCAATATTCATTTTGCCCTCTGGTCCTAGAAGATCAGGGATTTCACCCCAGAAGCCTGCTTCAGTCCTGCTCCTCCCAGAGTCATTAAGCTGAGGCTCGGCTGGGCTCTGCTCCACATCTGGCACAATAGACCTTTCCTGTCAGCCTTCTAGGTCACCCTGGGCTGGACATCTCCTCCACTCCATCTTTCTGGGGCTTCTGCTGCTCTAGAATTAGTTGAGAGTCTTTCTTTACAGGTATTTTATGGGCTATGGGGAAAGAGTTAAAGTATGTATGTCTTTCTATACTGCCATCTTGACTCCATCCTGATACTAAATGTTCCCTGAAGGAAATTGAGTTCAGTGATCCTAAGGCATTTGCAAAATCACTTTTGTAAGAATCACTCTCTGCACAGCTGCCTTCATGTCCTGATTTCTCAGGCAATAGATAAAGAGGTTAAGCATGGGTGTAACCACAGTAAAGATAACTGTGGCCACTGGGTCCACAGTTGGGTATAAGGATGATGGGTGCAGATAGATGCCCATTACAGCCCCATAGAAGAGGGAAACCATGGTGAGGTGGGAACCACAGGTGGACAAGAATTTCTGTATTCCTGGGTGGGTGAGATCTTCATCACATTGGAGAATATGAAGACATAAGAGATGGTATGCACATGAGTGGGGCAACAAACCTCACCCCATCAACAGTGAACACCATCAAATCACTGATGTAGGTGTCTGAACAAGAGAGCTTTCAAACTGGGTAGGGGTCACAGAAGAAATGAGGAATGATGTTGTCAGCACAGAAGGACAATTGAGTCATGAGTAATGTGTGTAAGAGGGCATGGGGATTAGTGATGACCCAGGATATGGCCACCAGAAAAATGCAACGGGCAGGGCACATGACCGTGGTGTAGTGAAGTGGGCCACAAATGGCCATGTACTGGCCATAAGCCATTACCACCAGAAGAAACTATTCTTGTTCACAAAAATAATAAAGAAATACATCTGGGGAGGAGGAGCCAAGATGGCAGAGTAGAAAGACTCACTTATGCTAGCTCCAAACCCACAGCCCATAAATTTCCTGTGAAAAGAACTCCCCACAAATTCTGGAGCAGTACAAGCCACGCAGAAACACAGTGGAAGAGATTTCCATTCCAGAGAGGCCTGGAAAGCCATGACCAGGGATCCATCATGCACCAGACAGAGGAGCCCACCCCTGCACTGCCCTGGCCACGTAACCCCAGAGGAGCAGATCCCAGCAGGCTTCAAGGACAGAATCTCTGGTGGCCACGAAGGTCCCTCCACTCACAGGCACTACAGGTCAGTGAGAGAGACTTCTGGGCTGGCCAAGAAGGGAGTGGGGTGTCTCCATGACTCGGGCCCCCTCGGGAGGCGGTGGCTGAGGCAGCGGCAGAGGCAGCGGCAGAGGCAGCAGCAGTCAGGAACTCCTGGAGCAGACAGGAGCTCAGGGTCATTACTGAAGGTCTCCGCATAAATCCCCTGAAGAAACTGAGCCTGGGAGGCAGCCCTGCCCCCACCTGAGCACCATAACTTAAGCTCACATTGAATAGCAGTCGCACCCGCCACAGAAAGCCCTGAGGCTGGGGAGCAGCATTTGAATCTCAGACCCCAAACACTAGCTGGGTGGATCTAGAACTGAGGCGGGGGTGGACAGGAACCTCAGAAGTCAAGTAACTGGCTGGGAAAATGCCCAGAATAGGGAAGATAAATAAGACCACAGAAAGCTACTTTCTTGGGGGACAGATGTTCCCGCCTTTCATTTCTGATGATGAGGAACAATTCTTACCATCAGGGAACTATGTGGAGGTTGGGGCCTCTGTATCCCAGAAATCCAAGGTGGATGTCTGGTGGGCTCAGGCCATGGAAGAGCTCAAAAAGAATTTTGAAAATCAAGTTAGACAGGTGGAGGAAAAACTGGGAAGAGAAATGAGAGAGATGCAAGAAAAGCATGAAAAATGGGTCAATACCTTGCTGAAGGAGACCCAAAAAAATGCTGAAGAAAATAACACCTTGAAAAATAGGCTCACTCAATTGGCAAAAGAGGTTCAAAAAGCCAATGAGGAGAAGAATGCTTTCAAAAGCAGAATTAGCCAAATGGAAAAAGAGGTTCAAAATCTCACTGAAGAAAATAGTTCTCTCAAAATTAGAATGGAACAGATGGAGGCTAATGACTTTCTGAGAAACCAAGAAATCATAAAACAAAACCAAAAGAATGAAAAAATGGAAGAGAATGTGAAATATCTCATTGGAAAAACAACTAACCTGGAAAATAGATCCAGGAGAGACAATTTAAAAATTATGGGGCTACCTGAAGAAATACATCTGAATCATGCACTCCACATAAGAGATAGAGTTGCATCTTATTATGGGGTTTAACAACATCTTGCTAAGTGTAACTGATGAAAAGCAAATGTCAACAAAGGAGAGGATGGCCAAAAAGAAGTATATCAGTGAGTGTAGTCGAGCATCCAAACCAATGGCCAGCATGATGAGCATCTTCCCTGTCACAGTGGCAAGAAATATGCACAGAAAAAGCCAGAAGAGAGTTTGCTACTGTTCTGGCTGGCTGGAGAGCCCTAGGAGAAGGAATTCAGAGATAATGGTTTGGTTTTCTCTGTTCATATCTGCCAGAGAGAAAAAAACATAGGTTCATAAACAAAGAATGATAGAGTTTTAATAGTTACATTAATAGTTACATAGGTACAAGGAACAAGCTTTCTTGCATGCTTCCTAATCTAAGAGATTTCTTTTATTTGGTAATATTTAACTGCAAAGTTATTTATTCTAACCTTGTAGACTAATGATCAAATGTTCATGTCAGGAAACTGAGGATTTGGTTATGCTTGCAGAACTGACTTAAAGTCAATAAATAAAGAAATAAGGTAAGTTGTTTTGCATGAAGAAACAAATAATGGGCTCACTTAGCAATTGATAATATCAACAGATTTTACAACACTCATGAAGGACATGCATTTGTGACATTCCTGTGATGGGTTGAACATTTAAATTTTGCATCCTTCTCACCCTCAATCATACTTGTACACTTCACTTTCTCATGATTTTTTCTGAAATTCTTGCAAGCTATTATTGGTAGTGAGAGTCTGCCTTAGAGTCCGGAAGCCCTAGATTTACTTAAATCCAATCTCTCATATATACTAGCTGTGTGACTATAGGTATTTAACCTTTTAGTATATCCTGAGGTAACTCTGCAAGACTATAAGTGTTCTTTCCCAAAATGTTTAATTTTATTTTAAATTATATTTTATTTGTTTCAATTAACACTTTTTCTTATTCTTTTGTTCCACTGAAACCATAGATAAAAAAGAGAAAGAAAACTTTTGTAACAAATGTACAATGAAGCAAAACGAATTCCCATGTGGCTATGTCCAAAAAACATGCTTCATTTTGCACCCTGGTTTATATCACCATTTTGTCAGGAGATGAGCAACATGCTGATACCCCAGTTCTTTGGAAACATGGTTAGTCAGTGTCATAGTGTAAATTATAGAAGAGAAGAACCAAATGGAATTTTCACTGGCAAAGAAACTTTTCCTTCTGGTAATTTCATGAAATGATGAAATCACAAGCACAGATTCAAAGAACAGATGACAGAGAGACAAATAGGTAGGTAAACATAGCTCAATATAGACAGATAAACTTTATCAGTGATATTCGCTTCAGTTCCCTGGACCTAATCTACAAAGCAGATATTTAGTTGAGATTCAGTTCATAACTACTGATTTTATACTGCTGCCTTTTATTTTAACATTATAACTCTATTAAAGCAAACATTCCAAATTGTTGTTATTTTATAGTTTTAAAAAAGTTAACATACTAAATAAAAATCTGACCCTCCTAATTTTTTTAAAAAATTAAGCAAACTATATGATAGAAGAACAGTAAGGCATATAGTGAAGACATTGTACTTTGAATCTGAGGACTTGGATTTTAATATTCAATTTAATAAACATTACTGCTTTTTAACTGTATGACCTTGAGTAAGTCTCTTAGTCTCCATGAACCTTGACTTGTAACATGTGGAGTTAATGATACTTGCATTATCAACCTAAAAGTGTTATTTTGAATGATCACTTTAAAATGCTTTTCAAATATGAACCATAGTTTTTTTTTTATCAGTTACAACTGTATAATATAGTAAAGCAAGGTAGATTTAGAGCTTGGTGACCTAGGTTCAAATCTTTACTATTTACTATCTAGTATACATGTGACATCAAGAAAATCACTTAGACTCTGTACACCTCAATTCCTGATTTTTAAAATGAAGTAGTTTTACTAAATGGTCTCTAGGGTCCTAATCAATCCTAAATCTATAATCTAAGATCAAATATTATGATCTTATGAACTAACATTGTCTCAATTCAATACTCTTAAATATGAATACTTCTGTCTGAACACGAGTTTGTGTGTGTGTGTGTGTGTATGTATATGTGTTTGAAGCATTGCTCTGGTTACTTTTTCCCAAGCCTTACCTGGAAGGTTTGTAAAGACCTCAGGCACTGTCACTTTTAAGTTCCGGCTCTGTTACTCCTATTTCTTTCCTCTAGATAAAGGGAAATTCATAGCCAGTCAAAAATTGAGCACACAGAGGAATTCTTCCTGGAATAGAAAAGACAGAAAAAGGGACTGTTGGTTCTTGGACAAGATAGGGTGGACCTATTTCTTCTGTCCCAATGGAGTTCTATGTTGGGGCTGTGGTGGGAATATTTACCAAATTCATAAACCTCTGAGATTTTTTTTTAAATTAATGTGACTTTTATTCCTTTTGAATTTAAATGTACTGTGAATTTATTCAGATGTAGGCTTAGGATTTCTTTTTTTTAATATAAATTTATTTATTTAACTTTTTACATTCATTTTCACAAAATTTTGGATTCCAAATTTTCTCTCCATTTATCCCCTCCCCCACCCCAATACACCAAGCATTCTAATTTTCCCTATCACCAATATGCCCTCTCTTCTATCATCCCTCCCTTCTCTTGTGCCCATCTTCTCTTTTGTCCTGTAGGGCCAGATGACTTTCTATTCCCCATTAACTGTATTTCTTATTTCCTAGTAGCAACAACAATACTCAACAGTTTTTCCTAAAACTTTGAGTTCCAAATTCTCCCCATCCCTCCTTCCCCACCCATTCCCTTTGGGTAGGCAGGCAGTTGAATATAGGCCATATCTGTATAGTTTTGCAAATGAATTTGATAATAGTCATGTTGTGTAAAACTAACTGTATTTCCCTCCATCCTATCCTGCCCCCCATTGTTTCTATTCTGTCTTTTGATCCTGTCCCTCCCCAAGAGTGTTGACTTCAAATTGCTCCCTTCTCCCATTGCCCTCCATTCCATCATCCCCCTGACCCTGCTTATCTCCTTCTCCCCCACTTTCCTGTACTGTAAGATAGGTTTTCATACCAAAATGAGTGTACATTTTATTCCTTCCTTTAGTCGATTGTGATGAGGGTAAACTTCATGTTTCTTTCTTAGCTCTCCTCTTTTTCCCTCCACTAAAAAGTCTCCTGCTTGCCTCTTGAATGAGAGATAATTTACCCCATTCCATTTCCCCCCTTTTCCTCCCACTACATTTTGCTCTCACAATTTACCTTAATTTCTTTTATGATATGGTCCCATCCTATTCAATTCACTCTGTGTTCTCTGTCTCTGCATGTGCGTGCATGTGTGTGTGTGTGCGTGCACGCATGTACGTGTGTATGTGTGCATGTATGTGTGTGTACGTCTGTGTGTGGTCCCACCAACTACCCAGATACTGAAACGTTTTAAGAGTTACAAATATTGTCTTTCCATGTAGGAATGTAAACACTTCACCTTTGGTAAGTCCCTTATGACTTCTCTTTGCTGTTTATTTTTTCGTGCTTCTTCTCATTCTTGTGTTTGAAGGTCAAATTTTCTTTTCAGCTCTGGTCTTTTCATCAAGAATGCTTGAAAGTCCTCTGTTTCATGGAAAGACCACCTTTTCCCCTGAAATATTATACTCAGTTTTGCTGGGTAGGTGATTCTTGGTTTGAGTCCCAGTTCCTTTGACTCCTGGAATATTCTATTCCATGCCCTTTGATCCCTTAATGTAGAAGCTGCTAGATCTTGTGTTATCCTGATTGTATTTCCACAATACTGGAATTGTTTCTTTCTAGCTGCTTGCAATATTTTCTCCTTGACCTGGGAACTCTGGAATTTGGCCACAATGTTCCTAGGAGTTTCTCTTTTTGGATCTCTTTCAGGAGGTTATCGATGGATTCCTTCAATTCTTATTTTGCCCTCTGGTTCTAGAATCTCAGGGCAGTTTTCCTTGATAATTTCATGCAAGATGATGTCTAGGCCCTTTTTTTGATCATGGCTTTCAGGTAGTCCCATAATTTTTAAATTTTCTCTCCTGGGTCTATTTTCCAGGTCAGTTGTTTTTCCCATGAGATATTTCACATTCTCTTCCATTTTTTCATTCTTTTGGTTTTGTTTTATGATTTCTTGGTTTCTCAGAAAGTCATTAGACTCCATCTGTTCCGTTCTAATCTTGAGAGAACTATTTTCTTCAGTGAGCTTTTGAACCTCTTTTTCCATTTGGCTAATTCTGCTTTTGAAAGCATTCTTCTCCTCATTGGCTTTTTGAACCTCTTTTGCCAATTGAGTGAGCCTATTTTTCAAGGTATTATTTTCTTCAGCATTTTTTTTGGGTCTCCTTTAGCAAGGTATTGACCCGTTTTTCATGCTTTTCTTGCATCTCTCTCATTTCTCTTCCCAGTTTTTCCTCCACCTGTCTAACTTGATTTTCAAAATCCTTTTTGAGCTCTTCCATGGCCTGAGCCCACCGGACATCCACCTTGGATTTCTGGGATACAGAGTTTCCACATATTTTCCTGATGGTCAGAATTGTTCCTCATCATCAGAAATGAAAGGCGGGAACATCTGTTCCCCAAGAAAGTAGCTTTCTATGGTCTTATTTATCTTCCCTTTTCTGGGCATTTTCCCAACCAGTTACTTGACTTCTGAGATTCCTGTGCACCCCTGCCTAGATCTGCCCAGCCAGTGCTTGGTGTCTGAGATTCAAATGCTTCTTCCCAGACTCAGGGCTTTCAGCAGTGGGCACGGCTGCTATTCAATGTGATCTGAAGTTCTGGTGCTCAGGTGGGGGCAGTGCCGCCTCCCAGGTCAGTTCCCTCAGGGGTTTATACAGAGACCTTCAGTAATGGAGCAGGTGGGGGCAGGGCCGTCTCCTAGGCTCAGCTCCCTCAGGGGGTTTATGCAGAGACCTTCGGTAATGGAGCTTCTGTCTGCTCGGGGAGTCCCGGTCTGCTGCCTCTGCCACTACCACCGCCTCTGCCGCTCCCTCTGCTGCTGCCTCCCAAGGGGGCCTGAGCCAGGGAGACACCCCGCTCCCCACTCGGCCAGCCCAGAAGTCTCTCTCATTGACCTGTAGCGTCTGTGGGTGGAGGGACCTTTGTGGCCACCTGAGATTCTGTCCCTGTAGCCTGCTCAGATATGCTCCCCTGGGGCCGTGGCTAGGGCAGTAAAGGGGTGGACTCCACTCTCCACAGTGCGACGGACCCCTGAGGACTGCTCTCCAGGGCTCTCTGGAATGGAAATCTCTCCCACTGCGTTGGTGCGCGCTTGCTCTGCTCCAGAATTTGTGGGGAGTTCTTTTTACAGGAAATTTATGGGCTGTGGATTCGGGGCTAGCATATGTGCGTCTTTCTACTCCGCCATCTTGGCTTCCCCCCCACCTCTGAGATTTTATGCCCATTGCTCTTCATGAACAATACATGTGGAATAATGTCCCTGCTCTATTCTTCTTTTGTATGGTTTTCATGCTAATACATAGAAGTGATTAGAATTCTAGGTCTGACTTGGCCACTCTTTGTCATTTTGGCAAGTCACCATCCCTGTAAGAAGTCGAGATTTTTCTTTTCAAAAAAAAAGAGCATCGAATTAGATGATTTCTAGGGTCTCTTTCTAATTTAGGATTCTCCTTCTAAATCCTTCTGTGGTTATATGAATCTTGGGTTTAGAAGGAGTGTTACACATCATCTAGCCTGCTTCCCCCTTATCCTTATAAGATGTATAAATTCTGTCAAAGATCCCTGGCAAGTGGTCAGTATCTTTTTGGATGTAGCCAATGATAGGGAACTCACTACTTCTCAAAACAATGCATTCCATTTTCAAATATCTCAAATTGTTGGAAACTTCTTTGTTAAATTAATCAAAAATTTACTTTTCTATAAATTCCATTTTAGTTACACAGAATAAGTCAAAACTTTACTCCATATAAAAGGCTTTTAGGTATTTGAAGATATTTCTTATGTTTCCACAAAGTCTTATTTCTAGAAGGTAAAAAAAGGTGCACTTCTTCAACTAATCTCTGACCATCCACATTACTTTCTTCTTGTCAATAAACTTACAGCGTGGTTTCCAGAATTAGCACTATGTTTCAGTTGGGGGCTATATTTTGACCGGTACAGAGAAGGCATCTGAAATTCATCATATTCAAAACAGAACTCAGTATCTTTCCAACCAAAACCGTCCATTTTTTGAGCTTTCTTTTGTGAGCACCTCCTTCTCTCTAGTCTCTCAGACCTTCAACCTCTGTATTATCCTCATGTTTTCACTATCCATCATCCTACCATGTTGTCTAATGTGAAAAGGAAGAAACAGGAGCATTAAATTTTATGACAGAATGAGAATTGAAGACTTTGGTGCTGTGTTCTCTCTGAGGCATAGCTTACATGTGGTAGTAATTAGGAAAAATACGGGCGCAAGTTAATATATGCTGCCACCAGCATGCGGGAGGTGTAGTTGAGCAGGAGAACTAGCATTAATCAAGTGAAAGTCTCAAGTTATTCAAGTCTAAGGAGCCACCTGTCAGGAACTATAAGAGAATTGACACTTTGTCCAGTTTCTCAGAATTTTAGGATTCTATTCTTAAGATGTTAGTGCCCTTCGCCAATATGGAGCTAGTATCCCATGTATTGGTCACTTCTTTTGTCTAATTAACTCAGCTACAAAATTAAAAATATAAACATCATCACTCACCAAAGAATGACCATCATCACTCCCCAAATAATGATTCCCTAAGCATAAGACTATTATTTGGTTAAATAAAGTTGGAGCAAGACCTCTACCAATTCTGAAGCACATACATTGAACACTAGCTTTGATATCCTCACTTTAGGCCTTTAGTCCTGTAAACCGACTCAGTTCTAGAGGAAGCCTCAATATTTCTATGGGTAAAAAAAATACTTGTATTCCTATGGAATATGTTTTTAGTATTTTGATTCTGACATGTATTCTTTTTACTGATACACAATTATCACAGTTTGAAAGGAATTTGGACAATTTAATTTGCCATCAAGGTAAAGATGTTATAATAATATATGGTAGGGTATATATGAATCGAGAAAGATAATTTTTATCATCATGCTACTAGATTTTCAACTAAGTAATGGTAAGTTTCATGGCCACCTCATGGGATCCTGGGTCTGACCACATATTTTATGTGATGACATACTGGTCAAAATCATTTTGAAATTATAGCTTCCAAAAGTATGGCTGGATATAAGGTCCAGTAGAAACTCAAATGGTCCACCATGAGACTGTCATAGCAGAGTCACATCACTGACCATTGCACGTCACCAGTAAGGATAGACAAATATGAACTTAAGATCATTTGAGACAATTTCTCTCTTGTGTGCATAGGCGATCCTACTTTAAAGGTCAACACCTGGGACTGAAGATATATATAATTTTCCATTTTATTTTAGTGAATTCAAACATGTCTAACTCTAGAAGCTAAGGTGATCTAGTTTCTCAGTTTGCTAAAAGAGCACTCTCTCTCCTATGTCCACTGAAAAAGCCTGTTTTTTTTAACAGATTGCAAAATGGTACTGTCAGGGTACAGAACCCAGGGAGAAAGTGACTATGGTATCCCACAAAGCAGAGGGATCATTATAGGTTCTTTGTGGGGTTGAGGATCCCCTATGTGTGATATGGCCTTTATCTTACATGGATTTGTGCCAACTTACTATATACTCCATGAATTATATTTCCTTATTATTTTCTTCACCTTTTACCAACCCAAATTAACAAATCGGTGCTGGTGTAAATACTCTAAGAGGGCACCTACCCATTTCATGTGCTGAAGAGCATTCTGGGAATATCAAGATGCCACCAAGATGAGCTACTGTCCCTTAATACAATAGGTCTCAGAGGAGGTTTTGAAAACCTCTGAAAATATTTGAGGTGTTGCACAACCCAAAAGGTACATATGATTTATTCAATAGTATTCATTCAAGTTTTACTGTGCTCAGAAAATCAACTTCAAATCATTCCCATTTTGAATCAGGGTCAGGTTGCATGCCCCATAAATATTCAATTTGGTGAATATTATTGACCTTGTCACCTAGTCCATCAGACTATGTATCAAGTGCAGGAGATCCTGGACTCAGAGAGTGATTGTAGATAGAGTCATGAAAGAGATTCAGGTCTCCACTTTTTGACAAATGTCCCTGAGATTCCAATCAATCAATCAATCAATAAGCATTTCTTGAGTTACTGCTGTGTGCCAGGAACTCTGGGTGGCACTGAGAATGCAAAGACCAAAATGAAACTCTCCCTGACCTCAAGGATTCCATCACTGGAAATAACATAAAAGTGCTATTAAGCATATACAAGGACAATGAAAAGTAATTGGGTAGAGGCACTATTAGTTGTCTTATATAGGAGTTGGCATTAACTGATCTTTTATGAGGATGAGGGGTTCTATAAGGTGAAGAGGAGGAGGGAGTACATTCCAGGCATGGTGGTGTGGGGGCAGCTGGTACAAAGGCACAGATAGTGATGGGAGAAAGAATTCCACAATAGGGAACAGCAAGACCAGTTTGATTGAATTGTTGCATTAAGAGCAAGGGAAGAAAGTGTAACAAACCTGGTGAGGTTGAAGCCAGATTCCTAAGGGCTTTCATGACCAGTCAGGAGTTCCTATGTTTTCCTAGGTGCAATAGGAAAACTGGAGCTTCTGTGAGTAAGGGAGCAATATGGTTAGAACCTTTGCTTTTGGACAATACCTTTGGTGGCTGTGTGGCATATAGTTTGGAGAAGGTGGAGATTTGAGGCAGGGAGGAAATTTAGGAGGCTGCTACAAAAGTGCAAAAACAGTTCTCCAGCAGGGAAAACAGAGGAACACATAGATTCTTCTGTGCATCTCCAATGCCTCCATAGGAATACTATCACTGGCCTGGTCAATGAAGAGATCCAGACCAGGACTCTTGCAACAAGGCTATAAAATTGAACAAGCTAATAGGAGGTGATAGCTGCCATATGAGGAGGCAATTCCCTGCTACGTATTCTTTTTATAGGGCTCTAAACTTACAGTGTAATGGTGTAGGAAGTGGAAAAATCCCTATGCTATTTCATGACTAAGATTTTTGTTTTTTATATCTCTTGGAATATAGACTTTGTAGTGGTATTTCTAGGTCAAAGATTATGCATGATTTTATAGCCCTTTGGGCATAGTTCTAAATGGCTTTACAACAAGGCTTCTTGAACTTTTTCTACTCTCCACCTCTTTTTGCCCAAGAAATTTTTATGTGACCCGAGGTATATAAAATTGGTATACAAATCAAGCATTTATTCATAAGAAATCATAAAGAAATTTATTTCAAAACAATTATTTTGTATATATATTTTTATCTTTTATTAAAGATAAAAGCAAATTTGCATGCTAATGAGATGGATGTGCTTGTTTATTTTTACATAAAGAATTTAATTCTGCTGTAATATTAGACACCACAGGACATAGAGTATCTGAAATGTCTTTCAGAATTGGTTGATATTTTGATTTGATAAACGTCAATGCTGAGAATGCCACTTCACAAAAATACTTAGTAGACAACAGCAGAAATATATTTAGAGCTGTTTTAGAAATTGTTGGAAATTATATCCCATTCCTAAGCCAAATTCATTTAACAGTTTCATACATACAGTACAAACCCTGAAATTCATAATATATAATAGTTTTGAATCTGAACCCAGGTGTTTCTGGCAGTATTCCTTGGTCTTGTGTCATGTGATGGCAATGTGCAGAGCAAAGTGCTAAAGTTTTATGTTGAGAACCAAGGCTGCAGTCAAGTTGTGCATTGCAAAATGGGCAAGCCCTGCCAATAACACCTCAGATTCACTGCATGTTTGCTTTTGAATTAATTTTTGGTCATTGTGTGTTCAGGAACTTTTTACGGTTGCCAAATTTTTTGTGATTCTCACATTCAGTTATGTGACCATATGTGGGGTCATGACCCACAGTTTAAGAAGCTCTGCTGTACAGAATATTTGAATCATTTCACAACTCCACCAACAATGCATTGATGTCTCATTTGCCCCAGATCCCCTCCAACATTTGTCATTTACTTTTCCTGTCCTATTAGCCAATACCAGAAAAGGTATGGAGTAGAACCTTAAAATTGTTTTATTTTGTGTTTCTCCAATCAATAATGAGTTAGAATATATTTTCATATGGCTATAGATAGTTTTGATTACTTTGTCTGAAAACTTTTATCTTTTGACCATCTATCATTTGGGGAATGGCTCCTATTTTTATCAATTTGACTCAGTTCTCTACATGTTTGAGAAATGAGGCCTTTATCAGGGAAACTTGCTTCAAATATTTTTCTTTTTAAAAAAATTAATTTACTTGTTTTCAGTTTTCAACAATCACTTCAATAACTTTTAAATTTTCTTCCCCTCCATCCTATCTGCCTTCCCAAGATGGAATACAATCTTATATGGATTGTACACATACGTTCTTTTAAAACACATTTTCACATTAGTCATGTTACGTCGATAAATTAAAATGAATGGGAGAAGCCATGAAAGATATAAAATCAAAACAAAACATAACAATAGAAAATAGACTATTTCATTCTGCGTTCTGATTCAATTTTTTCTTTTTATTAGGTGCTTTTGCATTAATTAATTAATTTTTAGTTTTCAAAATTCACTTCCACAAGATTTTGAGTTCCAAATTTTCTCCCCATCTCTCCTTTCACATCCTCCCAAGACAACATGCATTCTGATTACCCCTTCACCCAATCTGTCCTCCCTTTATCACACCCCTCCCTTCTCTTATCCCTTTCCCCTCTATTTTCTTGTAGGGCAAGACAGATATTTTACTCGATTGCCTGTATGTCTTATTTCTCAGTTGCATGTAAAAAACATTTTTTAACATTTGTTTTTACAACATTGAGTTCCAACTTCTCTCCCTTCCTTTCTCCACACTCACCTCCATTGATAAGGCAAACAATTTGATACAGGTTACACATTTGTAGTCATGCAAAGCACTTCCATAATAGTTATGTTGTAAAACGGTAATTATATTTTCCTCCATCCTTTCCTGTCAAACATTTATTCTATTCTCTCTTCTGACCCTGTCTCTCCTCAAAAATGTTTACTTTTAATTATCCCCTCCTTCCATTTGCATTTTCTTCTATCATCCTCCACAAACCCCACCTCACTTGATCCCTTCCCTCTTTCTTTCCTGTAGTGTAAGATAGATTTTCATAACAAATTTAGTGTGCATATTAATCCCTCCTTAAACCAAATCCTATGAGAACAAGGTTCACTCTTTCCCTCTCACTTTCCTCCTCTTCCCCTCCACTGAAAAAGCTTTTCCTTGCCTGTTTTATTTGAAGTACTTTACTTTATTCTGACTTTCCTTTCTCTTTCTCCCAGTACGTTCCTCTCTCACCTTTTAATTTTATGTTTTAGGTGCCATCCCTTCATATAGAGCTCACACCTCTGCCCTCTGTCTACATAGCCTCCTTAGTACCCTAATAATGAGAATGATCTTACGAATTACAAGTATCATCTTTCCATGTAGGAATATAAACAGTGTAACATAATTAAGTCCCTTATGATTTCCCTTTTCCATTTACTTTTTAACACTTCTCTTGAGTCTTGTACTTGAAAGTCAAATTTGCTATTCAGCTCTGATCATTTCATCAAGAGTGCTTGAAAGTCCTCTATTTCTTGAATATCCATTTTTCCTCTAAAGAATTATACTTGGTTTTGATAGGTAGGTGATTCTTGCTTTTCATCCTAGCTCCTTTCATCTCTGGAATATCATATTCCAAGCCCTTCAATTCCTTAAAGTAGAAGCTACTAGATCATCTGTTTTCCTGATTGTGCATCCAAAATACTCAAATTGCTTCGTTCTGGCTGTTTGCAATATTTTCTCCTCGATCTGAGAATGCTGGAATTTATATTTATCAAGTTCAGAAAGGGGGAGGTTGAGGTGATCCATTAGTATAGTTTTGTTGTCAATTTCTTCCTTCAACTCCTCCAGTCTCTCCTCTAAATATATGGATGCTATACCACTTGGAGCATACAAGTTTAGTAATAATATTGCTTCATTGTCTATGGTGCCTTTTAGCAGGATATAATTTCCATCCTTATCTCTTTTGATTAGATCTATTTCTGCTTTTGCTTGGTCTGAGATTAGGATTGCTACTCCTGCTTTTCTTATATCAGCTGAAACATAATATATTCTGCTCCAACCTTTGACCTTTATCCTGTGTGTATCCCCCTGTTTCAGATGTGTTTCTTGTAAACAACATATTGTTGGATGATGGATTTTGATCCATTCTGCTATCATCTCCTTTTCATGGGAGAGTTCATTCCATTTCCATTCACAGTTATGATTACAGTTTGTGTATTTCCCTCCATCTTCTTCCCCACTGTTTGTGCTTTTAGCTCTCCCGTCTCCCTTCCCCTCCTCAATAGCTTTCACTTTTCATCACCTCCTCCTGCAGCCTTCCCTTCCTTCTTTTAGCCCCCCTCACTTTTACTCCCCTTTACCCTTAGTGCTTCTTCCCTCCATTTTATCTTCCCTCCCCTTTCTTCCCCCTTTCCCTCCTACTGGCTACAGAGCTAGATAGGATTATCTACTTAAGTTTGTTGTTCCCTCCTTAAAACAAATCAGAGGAGAGTACCTCTCAAACAATGCTCATCACCTTCCCCTCTTTCCCTCTTCTATAATTTTGCACCTCTTCCTGTGATGTAATTTACTATTTTCTGCCCCTTTCTTCTCACATCTCCTGTTACAATCCCTTTGGCATACTTAAAAATCATGTTTTTAACACGACTTCATTTACTTTAAACTCGTTCCCTCTATGTATATCCCTTTTGTATTTCATAATAGATGCACAATTCTCAAGATTTACAGGTATCATCTTCCTTTATATGGAGGTAAACAGTTTGCCCAAATTGAGTAATAAGTCCCCCCGCCATTTACCTTTTTATGCTTTTCTTGAGACCTGCATTTGAAGATTGAATTGTCTATTAAGTTCTGGTGTTTTTGTCAAGAAGATCTGGAAATCCTTTACCTCGCTGAATGACAATCTCCTTGCCTAAAATGTTATGCTGAACTTTGTTGGGTAGTTGTTCCTTGGTTTTAGTACCAGCTTCTTTGCCTTATGAAATATTGGATTCCAATTCCTTCAGTCTTTTAATGTAGAAGCTTCAAGGTCCTGTGTGATCCTGACTATTGCTCCTTGATATTTGAATTGTTTCTTTCTGGCTTCCTGTAGCATTTTCTCCTTCACTTGATACTTCTGAAATTTGGCAACAATATTTCTTGGGGTTTTGAGTTTGGGATTCCTTTCGGGATGTGAATGGTGAATTCTTTCAATGACTATTTTACCCTCTGGATCTAGCACTTCTGGGCAGTTTTCCTTGATGATTTCCTGGAAGATATTGTCCAGATAAATGCTTTCTGGCAGGCCAATAATTCTAAAATTTTCTCCTCTGGATCTATTTTTCAGGTCAGTTGTTTTTCCATTTAGATATTTTAAATTTTCTTCTATCTTTTCATTCTTTAGATTTTTGTTTGACTGATTCTTGCTGTCTCATTGAATCGTTAGTTTCTACTTGGCAATTCTAATCTTTATCAGATTGTTTTCTTCAGCTAACTTTTGCATCTCCTTTTCCATCTGTCCATTTTTTCCTTTTAAGGAGTTATTTTCTCCAGTTAATTTTTGTACTTCCTTTTCCATTTGTTCAATTTTCCTTTTCAAAGAGATGTTCTCATCAATGAATTCTTTTTTTTATAATTTTAAACTCATTGGACAATTTTTCTTCTGTTTCCTTCTTCAGCTGTTCCAAGAGAGCTGTTTGTGCTTGCAAGCAGTTCTTAGTCCCTTCTGAAGTTTTGTATGAAGTACAGTCTCAGTACTGACCTCTTTGGTATTTGTGTTTTGGTCTTTATCCCCATAGAAAGATTTTATGTTATTTTGCCCCTCTTTTGCCTTTTCTTGTTCATGATGTTGATTGTGTGTTGTGGCTTCTAGTTGTTTCAGTTAGAAGCTGCAGAAATTGGTATTGAGCCAACTTGTGTAGAAAAGCTAAGAGCAGGTTTTTGTTTTGTGTTTCCCTGATCAGCCCTGGGGTTAACTTGTTAAGCATGGAAGAGGGGTGGTCTGGTCAGGGAGATCTCCTCAGCTGAACTGAGGCAAAGGCAAGCTCAGGAGATGGTGATCACAGCTGCCCTATTATCTTCTGTTTCCCCTGGATTGCTGAGGCACACCTAGATGCTAGTCTGAGTTCCCACCCCTCCTGGGGCTCCTCTCCTGGTACTGAGGCTTCCCTGGGTCCTAGTGAGAATTTTCTCTGCCCTGGGTCCTCAATCTTTCAGGGTTTCCTCTGCCACAGTAGTATGAATACCCCTTAGCTATTTTCCTAGCCTCAGGTATTATGAGACTATTTGCCCCCTCTGTTGTCCCTGCTGATCCAGGATTTTTCTGAGGAAATACTTTATGATTCTTTCAAGGTCATCAAGGGAGGAGGAGAGAGCATTTACTAATCACTTTACCATCCTGGCTCCTGGAAGTTCAAGCAGGTGATTTACCAACATATAATCTGTAGGCTGAAAATCTCAAGAACTGCTGCACTGATATCTGATGCTCAGTGGCTGTCACTGGCTCAGATCTGCTGGTCTCCCACCCTCAGGTGCTGGTCTGCCAGTTACTTCTGCTGCCCTCAGGTTTCTGGGGGGCTCTTCTGCTCTGCTATGCTGCTGTGTGATGTGAGCTGTGGGCTCACGCACGTGGAATAGATCCTTCCTGTGGACTTTTCAGTCTATCTTGGGCTCTGAATCTGCCACAGTTTGTCTCCCACTGGATTCTGCACCTCCAAAATTTGGTCAGATTCTCCTTTGTGAGGTTTCTGAAGGAATTTGTCCAAGAGCTTAGGTGAGTCATTACTCTCTCTCCATCATCTTGGCTCCACCTGAAGTGCTGGAATTTAGCTACAATATTCCTAAGAGTTTTCCTTTGAGGATCTTTTTCAAGAGATGATCAGTAAATTCTTTCAATATCCATTTTACTCTCTGGTTCTAGAATATCAGGACACTTTTCCTTGATAATTTCTTATAGGATGATGTATAGGCTCCTTTTTGGAACATGACTTCCAGATAGTCCAACAATTTTTAAATTGTCTCTCCTGGATCTGTTTTCCAGTTTAGTTGTTTTTCCAATGAGATACTTCACATTGTCTGCCATTTTTCATTCCTTTGGTTTTGTTTTATAATTTCTTGATTTTTCATAGTCGTTAGATTCCATGTGCTCCATTCCAATCTTTAAGGAATTATTTTCTTCATTGAACTTTTGGACCTCCTTTTCTATCTGGCCAATTCTCCTTTTTAAGGAATTTTCCTCATTGGTTTTTGGATCTCTTTAGCCATTTGGGTTAGTCAATTTCTGAGGTGATATTTTCTTCAGTAATTTTCGTGTCTCCTTCAGCAAGCAGTTGACTTGTTTTTCATGATTTTCTTGCATCACTCTCATTTCTCTTCCCATTTTTTGCTCTGTGTCTCTTAATTGATTTTCAAAATCCTTTTTGCGCTCTTCTGTGGCCTGAGACCAATTCATATTTTTCTTGAAGGCTTCGGATGTATGAGCTTTGACTTTGTTGTCTTCCTTTTTTTATAGTTTGGCCTTTCTTGTCACCAAAATAAGATTCTATAGACTGATTCTTTCTCCAGTTTTTGCTCATTTCCCCAGCCATTTACTAGATTTTTGACCTCTTTATTAAGTTAGTTCTCTGCTTCAGTGGGAGTGAAGGGGTTTACTGTTAGTCACTCAATCTCCTTAAAATCTGTGGGCCTAGAGTTCCAGAAAAAGTCACTATCACTGCCCTTGCTGCTGCTGTGGCTGCCACAAGCTCCTCCACCCTCTCTGCTGCCCTTGGGCCTGGGCCAGATCACTGTACTCTCTCACACAGTTCCCAAAGGTTTTTCCCACTGACTTTCTAATTTGTCCTTGGCGTTTTGGGATGATGAAGTCTGGAACTTCCACAGGTGCCAGATATTTAGTCCCCCTGAGACTGGTCAGGTCTCATCCATGCTGCTGGGCTCATGCTGCACTGTGCTCTGCTTCCATGGTCAGGTCTCATCCATGCTGCTGGGCTCATGCTGCACTGTGCTCTGCTTCCATGATGAAGTCTGGAACTTCCACAGGTGCCAGATATTTAGTCCCCCTGAGACTGGTCAGGTCTCATCCATGCTGCTGGGCTCATGCTGCACTGTGCTCTGCTTCCATTGTGGCCCAATAGATGCTTCCTGTCCACTTTCCAGGCATTCTTGGGCTAGAGGTGTCCTCATTCTATCATTCTATGGGTTTTGCAGTTTGAGAATTTGTTTAGAGTCATTTATTACAGGTTTTTGGTTGGATTTGTGGGGAGAGCTCTGGAAGTCCCTGCTTTTACTCCACTATCTTGGCTCTACCCCAACCCCTCCAATTTTTTTCACAATTATTGTTGCTAACTCTATTTTCCTCCATTCAGTTTCCCTGTCCTGTTATTCAATTCTTTCTCTTTCCCCACGATCATTTTCAGAAGTGTTTTTATCCAAAAATACCCTCCCCGAACCTGTCTTGCCTTCTACTTTCCTGTTGGGTAAGGTATATTTCAATATCCAAATTAGTGTGTATGTTATTCTCTCTTTGAACCAATTCTGAGAGTAAGGTTGACTCCTTCCCCCTCACTTCTCCCCTCTTCCCATCTAGTATAAAAATTTTTTCTTGGCTCTTTTATTTGTGGTAATTTACTCTATTCTAGCTCTACCTTTCTCTTTCTCCCAGTACATTCCTCTCTCACCCTTTAATTTTATTTTTTAGATACCATCCCTTCAAATAGAAGTCACACTTCTGCCCTCTGTCTATATATCCTCTTAGTCCCCGAATAATAAGAAAGGTCTTCTGAGTTACAAACATCATCTTTCCATGTAGGAATAAAAGCAGTTTAAAATTTTTAAGTCCCTTATGATTTCCCTTTTTCTCTACCTTTTCACCCTTCTCTTGAGTATTTTATTTCGTAGTCAAATTTTCTATTCAACTATGATCTTCTCATGAAGAATGCTTGAAAGTCCTCTTTTTCTTGAATATCTTTTTCCCCCTGAAAGAATATACTCAGTTTTACAGGGAAAGTGATTCTTGATTGTCACCTAGCTCCTTTGTCCTCCAGAATATCATATTCCAAGTCCTTCAATCTTTTAATGTAGAAGCTTCTAAATCTTGTGTTGTTTTGACTTGGTTCCCCAATACTTGAATTATTTCTGTCTGCTTCAGTATTTTTCTATTAAACTGGGACCTTTAAATTTGGATATAATACTCCTGATAGTTTTAATTTTGTGATTTCTTTCATGAGGTAGTCGGTGGATTCTTTCATTTTCTGTTTTACCCTCTGGTTCTAGAACATCATGGCAGATTTCCTTAACAATTTCTTGAGAGATAATGTCAGGGTATTTTTTTGATCATGGCTGTCATGTAGTTCAATGATTTTTAGATTATCTGTCCTGCAACTGTTTTCCAGGTCAGTTGTTCTTCTAATAAGATACTTAACATTGTTTTCTATTTTTCATTACTTTGGTTTTGTTTTCTTGTTTCTTGATTTCTGATGAGATCCTTAGCTTCCATTTGCTCAATTCTAGTTTTTAAAGAATTATTTCCTTCAGTGAGCTTTTGGGCTTCCCTTTGCATTTGGCCAATTGTACCTTTTAAGCCATTCTTCTCTTTTTTTACTTTTTGTACCTCTTTTATCATTTGACCTGTTATGTTTTTTAAGGTATTATTTTCTTCTGTATTTTGTTTTGTGTCACCTTTACCAACCTATTGACTCATTCTTCATGATTTTCTTGCATCAATCTCATTTCTCTTTCTAATGTTTCCTCTATTTCTATTATTTGATTTTCAATATCCATTTTGAGCTCTTCCATGACATGATATCAATTCATATTTTTCTTAGACACTTTGAATGTGAAAGCTTTGACTCTTTCTTTTTTCTGAGAGTGTATTTTGAGCTTCCTTGTCATCACAGTAACTTTCTATGGTCAGATGTTTTCTGTTGTTTGCTCATTTTCCTAGCCTATTACTTGAGGTTTTCCTACTTGTTAAAGTAGGGCTCTGCTTCCAGAGTGGAGGGCACATTACTCCAACCTTCGGGGATTTGTGCAGGTGTTTTCAAAGATATTTCTAGGGACTTGTAAGTCTTCTATTCTTCAAGGTGGTGTGACCTAAGGGGGCATATTTACTACTCTCATGGCTTGTGTTCTGTTCTGTGAGTGACCATAAACAATTTTTTCTGTTCTGAAACTATGAAGAGAGTCCCCCTTCCACTGTGACCACAAACTCTGGTGTGCTAGTGTTCCTCCTCACTCTGGGAATGACAATCAAGAATGTGACCTGCATCTGAGTATGGACAAAGCAACAGAGTTTGGCCTCAGTGCTAGCAAAAAGACCCCTGTAATCTCCTTCTGACTAGCTGTTTGACCCTCAGTCTGTGGGCTGAGATGTCTGGAAGCAGCTACTGCCACTGCCACTGCTGCTGCTAATTCAGCCACTCATAAGGCTGTGGCTACTGTGGCTGTGGCTGCTGCTGTGGTCAGCATGGGACTGCCTGCCACTTTCACCCTGGTGTGACAGGTCTTTTCTCCTGACCTTCTATGTTGTCTTTGGAGTCTATGGGTTGAGATGTCTGGAAACTACCACCAATGCTAGTGATTCAGTCATTCTGAGGCCTTCTTCAGGTTTGCTGGATCCTGTGTGAATTGCATTGGAATGTGATCCTCTCTCATCCTGGAGCAAAAGAACTTCCCTGCTGACATTCCAATCTGTCTTGGACTGGAAATTTGTTTCACTCCATCTTGTTCTGGGATCTGCTGCTCTAGAGATTGTGTAGGGTGGTTTTTAGAGATATTTGCAGTGGTTTAGGGGAGAGTTCATGTGAGTCCTGCCTTTACTTCACAATCTTGGCTCCACTTCCCAAAGTGCCACATCTTTTGAAGGACATTTGCAAGTCAAAGTCCCTCGATCATAGGGTAACCAGGGAGCACCAGAAATTATGCTATGTTAGTTTTATTTTAAAGAGCTTACTATTTTAATTGAGAATTTTTAAGAGAGAAAGCCTGATATAGTATGATAGAGTCTTCACGTTTTTGAGTGTTGATGTGTGACAGAAACTTATTCTGTGTTGTACAAGAGAGCACAGCCAGGAGCAATACTTAGATGTGGCAGAGAGAAAGATTGCATTGTGATGAATTGTGTAACTTCCTAGAAAATCGAACTGTCCAAAAGTTGCATGAGCTGTCTCAGGAGGAATGAGTTACCTGTCAAAAGAAGCCTTCTATTATAGACCTCTTGAATCAACCAATCAATAAGTATTTATTGAGCACGACTGGATCCCAGACACTATCACATAATAGGACTACAAAAAGGAAATGTTGCTCCCACTAAGTAGGTTATTTTTTATCAGGGAGACAATATTAAGAAAAAATACATATTTAAGTAGATGCAAAAATATGCATTATAAATATAATTTGGAGGAGGGCACTAGAAGCTGGGGGATCAGAAAAGGCCTTATATAAGAGTGATATTTGTGCTGAGCTTTGAAGAAACAATGGATTCTAATAGGTATCGATAAGACAGGAGTATCTTGCAGGCCTCAGGGAGAGCCTGTTAAAAGAGTGGGAGATGGAGCATCTTTCACAAAGGCAATTTGACTAGATAAAAGTATAATAAAATTAAGCTGGAAAGGTTGGGCTGGAACTAGATTGTGAAGGTTGTTAAATGCTAGCCTACTGGATTCTAACAGTAGTAGAAAGTTATGGCAGTTTATAGAACTGGGGAATGACATAGTCAGAACTATATTTTAGGAATATTGTTTTGTCATTTATATGTATACGATGTAAGAGTCTTTAGGTAGGAATGTCATTCAGAAGGTTATTGCAAACAAGAGATAATGAGTGCATAAAGTAGGGCAATTGCTGGGTTAGTCAAGAAAAGAAATTATTGGAAATATTGAACAGGAGATTGAACTTCAGGCATGGATCACACTCATGACTTAGCGTAGATGAACTTTATTTTTAAACATGTTGATAATCCTATTTTGACATAGTGGTTTTTCATTTTATGTGTTTTACATTTTGAATTTAAATACATTATTCTGAGAATATCTCTTTGACAAAAAAAAAATGCTAAGTTTCCCTGGCTAGGTAATCTTGGAGGTCCATTCACACTCTGAGATTTCAAGTGCCTTTCAGAACAGCGTATATACTTACTAGTGCCTATATTATTGGGAACCTAATTATACAAATATCTAGGTGAATGAACAAATTAGAAATTTAAAGCAATTCAGAGGAAACTAGTATATTATTACGTGTAAGTTATGTACATTCATTTAAATTGAAACTAGATATAGTTGGCGGTGGTGTGTAAAGTTAAGTATATCTCCTTCCATTCCTTCTTGATCATCAACACTAAAAATAAAGAGAAACACAATTATCATATTTGAAGTAAAGACACGCCAGAAGACATATGACAGGATGGCATATGCTAATTATTAAAATGACTAAAATGACTGTCTTTTATATGAGACTTTGAGGTTTGCAAAGTGCTTTACTTACATCAACTCATTTGGTCCTCACAAAGTCCCTGTGGGGCAGATGCTAAGGTTAACCCTATTTTACAAATGCAGAAACTAAGGAAGATGGAAGTTAAGTTGCTTTCCCAGAGTTACACTGCTGGTAAGTGTCTGAAGCTGTATTTGAACTCATCTTCCTAGGTCCTGCACTCTATCTATGGCATGAGAGTACTACCTACCCTAAATGCATGTGGTCTTAACTTGAAGATCATATTCATGTTTTCATGGAGCTCTGTGATTTTTTAAAACTGATGTTAATTAGAAGTTTCCATTCCTTCTATCAGAGAGACTTTGTCTCTGACCATCCTGGGACACATTTATATAGGAGGGCTGTTAGGCTTAGTTCCTAGTTACAATCACTCAGGAGAAACCAAACATTCTTCCTTTGAGTTAACTTAATTGGATTCCAAAAAAGGTGTCCCTGGTAATAATTTTCTGCCTAAACAGAGGAGTCTAAATATATAGAGAGAAGAATTTCCTTGGGGCCTCGTTATTTCTGTATTGGTAGAAATTATGCTGTGCTCTCACTCTCTGATGATGGGAAAGCAATCAGTAAATCTCATCCTGAGTCTTATGAATCTCCTCAATTCAACTGAGTCATCTTTTTAATTGCTTACTCTGTGACAAAGCACTTATCCAAAGCAGTGCACCCAAAGATAAAAATGCAATTATAAATATAAATAAGATCCACTGAGACTTCCAAATATTCCTTTTACTACTTTTTTTTGTTCCTATGGCTACCCCTCTGGTCCAAAATCTCATGCCATCCCAAATAGATTCTTTAAGTAGTTTCTCAGTTGGTTTCTATACTCCTTGTCTCTTCTTCATCTGATCCTTCCCTCTAGTACCTAAACTAGCTTGTCATTGCCTAAATTAAGTCCTCTTGCATGGACTAATAGTTAGATACTCACAGAACCCAGCCCCAAGCTACCTTTACAATTTTAATTCAATTTAAATTTCAACTTTTAGTGAATGGTATGAGCTAAACTCTGTGATAGGGAGGGTGCATAAAGATATGAATAGGCCCAAATCCCTTCCCCCCACCTCCCTAGGCAAGTTCCAGTCTAAGTAGAGAGACACAAATAATGAAAATATAAAGTAGAATATGATAAATGAGATATAAATTTGATTGACATTTTGAGAGATCTGAAGAGTGAAAGATCATATCTGCATGGCAAGAATCAGGGAAAATTTCCTGCAGGAGAAGGAATTGAAGGTGTTCTTTGAAGTAGAGGTTGGATTTTTTCATGAGGAATATGATGTTAACTTGGGGAAGGGTCATTAATATATGAACCTTTGATACATCTACAATCCATAACTAGCTGCTGAATCATTATCTAAGGGTATAGTGTCAGTGTGATATTTAAAGCACCTACAGCATCCACGAATATCCCAGAGCAATCCTGAATCTCAAAATACAACAGACTCTCCATATGAAAGACAAACAAAACATTGAAACATTTTGAGAGTTGTTACACAATTACACTACAGAGATCAACACTAGCCCCAAGCTTTCCCTCTATTAGGCTTTCCCAAAACCAGCTCCCTTAAACAAATCACAAGCAGGCTCCCTTAAACAAAATCACAAATAAGCTCTTTCACTCATGCTAGACAGCAGCCTGCTTGCCTGCATTCTTCCTAGCTCTGACTGCTCTCTCCAGATTTTCTCTCAATTCTGCTTCAGCTCTACTCCTTCCTGTTCTACCCTTCCTGCTCCACCCATTTAGCAAGCTCCTCCCACCACAGGCTGTGCAAGGGTTGCAAGCACTTTACTGTTGTTAACTTTTCACCTCCTGTGAACAAAACCAAGAATAGCTTTTTTTTCCTACTACCTGAGACCCTCCAGCTTGCTCTCCTAAAGGAGAGTCTGAATGCTTCAGCAGAAAATCTTCTCATGCAAACGAGGCAAGTCCCTTCCCACCTGAGCCTTCTCCTCCAGAAGCTTGTCTCTCCTTTTATATATATTATTTATGTTATTATTTATTTGTTATTTATTATTTACTTTACATATTATGTACAGTACATATATTATTTACTTTTATATATACTTCAGTGACTTATTAGAAAGCCCTAGCCTCTGCTACACACCCCTGCCATTTTTTTTCCTGGTTCTCTTGTTATTCCCAGCAAAGATCTTTCTAAGTTTCTGGGTTCACCCTTCTGTAGTGTTGGTTTCCAGTTTTCACAAAGTCCAGTGCCTTTAGCCCATTGTCTTGCCAGGGAGGAATAAGGCAAATCCTCCCATCCTGGCAGATCTACTTCTTCTTCTCTCTCTCCTCTACTTTTCTTTCTCCAAATAGAGGTCTGATATTTCACTATCCCATCCTTGTCACCATTTGTAATGCAAATGAAATATTCTCAGTGCCTACAGTGGACATGAATATCCTGGTGCAATTCTGAACCACGAAATACCACAGATTCTCCACATGGAAGACAATCAAAAATTTATTCAGACACCAGAAAGTCAAATTCATCATAAACTATCCACAATAACAATGCAGAGGACAACACCATCTCCAATCCTTCCCCCTGCTAGGCTTCCCACAAACCAGTTCCATTAAACAAATGACATGAAGGTTCCCTCACTCATGCTAGCCACTAACCTGATTGCCTGCATCTTTCCTAGATCTTTCTGCTCTCTCCAAATTTTCTCTTAACTCTGCTCTATCTCTGCCTCTTCTTATTCCACTATTCCTGTTCCACCCATTCAGCAAGCTCCTCCCAGCATAGGCTCCATGTGATTCAAACTCATGTGAAGTAGGCTTCCATGTGACTTCAGTGGGTCTCATAGGCCTGTTAAGAAATGGGAAAGATTTTACATTTAAATTCCATTACAAGTTGGCATTAGGAAAAACCTCTGAAGCAAGAGTTTTGGAGAGGGAGGATGAAACAAAATATGAAGCTAAAGGACTGTGTGGGGTAGGGCAAGGAAATTTCAGTGGAGGAAAGCCCAGGCCTGCAAATTTATCTGAGAGGGAAAGTGTGATAATGTGATTATAGCATAGTGCTGATATTCAGGGTGCCTGGATTCCATGTCTTTTGGCTGATTAGTGATGTGATATTGAACAAGAAATTTCCCATGTGTGGAGCTGAGTTTTCCCATCTGTCATATCAATAACAAACGATATTCAGTCAATCACAGGAGGTTGTTGAGATTGTCAAAGGAGATTGAAGCAGGAGTTCTTAACCTTTGTTGTGATATTAACCCCTTTGACAGTCTGAGGTTGTCTATGGACCCTTTTCAGGATGTTATTAAAGGCAAAAAATAAAATACACAGAATTACAAAGGAAACCAAAGGTTAGGGAAAATAAAGATCTATTTTTTTCCCATCCAAATTCACAGATTACTTAGAGATCTCAAATGTCTAAAGTGCCATATAAACATGAAATAATGTGATGCTTCTCAGGGACCCTGGGGCAGATATCACTCACAAATGGCTTCATGATATGACTGGGGAATGTATCTCTATGTGGGCTTGAACACCGAGGAGAAGATGTGACTTTGACCTACCCAGGGGAAAGAAGTATCATGATTGAGGAATATGATGTCACTGTCACTAATCAACCTAACATTCCTCAATAGCCCCTCCCAGGAATGCCTTAGCGACTGAGGAAGTCCCTACACTTTATTTTGCCCAATTTGGTTGTTCTTGTTTCCTCCAAAAAACATCCCCAAATCGGATAATTGAATCTGAGGACTAAAACTGCTAAGACCCTGGTTCCTGACTTTTTAGATGTCCTGGTCTTACAGGACAAAGATTGCTTCAACCTGGCTTCTGCTTTTGTAAGGTGTTCTCTCCTCTGCACAGGCCCAGTACCCAGGCTGTTCATTGATGGAGATGAGACTCAGCTGGGTAAGAAATAAATTTCCTCTTCTTTTTCTGTCCCACATCCTTGCAATGGGCTGAATCATAGCTCTCTATGCAAGACCAGAGAAGGCAGCAATGCAGACTTTACTGCTGCATCACATTCAGAAATGAGAGGTAAGCATGGATCAACTCAGCGGTGCATCATATTGCAGTAATGCTCACCCCTTATTCTTCGACTCACCTTCCCATATATGAAAGTAAACAGTATTCACTTAGATATGTCACTAATGTGCAAATTGCACTTTTCTTTTTGAATGAAAATTTTTTTCTTCAATACCTTGGGGAGGGGAGAAGTTTGGACCCTGAGATCAAATCTTGCAGAGCAAAGATTCTAAATATTAATATTCTGAGTTATAGAATATAAACTACACAACCATCTTTACTGGATCAGATGGGTATAATTTTTTTTGAAAACGCATATTTCTTATGCCAGTGCATTTACTCACCTTTCAGATAACCTGAGGGAACCCACATTTTTTCTGAAGAGGCAGCATGGTAAAGTCTGAGAACACCGGAAAAAGCGGAGATAGCCATGCACAAAATCAATAGGGACATATGACTATATCTGATTGCCAAATATCTTTGATTTTATTAAGAACATATACTTTCATTTCTAAAATTAGATGTGCTAGAAAAACTAGTCTTTGCATGTGGGAAGTCAATTCACACAGCAAGAGATATGAAGTTGTGGCAGAGTAGTCCAAGGAAGTGGGAGAAGTCTTTAAGAACCGTGCTGTATTTGTCCTCTTGTCTTGAGTTAGAGCAAGGACCAAGGTTCAAGGATCTACAGAAAATTGGTATTCAGGAAACTGAAATAGCATGAGTTTTATTATTATGTGGTGCATCAAGGAGGCAAAAATGAAAACCACATATATGGATATATTTTAGAACATCACAGAAAGAGATTCAGTCACACATATGAGAGAGAAGTGCATAGTGGTAAAATCTTGATGGGAGTGCACTGTAAGAATCACGTATGAATGGAAAAATGTTATACCTTAAAGGTGGTCTTAGTTGAACCAGTCAGTGGCTCTAGACAGGGGATGTGCATTTGAAATCTGATTCAGAAGTGGAGGGGAAGTTCTCCAACATCACTTTTCAGTACCAAACTCAGGTAGATGAGTTTCCTAATCGGCACCAGAAATCAGGAGAGGGCACAAGTTGGCAATCAGGAGATTTCAGCAGTGGATATTGGTGCATGTGTCTAAATATGAACAGAGATTGTTTACATGTTGGACAAATGATCAGAATGCGTCAAGGCAGTAGAAAAATACAGGCTGTCTGTTACTGCTTATATGTTTATAGCCATTAGGAGTCCATATTGGAGTAACATATGACTTATAACTGCAATATATATATCTCAAAGCATCATACTTTTTACAAAGTATTACCATGTATACCATGGAGAGTGGAAGATTATGTGAAAGCCTACATCCTCAGTGATTTTATGAGAAAGTTAACTTGTGAGAAGACTTGATTTTAGCATTATCAATGTAGACAGTGTCCATGTGAGAGAGGGTGTAAGGTCTGGTGCTCTCCTCTTCATTCCAAAATAACATTACTATGGTAATATTTATTTCTGAGCCCCTATAGTCTTCACAAAGGAAACAATAATCAGAACAACAGCCAGCATTTATATAGTGTCAAGGTTAACAAAGAACTTTACAAATATTATTTTATTTTATCTTCACAAGCCTAGAAGGTAGGTGCTATTATCTCCATTTTACAGACAACAGACAGGGGTTAAGTTACTTGCAAAGGTTAACATAACTAGTAAGTGTCTGAAGCACGATTTGAACTCAGGTTTTTCTGACTCTAACCTCTATCCAGTTATAGGAAAGGGTGATATATGGAGAGGAGGTATGTCAGCAGACCCTGAGGATGGGATGAGAGTGGAGTCAGTATTACTGTGAGTGGTCCATAGGAGTGGCTAGAAAATTTGCCTTTGAATTAGAAAATATAAGGTATGATTCTCTGCTTCATTTATAAAACACCTCAGAATTGTGCTAGTCGCTCAAAAGGATGGAGAGAGACATAGATTATAAAATCTTTTTGAGTAACTGTAATATATACAGGATAAATACAAAATGGTATATGAACACTCTATGAGAGGTCTAAAGTAAGTGATATGTATGGTTCCAGAGAGAAAATATTATACCCAATTGGTGGGGAAGGAGAAGAGGAGAAGTTGAGGGAAGGTTTCATGAAAGAGGACTTGAGTTTTTCCCTCAGAGATAATTAAGAGTTCAAGTAGTAGAGATAGGTTCCTGGAAGAGCACACAGCATCAGTAAATGAATGGAAGTAGGTGAGTGTAGAATATGGAAGAGAGATGGAAATCATTCTGCTTTGTCTAATGCAGAGTGGATATAGAGGGAATGAATATGTGACTAAGAAACCTATCAATCAAGCAAGCATTTATCAAGTGCCCATTAGGTTCTAGGAAACAAGAATATATGTGTGTGTTCATCCTTTGTTGCCAAAGAAGATCATGCCATCAGAGAAGCAATGACATGACTTGACTTTGTTTTGAGTGAAGGAGGGCTTTGCAAGGACACCAGTCTCACTTCTCCTCCAGAGCCATCTGAATCCAGTGACCAGATATTCATAAGGATGACTGGAGATGACCAGGATGAGGCAATCGGGGTTACGTGACTTGCTCAAGGTCACACATTTAGTGAGTGTCAAGTGCCTCAGGTGAAGTTTGAACTCAGGTTTTCTACTCCTGCACTGGTGCTCTATCCTCTGTACCCCCTAGCTGCCCAAGCAGGATACAAGGACAGAAGGAAATAGTCCCTTCCTTCAAGTAACTTATAATCTAGATAGGGAAGATAACTATTTGACTATGGTTGCTGTCTCTCAGCCCTTGCAATCTTTCTTCCACCCTACAGCTCAACTGAAACTATTTCATCCAAAGTTACCAACAAATAATAGTAAAATACCCCAATAAAAACAACTTGTAATTATGTAATGATTTACTGTTTGGAAAACACCTTAAATATTACCTCATTTTATTATCGCAGGAAGTGCTATTATTATCCTCATTTTGCAGATGAAGAAACTGAGGCAGGCAGAGTTTAAATGCCCAGTCATGTAGCTGATAAATACCTGAAACTGGATTTGAACTCTCTTCTTCCTGATTCGAGGCATTCTGTCCACTGTGCCACCCAATCGCCTGCCCATCTCTTGATTAATCCAATAGCATTCATTCAGTCTTCATCCTTTTTGATTTCTCTACAGATTTTGATACAGTGTTCTGGACATTCTCTTTTCCCTGGGTTTTTATGATCCTGTTCTTGGCTTTAGAAATCATCTTCCACAGAGTAATCCTGTAGGATGCAGAGACTTCTGGTGACTTGGTCTGTGGTTGCTGAAACCGCCAAACCCCAAGGTAATAGAGAAAGAAACTCCCAGGCTCATAGGGGCAGTATGGTCACAAGAGGGCAGAGACAAGAGTTGCTGCATAATTTATTTGCTTGCATGTCAAACTGTTTCTTGATTGCATCCTTGCTCAAAGTGTTCTAACTTGTTCCTAGTTTACAAATTGAACTCAGTGGGATACTGAACTGGGGCATGTGGGATCTTCAAATCCTGATCACTCCAATCAGTTTTTGTCCTTCCTTCTAGAGGTCAGGGAGCCAAACCTCAAGAATGGAAGCTTTGGGCACACAGGGAACATCCAGAGAATGCCTAAGAAGAGTTAAATGGTTCACTGGATAGAGGGCTGGGCTTGAGTCAGGGAATCCTGAGTTCAATTATTGCCTTAGACACTTGCTAGCTATGTGACCCTGGATATTCCATTCATTGTCTCTCAGCCTCAATTTCTTCACCTGTGAAATTAATCTGGATATCCTCTAAGATCCTTTCTAACTGGCAATTTATGAATTTATCAGAGTCAGCTAGGTACTAGATCTCGTAAGTGTTAATTTCACAACATAGTTTCTGTCTAGGCTTAACTGTATTTTTATATGAGATTCCCATGGAATGTTTATTTTGGCCAGTGACCAGTGTATCATCTATGTAAGGAGGAGGAATGTTACAAAGTGTCAGCCTTTCTAGATCTCATCTCTACTGTGACAGTATGCAGGGGAGTTCAGATATTTTTGGGGAATGAACATGAATATATCCTGTATCCTATCACAGAAGAAGATAAACCGAACTTGACAATTCTGTTAGGGGTATTGAGAAGAATGTGTTTGTCCAGGTTGATCACTTCAGAGAACTCTAACTTTCCACCCCTATTTTCTCCTAGATCTTACTCATTTCATTGTAACCTACTATAAGCCTTCCTATTCTTCATGACTTTTTGCACTGGCTAGTGGAAACCAGCATACTAACCTCTTATTTCCAAGATTAGGGAATGCATTTCTCTTACTGTCTCTTGTATCCTATACTCTTTTATATTTATGACCTGGTATGAAGGAGCTAGGACTAAAGGTTTCCATTTTGCCTAGGCTACTGAAATACCCCAGTCCAAAAACTCAGTGGAATACATTGGCTCAGCCTCTCAGTCTTCAGCAAATTTATGCTTTTAATGAATTCATCTGTAGGGCAACAACATCGATGACACATATTGAGGATCAGTTTCATACCCTGAAGCAGGCTCAGACTCATTCTTCCAATAGTAGTAATGACTTTAAGAGCCCTTAAATTAAGGAGCATTCCTCTATTTACCCAGTTACTGTGATACTGACTTGTGTCAGAAGGGCCCAGAATATTTATTTCCCCTTCATATCCTAATTTATAACCACTAGTACATACATGACACCAGGTAGATTGCCAAGGAATAGCACCAAGTAAATTTTGGGTTACCAGCCCTATCCCTGTTACAAGAATTTCTGCTTGATGGCAGGAGACCTACATGCAGGGATATAGGTGCCCCCTTCTTCCTCTCACAAATACCATACCAGAAACATCAGAGGCTTTCTATGTATTTTATGAGCACTTTATGCTTGAGAATTCAGATCCATAGTTCTTTTAAGAATAAGCCCTTTCCTCCTCCTTTCTCACTGGTTCCAGTCACCCTATAACCAAGCAAACTCTCCCTTCCTTCCCAGGGCCTTAAACCTTGTCTGGTCTGTGTTCTTGAGTAAGGGCTAAGCCATTCTTAAGTGAGCCTTGGGAACCAGTAAGAGATTTGAGAGCATGTCCAAAATGTATGCCTCATTCTGCCTCTTTTATCTATCATTCCTTGGTCTGAAAGTGAGTAATATGCATCATTAGTGGTCCTCAAGAGTTTGGATTGATAATAGTATCAGAGTTCCTAAATATTTCAAAGTTGTTTGTATTTATAATGTTATTGTTGTTGCGCAAGTTACACTCATTTCATTTTATATTGGTTCATCAAAGTCTTCCCAGGTTTGTCTGAAACTACCTCTTTCATCATTTCTTGAGGTGCAATAATATTATATTATGATCCCATACCATAATTTTTTCGGGCTTTACCTAGTTGATGGGAACCTGTTTTGCTTCAACTTCTTTGCCATATTACAAAGAATACCTACTATACATATACACAGAAGAGTTGTTTTCCTTTTCTTTCTTTGGGGTACATTTCTAAGAGTAATGTTATCAGTTCAAAAGGCATGCTGTTTTAATGACTTTTCAGGTGTAGTTCCAAGTAGGTTTCCAGAATGACTGGAATAGATTTACTGCTTTTTCAATCCATCAGGCTACTCATTTGAAATCCCTTGGGAGTGCAGTCTTCTCTATCCTACCAGTAGGATTTTTCTTCTTTTTTTCAGAGCTTCTGGGCAACAAGACACCAAGGAGTTTAGCAGCCAAAGGATCTGACCCTCCTCTCTGTTTCTCCCTTTACACAGCTAGGATGTCAAAGTGATGTATCGTGTAGACAATGCCAATGGAACTATTCAAAGGCTATTGTATTGAAGACTTGCAGCTAATGTGCCACTCAAAATAAAAAGCACTCCTAAACCTAAGGGAAACATGTAAACATAAAATAAACAAGCTGTGTTTTAACCATAGGAGTCCAAGTGTCCAGGGAAAAAGGAATAGATTATTTGTGGAGTAGAGAGAAAAAAGATGTTTAACAAGTGAAACTATCTGCAAAGATACATAGTAATTGTATGAAACGCCCTGCCACTCCCTTATCCCCTTAGTTACAATGAACTTATGGTTCATGGGTGGCTGCAGACTCTGTCAGAACAGAGAAGCCAGTACCAGAGCTTCTTGCCGCACTTTTATGCTTTATAGAGCTCAGGGCTTTCACGCTAGTTGTTATGATCTCATGTCATTAATTGGAGCATCGTCATCAGAGGTGATTGCATGTCAACCTGTGTTTGCCCACCTGGTTCCACCTAGCCATCTGAGAGTTTGGCTTATTTATGTCTGTGTCATGTTTCCGGTGGGCGTCAGTGGGTTCATCATGGAACCTCTCACATCAAGTGTGGTCGACTTTACTAGCACAACATATTTTGCATCATTTTTCCTCTTCTCTCCATTTACTTGGGTCAGCTAGGTGGCACAGTGGATATAGCAGCAGTCTTTCTCAGTTAAAATCTGGCCTCAGACCTTTACCAGCTGTGTGACCCTGACTGAATTACTTAACCTTGTTTGCCTCAATTTCTTCATCTATAAAATTAACTGGAGAAGGAAGTGGCTAACCATTTCAGTGTATTTGACAAGAAAACCCCCAAAGGGGTCAGAGAGAGACAGAGATGACTGAAGAACAACAAAACAAAATCCATTTACATGGCCCCTGTTCCAGTTTAGGATTTTATCAACTCTTGCCTTTGCTATTGCAAAATCTAGTCTCCCTACCTCAAGGCCATTCCCTCTCCAATATGTCCAATATTTGGGGAAACCATGGTTCACTTCACTTACTCATCTCTTGCTTTCTTGTCAAGCACCCTGATGCCTGGATCAGAGACCATCCCTAAGATATTTGTAATCCTTTCATCTCTGAAATTTATGCCCTAAAATCACATTGTCCTGACTAGTGACTGCCCCAGCTGAACTTGAGACAGGTGTGACCCAGGCAGATCTAAGATCTGCTTCACTTAACTTCCTATTCCCAAGTCTTGTCATTCATTGATATTCTCTGATCCTACCCTCCTGTTCTACAGCTCTGGAACCATAATCAAATTTACTCTACTACTCCAGAAAATTTGTGTTGTCAACCTACTGTATTATATCTCCCTTCACCACCATTTTGGTAGGTGACTTGTCCTAGTCCAAAATGCCCCTTCCTGGGTCCTACTCTTCTGTCTTTATTGTTTCCATTTTAGAATTTATACTCCATGAAAAAAATATCTTTGCCTCCATATTTTTATCCCCATTTTATGGTACAATGCTTAGCACAAAGGAACTGCTTAATAAAGGCTTTGTCATACATTCATTCACCCTCCATACAACCATCATTCTTTCTATGGTAGGGCAGCTAGGTAGTGCAGTAGATAAAGAACCAGTTCAGGAGTCAGGAGAATCTGAGTTCAAATGTCATCTCAGACACTTTACACTCACTAGCTGTGTGACTTTGGGCAAGTCACTTAACCCTAATTGCTTCATCCTATGTTATCTTCAGTCATGCTGATGCATATCTGGATTCAGGTGGCTTTGGAGGAGAAGTGAGGCTGGTGACCTGCACAGCCCTCCATCACTCAAAACAAAGTCAAGTGAAGTCATGTCAATATTTCTCTGATTGCATGGTATTCTTTGGCAATGAAGGACGAATATATTCTTTCCACAGCATAACTTGGGCCATGTAATTTTCCTGCTCAAGAGCCTTCTGTGGCTCCCTATTGCCTCTAAGGAAAACAAACAAACAAAGAAAACTATGAGCTTACTTGCCTGGAATTTAAAACCCTTCTCAATTTGTCTCCAGTCTTTCCTTCAAAACTGAACTTTAATTTATTTCCCTCAAATACCACAAAATACTAATCTTTTTCCTATGCATGTTATCCATCTCTTACTTCTGTAATTTCACATAAGTTGCCATCAGTCTTTGGAATGTTCCTTTTCTCAACTTTTGTCTCTTGTAAACTTTGACTCCTTTTTAGGAAAAATTCAGATAACTACCTGCAACCTGAAACTTTTCTGATTCCTCTCCCCTATTCTAGTTGTCAGTGTTATTCTCCATCTGAAAATACAAATGTACTTTGTATGTACTTATCTGTGTACCTATTATATCTCCAAAAAAAAGGAATTTCCTTGGGGGAAGGCATTATGTTTTTCCTTCTTCCTCTCCAATGCATCTTACACATTTTAGGAGCTTAATAAATATTTGTCTGGGATCAGAAGAGCTTAATCTGGAAGCAGTAAGAAGGACATTATTATGGAAGGAAAAGACTGGAGGCAAGAAGAAAAAATGCATGTGATCAAAATCATCCAGGCAGTTTGTAATGAGTTTTTAGAGGTAGGTAGATGATACAGTGAATAGTCAGGAAGTTTGAATTCAACTTCAGCCTTAGATTCTTCCGAGCTGTGTGACCCTAGGCAAGTCACTTCACCTTTGTCTGCCTCATTTTTGTCAGTTCTAAAATGGGGATGACTACTACCTACCTTCCAGGGTTGTTGTGAGGAACAGATAAGATATTTACATGCTAACTTGTAAATTAGTACAGTGGCTGAATTGGAGAAGCTGCTTAAAAAGATTTATTTTCTTCCTTCTTTACTAAGAATATAGTAGAAAGGAGGGGAAGAAGGTGAAGCAGATTGTGGAAGGGGAACTAAAAATATTTGACAGCTGATTATGGAGATAATGTAGAGAAAAATAGTAAAAGTTTTGCATATGAAGTAGTGGGTGAAATCTGGTTCCATGGACAGAAATGGGAAAGTCAGCAGGGAAAGCAGGCTGTGAGGAAAAGGAGTTTGTTTTGGACATAGTGAACATGGTCTGCAATGAAGCATTCATGAGCATGTCTCAAAGGCAGTCTAAAGTAATGACCTGTCATTGAGGAGAAAGGTCAAGATTAGAGTTATAGATGATATTTGAAAGCATAAGTGTGTCTTAACATGCTGAAAATGAAGAAAAGAAGAACTAGGAAAAAAATCTCTTAGTTGGTGACCTTTGAGATAGGTTAGGAGGGTGAACAGAATTCATGTAGCAAAAGACTGAGAAATGCAGTGGAGGAAGTAGAAATATCTAGTGTAGATTATTTTTTCCTCAAGAAATATGACTGACTTGGAGGAGAGAAATGAGATGGTAGAAGCATAGGTTAAAAGGGGCAAAGGAACTTGAATTTTTTTAAGAATTGGAGATCTAAGAATGTTTATTAACATATGGAGAAAGAAAGTTTGAAGGAATAAGCCCCTGAAGTTAGTACAATAATATGATAATAATTTACAGTTATCTAATACCCTTTTGGGAAATGCTAAGGAAATATGAAGGTTGGAGATAGACATCTAAGGGGTAGAGCAGATATCACCCAACAATGTGAGCCCTTATCTCATGGGTGACATGGTCTATGGATAAATTAGACATTCCCATCCTAAGGGATTTGGGATGGAAAGTATTTAATGAAGCAATAGAGAGCAAATGAATCAAGGTGGAGAACCAGCCTAGGAAATAGTTGTAGCCAGCAGCATATGCACTTATGACCCAGAGAGAGGGAGTCATGAAGAGACAATATTAGTGACCAAGGAAAAAAGATGATGATAACAACAATAACAGAGGGAGGAGAAGAAGGGCAGGAAGAAGGCAAAGGAAAAGGAGAGGGAAGATAGGGAGAGGATTACAAGCAAATACTGGAGGGGGAAAAGAGAGGTTTATAATTTCAGTGTTTTTCCCTAGAGAAAATAAAGTCTCCTCTGGTGGGGTGCTTGAGCTACAGAAAGACAATTATTAAGTTTTCCAACTTCACAAAGCAAAGAGAGAAACTTAGGCCTCCATCCTACTAGGCAAATGAGTTAGCAGTTTTGACTATAAATAACTGGCTGGCAAATAGGAGAGGCAGAGGAAAAACAAGGAACAGAAATGAGAGTGATAGAAGAAAACAATGGAAGAAGAGTTAACATCTTGGTTAAGGAGACACAAAAAATATTGAAGAAAATAACATATTAGAAAACAGAATAGGGCAAATTACAAGAGGCACAAAAATCTAACGAAGAGAACTCCTTAAGAAGTTAAAACTAAACAAATTGAAAAGGAGGTAAAAAAGCTCACTGAAGATAATAATTCCTTAAAAGTTAAATCTAAGCAAATGGAAGCTAAGGACTTTATAAAACATCAAGAAACAACCTATCAAAAGGAAAATAATGAAAAAAAAATAGAAAAAAATGTGAAAAGTCATCGGAAGAACGACTGACCTGAAAAATAAATCAAAGAGAGGTAGTTTAAGCATTACTGGACTATCTGAAAGTCATTATAAAAAAAAAAAAAGAACCTAGACATTATCTTTCAAGAAATTGTCAAAGAAATCTATCCTGATATTCTAGAACCAGAGGGTAAAATAGAAATTGAAAGAATCCAAAAATTACCTCCTAAAAGAGAGCTCCATGTGTATGCTCCTAAGAATGTTATAGCCAAATTCCAGACCTCCCACGTCAAGGAGAAAAATGCTACAAGCCCTGAAAAAGAAACAATTCAAATATAGTGGAGTCAGAGTTGGTATAACTCTTGATTTAGCAGCTTCTACATTAATGAATTAGAGGGCTTAAAATATGTTATTCCAGGGGGCAAAGGAGCTAGGATTACAACCAAGAGTCATCTACCCAGAATAACTGAGTATAATTAAGGGAAAAATAAATATTGAATGAAATAGAGAACTTTCTAATGTATTCCTAATGAAAAGTATTCCTAATGAAAAAGCCAGAGCTGAATAGAAAATTTGACTTTCAAATACAAGATGCAAAGGAAGCATAAACAGTAAACAGAAAATTTCCTTACAGGAAATGTAAGGGATTTAATAAGGTTAGGCTATTTATATTCCCAGATGGGAAAATGTTATTTATAACTCCTAAAAACTTTCTCATTATTAGGGCAATTAGAAAGAGTATACATAAATAAAAAGCAGAGGTGTGAGTTGAATGTGATGGTATGATTATTAAAAAAAAAATAAGAAATGAGAAAGGAGAATGCTCTGGAAGAAAGGGAAAGGGGGAGTTAGAATGGGATAAATTATCAGACCTAAAAATCATCTGATACAAATTTTAAAGTGGAAGGAAAAATGAGGGAGGCAGGGAGGGGAGCACATGAAACTTACTCTCTTCAGAACTGGCTCCAAAAGGAATGATACACACTCAGTGGGGTGTAGAAATCTGACTTTCTGTACAGGAAGGGAGGAAAAGAAGGGCAAAAAGGAAGGATGGGGGACTTGGTAGAATGGAGGGCAGTTTGGGAGTGGTAAGTCAGAAGAAGACACTTTTGGGAATGGGCAGAGTAAAAGGAGAGAGAGAGAATAAGATAAACAGGGGGAAAATGGAATGGAGGGAAACACATAGCTGATATTTATTACTGTAAAAAAAATACAGTGAGGTTCTCTGATAATGACTTCATTTCTCAAACATAAAGAAAATTGAATCAAATTTATAGACATAAGAGCCAATCCTCAATTTAAATTAATTTGTCAGAAGATAGGAGTAGATAGTTTTCAGACAAAGTAATCAAAGTTATCTATAATAAAGTAAAAAATGCTGTAAATCACTACTGATGAGAGACATGCAAATAGAAAGCACCCTGAGCTACCACCTCACACCTGTCAGATTGGCTAATATGGCAGAAAAGGAAAATGACAAGGGGATGTGGAAAATAAAAAAAGGAAACTCTAAGGTACTATTGGTGAATTTGTATGTTGATTCAACCATTTGGAACTCCACCTAGAAAAGCATGAATACCTTTAGACCAAGCAATACCGCCACTAAGTCTGTATCCAAAAGAGACAGAAATCAAGAAGAAAAATGACCTCTGTATACAAAAACATTTATAGCAGCTCTGTTAGTGGTGGCAAAACATTGGAAACTGAGGGGATGTTCATCATTTGGGCAATAACTGAACAAGATGTTGTATATGATTCCAATGGAATACTTTCTTTAAAAAATGGTGAGGAAGGTGCTCTCAGAAAAACTTGGAAAGATTTGCATGAACTGGTACAAAGTGAAATGAGCAGAACTAGGAAAACATTGTACATGGCAAGGGAAATATTGTATGATGATATGTTATGAAATAGCTTAACTATTCTTAGCAAAACAATGATCCAAGATAATTTTGTAGGACTTATGATGAAAGGTATCCATCTCTAGAGAAAAAAAAAAATGTGAGAGCCTGAATCAGATCAAAGATATTTTTCTTGTTTTTTTGTTCTGTGTTTTCTTTCACAAATATCTTACATGGAAATATGTTTTGCATGACTACACATGAATAACCTATGTAAAATTGCTTGCCTTTTCAATAAGGGGATATGAGAATGAGGAAAAGAACGTGGAACTGAAAATTTGAAAAGAAAGAAGAATGATAAAGTGGTTCTGCATGTAATTTTGAAAATATAATATATTGAATAAGATCATAAAGGATAGTCAGGATCATTCTTCTCCTTGAAATCTTCAGTATCAAACAACTGAGAAGAGAACATAATATCTTGCCTGTGTTGCATGATCACAACGGAATGGTGTGAGATATAGGATATGAAAGGATTGGTAATCCTAAGAAACACACACACGGCCTAATGGTCTCTATATGTTCTCCCTGTAGTTCTAGCAGGAGGAAAACCAGAACATAAAAATGCTTTTTGGCCATAACTTTGAATATTCTTTCAGTAGACCCATAAAGATGAAGAAAAGCAACCTCACTTCAGTGACTGAGTTCATCCTCCTTGGCCTCTCCAGCCAGCCTGAGCTCCAGATCTACCTCTTCCTGCTCTTCCTCATGCTGTATCTGGTGATCTTGCTGGGGAATCTGCTCATTGTGTTGCTGATATTGAGGGATTCACGCCTCCACACACCTATGTACTTCTTCCTCACTAATTTATTCATTCAAGAAGCCTGTTACATATCCTGTGTATTTCCACAGATGCTTTTACCCTTCTTTGCAGAAAGAAAGTCCATCTCCTACTCAGGCTGTGTCATACAGGTCTACACATTCCTGTCCTTTGGCATTTCAGAGTGCTTTATCCTCTCAGTCATGGCCTATGATCGCTATGTTGCCATTTGAGATCCCTTAAGGTATTCAGTCACAATGAACTGGGGGATTTGTGGGAGTCTGGCTGCTGGGTCATGGTTGGGTGGCTTCATGGAATCCACAGTGGACACGGCAACCACATTTCAGGTCTCTTTCTGCCAGAATGATGTCATTAACCATTTCTTGTGTGAAATGCCTGCCCTACTGCACCTCTCTTGTACTGACACAACCCATGCAGAACTGGTCATGCAGGTCCTCTGTGTCTTTACCCTTTTGTCCCCTATCACATTAATCATCCTTTCTATGCACACATCATCATTGCTGTCTTGAGAATTCGCTCTACCCAGGGACGCAGAAAGGCCTTCTCTACTTGCTCTTCCCACCTTCTGGTTGTCAGCCTATTTTTTAGAACTGTAATGTCTCTTTATATGAAGCCTCAGTCCCTATCCTCTCCAGAATACAATAAGATTGTTTCTGTGTTTTACGTGGCTTTCACACCTACCCTCAACCCTCTCATCTATAGCTTGAGGAATAAGGAGGTGAAAATGGCATTGAGAAAACCTTTGGGGAAACCTGAAGATGCTTAATTGCACCTCTACTCTTCATGTATCTATGTGAGGAAGACTTAAACCCAAACAGGTTCCTTGTTTTTTCTTCCAGAAGTTTCTTACGTGTCTATTCTTATTTCTGGAACCTTAACCTCTCCATTTCATTCAATATTTTCTTTTATCACTTTAGGAAACATCTAAACTCTGTCCTGGTTTCCTCCGTATTTTTCATGTAAAAAGAAATGAAATAGTCTTCAATTCCTTAAACCACCACAGGTTTTAACTCAGATAGTACTTCATTTGGCATAGTGAGAATTATTACGCTACAAATTAGATTTGAATAATGATTATAATAATTTGCAGAATCACAGCTGGTGTTATGGAATTGGGGGCCATTTACTTGTGGGTAGAGGATTTGGGTGGGAATACCAATTTCTATGGGCAAAGATAGGTTATTTTTTGGGGGCGTTGGGAGGACACAGGGTGGGACAGGCAATGGAGGAGGAGGTTACCTAGGGAATGGTTGGGGATTTTTTGGGCGAGTGATTGAATTTAAATGCTAGTTTTCTAATTTAACTGATTTTTCTAATTTAATTCTAATTTCAGTTTTTTTTAGTGTAAGTGCTGCCAGTGCCCTCTAGTTTCCCCACCCCAGAGCAGTGCCCCTAATCATGCTACTTTAGTTTCAGCCTTTTAAGTTTCCTGAAATATCTACCTGGATCCTATGCATGAAACAAGAGACGTATAAAAATCAAATGTAATGTATATACTGATTTTACTGTTATTTTATTAGTCCTTTCAATCATGTCTGATTTGGGTTTTCTTGGCAAAGATACCGTCATTGTTTGCCATTTCTTTTTCCAGTTCATTTCACATGTGAAGAAAGTGAGACAAGTGTTAAGTGACGTGGCCAGAGTCACACGGTTGGTGTTGGAAGCTCGATCTGGACTCAGTATGATGAGGTGTTCCATCCTTAGACCCAGTGTTCCGTCCACAATGCTGGGCAGCGGCTCCATTAAAATTTTGTTTTAGTTGTTGCTCGGTTGTTTTCAGTCGTGTCTGACCCTTTGTGACCACTTCTGAGGTTTTCTCGATCAAGGTAGTAGAGTGGTTTGCTATTTGTACTTCAGCCCGTTTAGAGATGAGAACCTGAGGCAAACAGGGTGAAGTGAACTGCCCAGGGTTACATGGCCAGTGAGTGTTTTGAACTCAGGTCTTTCTCATTCCAGGCCTGGCATTTTATCCAGTGAGTCACCTATCTGCCATGATCTTCTTACATTTCACTGAGCCCTTGTCACATGACCTAATATGATGGAGAAATAAACCACGCTTAACTGAATTTGTCATGTCATGTATAAAGTCTCTGAGGTTAACTTCACAACTCCAAGTCCAATAGAAATTTGAGGGCCAAGAGCAATGCTATTACTCCTCTCAGGGTTCTGGTCATAACTCCAAGGAGTAAGGATATCTTCTCTAGTACTATCATTCTTCAACCTCCATCCACTCTTCCCCCTCCCCAATATCACCAGTTTCAGTTAGTATCACACCAATATCATTTGGCAAGTTGATATCTCCTTAATATTATTGATATTTAATCAGAATCAACTTTTGTAAAGGGATATTTTGGAGACAGCTGGATGGTTCAGTGGATAGTGTGCTGAGTCCGGAGCCAGGAAGTCGTGAGTTCAAATCCAGCCATGACAAGAACAAAAAGTCAACTGAAAGGAAGCAATGGTAGAATACTTAGAGATCTTAAGTGGAGGCCAAGGCTCTCCATTACATATTTCCAGAATTTGAATCACCAAGACTCCATTTGATTTGATATGAGGCAAAGTTCACTGTGCATGCTCCAAAGACTAAGCCCTCATTGGTTTGCTCTCTGTTATAATTATTTCCAAATAGAATGTATAAGAGAATAACATGGACATAAATAAACATCATAATTGTAAATATGAATGGGATGAACACACTCATAAATTACAAATTAATTAAATTGATTGGAAAGCAAAATCCAACAACATATTGTTTACGAGAAACACACAGATGCAAAAACTCAACATAAGATTAAAATAAGCAATTGCAATAAAGTCCAGTTTGCCTGAACTGAACGCAGGATTTTACCTTATCACTACTCTCACCCCTTCTGACCAATAAGTGGAGTCATGAACCTCAAAAACTGCATTTAAGGAAAGACTTCAGCACAGAATATCTCATTTTTCACTTGACTACAAAACTAATGGATATCTCTGACTTTCTCCACAATGTTCTAATACAGGGACCCTTCCCACATCCCTCCTTTTCAGTTTTATTTTGTGTATTGTCTTACCCCATTTGATTTCAAATTCCATGAGGGCAGGGAATACCTTTTTCATACTCGTAGCCCCAGTTCTTAGGATAGTGCCTGGAATATACTATGTGTTTAATAAGCATTTATTGACCACTGACTTCAGTATTGAAAAATGAAATGAACAGAATTAGAACAATTCACAGATCAGAAAAAAATAATTCAAAGAGAACTTGAGAAGCTGTAAGAGCTATGATTAATGCTTTGACCATCTGTGATTCCAGAGAAATGAGGATGAAATGTTATCTATTAAAGAAAGATGATGGATTACTGTGAGCACCCAGTATTAAGTCTGTGTCTCTAAGATATAACTTGGTAGATCGTAAATGTTCATTTTTCTTTTATATTTTTAAGAAGACCCAGACTAATGAATTTATTGTGAGTTCCTAAAGGAATGGAAATCCATGTGATAAATTTTGCCTGTTCTCCTACTAAGCTTGTATAACCAACTCTTAATGTTTAACCCTTTTGTGGGAACCCTATCTGTGTTTGAGACTTGCCTGACCTTGTTTCCTTTCATTTTGCATTTTGCTTATTGCTCTTATTGAGGACTGAATTTGAAATTCCGGTAAGATTGCATTTGTGGTAGAGTTTGACTATTTGATTGACAAAAGGAGAACATTGAATGAGGGACTTTTAAACAATATTCCAAGAAATCAGAACCCCTCAGGTTTATCTTTAGAGTAGTGAGGGTAGCTATAATCAACTGACTTCTGAAAGCCCAACCTGTCTATGCAAGTTCCTGTTGAGTGAGTGAGTCCAGAAAGCACGCAGTGTCTAACAAAATATAAAGTACCCAAAATAACAGGCCCCCAAATAAAGACCAGAAAAGAAAATCACAATGGTTTAAAGGAACTACAAAGGAAAACAAAACTATTTTCCAGATGGATTAATAAGACAATTCTATTTTAAATAACAATTGATATATGCACAAAGATTTTTCTAGAAACTTGAGAACAACTCTAACACAGTCCTTTAATGAGGTAAATATAGTCCTAATAACTAAACTAGAGGGGTGCAAAGCAAAGTAAGAGAACTAGAAGTCAATATAACTATTGGGAGAATATGTTCAGACTGGGAAATACTCAATTTATTTTATGTTAAAAATAATGTGTATTAAAAGAAGAAAAATTAAATGATGAATTGGTTATCTATTGAAAAGAGAAGCACAATGCACATTGTAGTCCCCTACATTTTCCTGTATGGTCTTTTTTTTTCTACTATGATATTATAGAGATATGACTTATTTCTTTGGTGTTTGTTAAATTCTTAGTTGAAAACAAAATATTTTTTAAAGAAAAGCTCAGTGCCATTCTTTTAAAATGTATTATTCTTTTGTGTTGTGAACTTTGATATATTGACAAACAGAAATATTTCAATATAGAATAATAGAAAAAGAAAATTGCAACTGAAATTTTTAATTTCTACTAGGTACAATTTGTTTTCTTTTATTCTATATTAATTTCAACACTTTAGAAACGAGCTAGGCTTTGAAATAACGATGAGTTTAAAACAATGGAGTAGATTGAGAGGGGCTCTCCAGACAGGAGGAATAGTTATCTAAGAAAAGTTACAAAAGTGGGAATGATATTGGTATGAATGAGGGAAACGATGAGATGCATCTTTCTGGAACAGACGGATTTCGGAGCGGTTATGAGAGATAGCAGATCCTGGAGGTCACATGACACAAAAGCAGAACAGAAACAATATACAGGTGAGTAAACAGGGCTTTGACCCAAATACGTGCTCTGATTCATTGTGGGGAAAGAAATAGTGCTGAGAAGGCATGAAAACAGTCAGTCTTGATATCTGGAGATAAAGACTGAGGTTATTCCAAGAGGAAGAGGTATTGCATGAGTCTGGTCAGGGGTGGGGAAATTGAATGACCCCAAGGATCATCCGAATACATTCCTTATAGGAAATCCAATAATACCAGTTATGAAATACCCAGTAGACAGATTTCCCCTAGATACCACTATTTCCTTAATTGGTACATAGGACTCAGGAGGACAAGGGCCAGAGAGAGATGGGACAATTAATACCTTCTTGCTCCCAGGCAGAGTAAATATTTTTATTCTTCCTTTTATCTCTGGACTCAGTCGGTGCAGAATGACTGGAGAATTACCACAAGCTGGGGAGTTTCCTACGAAGAGTTTACCTTATTCTGAATGGTACTGTGGATAAGATGCTGGACTTAGAGAGTCAGAAGGAATTTGGTTCAAATCCTACGTTAGACACCTAGACGCTGTGCTGCCCTGGACAAATCATGCAGCCTCTCTGGGACTCAGCTTTTCATTTGTAAAATAATGAGGTTGGATTTAATGACATCAAAGGTTCCCTTCACCAATAAATTTATGATCTTGTGATTCCCTTATTCTTTTACAAATTACTCCCAGGCAGGTGAGGAGAGGATTAATGTTGCTGATACTTTTGTCCCTAAATATATTTTCAGCTATTATAATCTGCGGGATCAAATACCAACCTTGATTCGCATCCTGTCCTTGGAAAATGAGTTTCTCACATGTGAAGAGCACAAGCTGGAAGTCTGGGGATGGAATTAATGCACAGCTAGATAAAGAATTAATTCCCTTCCCCTCTTTGTTTCCCTAACCTTCTACTGGATGAACTCATTGCTCTCCAAATAAGACCAGAGGGACCAGCAATGTAGAAGTCACTGCTGTGTCAGATCCACAAATAAGAGGTACAGATGGGCTATCTTTTACCAGGGATATTAAGAAGTTACTGAGGAAACATATGCCAATTTACCATTTTTCCTTTGTATGTTGATTCACACCTGCAAGGGAAGTTCTTTTTATTGTGGTTTTGTAGATAGGAGCCAGACTAGCATAATTGGAAATGCTCTGAAAGTGTAAATGCCACTTTTCTTTTGAGGGAGAATTCCTTTTAAATGTTTGCAAAGTTTAGTCTTAGAAGGAACTCTGTGATGAATCCACGTATAATGCAAGGAAGTCAAATCATCTTATTCTGATTTACATTTTTCGTGTATTCATGAAATTCACACCATTTTTGAACTGGAAGGTACTGAATCTATTCCAGCTAGCAATCTCATTCAGAAATCTCTCCACCTTACCCTTCTTAGGTGGTAATAACAACGACAACAATAAGTACTACTTGTATAGTTCTTTTAAAGTTTATGAAGTTATTTATATCGAGTATCTCAGTTAGGCTTTACCAACAGCTAGTGATATAGGAAGGAGAGTTATTATCTCTGTGTTATTGCTGGAGAAACTGAAGGTTAGATTTCAAATGACTTGCCCGTGGTCACATAGCTAGTAAGTGTTAGAGGCAGATTGAAACCCATGTCTTCCTAACTCAACGTCCAGCCCCTTCTTTTGTTCCTCTTGGTCAGATGATGTAATAGATTAGAACACTGAACCTGGAGTCAAGAAGACCTGTGTAGCAATCTTGCCTCAGGCAATAAATAATTGGTTTTCCTGGGCTAAAAACTCAAGACCTTTCTGCTAACTTAGCTCTGGGGCTTGATGTGAGGACCACATGACATAATGTGTGAAAAATCTCGGCACACCTTGGAGTACTAAAAATGACAGTTATTATTATTGCTAGTATTACTCTTCTTATTTTGTGACATTACCTCTCATCTAGTCTCCATATATTTCCAGATCGGGGGAACACAAAGTAGGAGAGAGTGATGGGAAAGCAGCCTTGAAAGGTAGGTTGGAGCCAGGGATATAATGTTAAAAAAGTTGTTAATGTATTCTGGATGAATATAATATTAAAGAAGTTGGTAGTTTATTCTGGAGGCAATGAGTCACTGAAATTTGGTGAAAATATTAATGCAGTCAGATCTGTGCATTAAGAATATAAATTTGATTGCACATATATAACCTATATCCAATTGTTTACTTTCTTAGTGATGGGGGAAGGGAGGGAGTTAGGGAGGAAATTTGAAACTCAAATTTTCATTAAAAATTAATGCTAAATTGTCTGTATATGTAATTGGAAAAATAAGATTATTTTAATAAAGACTATACATTTGATAAAATATGGAATAGAAATTCTAGATGGGTGATACTGGAGGTAGGAAATTTAATATGATACAGTCCATAAAAGATTTGATAAGAAATTGAACTAGTGTGGTGACCAAGTATGTGAGTGGAAAGCTATAGAGGGACTAGAACAAGGGAGCTAATATTTCCATTGTATCTGATGTGCATGAAAATGGCTAGAATATTGTATTTATATATTAAGAATTATGTTTTAAGAATGACATTTACAAAATTGTATTTTGCCAGGTGATAAGGCCATCGACATGGTAAGGGGACAGATTTAGATCTGATTGAAGCAATTGAAGAAGAAAATATGTGGGAGGCAGAGTAGCTGTTTTGAGGCTTTGTAGAACTGCCTTGTAGAGGAAGAATTCAAACTTTTTTCTCCTTACACCTAGAGAGTTCAGCTAGGAGCATTGTACAAAATTGTGATTTTTATATGATATTTGAGAAAAACTTCACAAAATGTAAAATTGTTCATGATGGAAATGAGCTGCCCTAGGAAGTTATGAATTACTCTTGATTACAGGTCTCTAAATACAGCCTGGATGTTATAGAGGGAATTTCTCGGATGTTCCTTATGACTCAGAGATTTTATAAAGGAATTTGTGTCTCAGAAACGTGACTGTAGTGCATAATACTTTCCTTTCCTTTCTCTCAACTTAGTTCTTGCTTTTATGTAATGAGTAATAGGAGAGGGGAAAAAATATGAGAGGGAAAAAAGAGCAGTTGGATTTAATGACCTCTAAGTTTCTTTACAATTGTAAAATTCTATGTCTCCATTTCAATAACACATGATAATTCACCACTTTTGGCAGGTAAATGTTCATACAATTCCTAACTGAAAAGCACTCACAGCAAAAACTTTGAAAATATCACACCCCAGATGGCATTTGTAGCTTCTAAGGAAGTAGGACTCATTTGAGGTGCTCAAAAAGTCTATTGCTGTGAAAAATCTGATTTTTACTTAGGAAGAAAGTACATTTAGCCCTGTGGGAAGAGGCATTGTAATATTTGATCTATCATTGTTCCCAGTCACTCTCCTTTTTAAATCTCATATCCAATCCAATAAACATTTATTAAGTGGCTACTATGTGCCAGTGACACTACGTTGTTGAAATGTCCTTTCTACTTTAGTGTGAAAGGCTGATTCAGTTCTGCCATTCTCATATCAGCTGTTGACCCAGACCCAAACAGCTAAAACTGATCAAGTCTCCTTCTTTGTAGATAGAAGCAAATGGAATCTTCTGGTCAGAAAGAGTGAGTGCAGTGTCTGCGGGAGCTGCTCAGGCAGCTCAAAGGGATGAAAGATTTCAGAAACAAAACCAGTGTTGTGGAGGCTAATTTTCATGTGATGGAGATGGGCAGAGCAGGGAGAAAGCATTTATGCCTGTAGTGGTTACTCCATGTCAGGCAATATATTGAGTGCTTCACAAAGACTATGTAGTTTGATCTTCACATCCATTTTACAGGTGAGGAAACAGAGGCAAACAGAGGTTAAATAGTCTAATAGAGTTATTTTCCCAGTGCCACTTACCTAGTTAGTATTACTGGCTGGATTTTAACTCAGATGTTCCTGATCCTAGGGTGAATGCTCTATACACTGGTCTACCCAGCTATAGGTGGGACAGTGAGAATGTGTAAAATTAATAATATTTTCCTCTTCATAAAAATAGTACTCTGATGGCTCTGTGTATTTTATATATTATGTTTTCATAATCTGGAGTGATTATTTCTTCAGTATTTTAAGTTCTACAAGCTCTCTCATTAGTAAGGCAATTAGAAAGGGTATGCATCGACAGAAAGCAGAGGTATAAGTTGAATATTATGGTATGTTTGTCTAAAAATACAATTAAGGGATGAGAAAGAAGAAAACAGTGGGAGAACAGTGGGGAAAGTGAGAGTTACAATGAGATAAATTATCAGACATAAAAGTGATCTGAAAGAGATTTTATAGTGAAGGGGAAAATGGGGGAAGCAGGGAGGGGAGCACATGACCTTCACTTACTCCTGTTGGAAGTGGTTCAAAGAGGTTAAATATACACATACACATTTGGTTGTAGAAATCTATCTTACAATATAGGAACCTAGGAAAAGAAGGGAATAAGAGAAGGTTGGGGCAGGTGGTAGAAGGGAGGGTAGTTTGGTAGAGGTATAAGTCAGAAGCAAAAGTCTTTTGGGAATGCCCCGGGTAAAAGAGAAGAGGGATGGTGGGAGTGAGGAGGAGAGAGAGAGAGAGAGAGAGAGAGAGAGAGAGAGAGAGAGAGAGAGAGAGAGAGAGAGAGAGAGAGAGAGAGAGAGAGAGAGAGAGAGAAAGAACAATAAATGGGGGCTAATAAGATTAAGGGGATACATAGTAAGTAATCATACTGCAAAAAATATTTGCAGCGAGATTCTCTGATAAAGACTTCATTTCTCAGACATAGAGAAAATGAAGTCAAATGTATAGAAATAAGAGTCATTTCTCAATTGAGAATTGGTGAAAAGATATGAATAGGTAACTTTCAGACAGTAATAAAAGCTATCTATAGTCATATAAAATTTTCTAAATAATTATTGGTGAGAAAAACAAAGTAAATCAACTCTGAACTACTGCCTTTTACCTGCAAGATTGGTTAAAATGAGAAAAAATGAAAATGACCAATATTGGAGGGCAAATGGGAAAATGTAAACACCAATGTACTGTTGGTCAAGTTGTGTAGTGAGTCAACCATTCTGGACAGCAATTTTGAATTATTCCCAAAGGTTTAAAAAACCATGCATACCCTTTGACCAAGCAATACTACCACTAGATCTGTATCACAAAATGATAAAAAACCAAAAGGAAATAAAAGACCTATATGTTCAAAAATAATTATAACATCACTGTTAGAGGTGGTAAAGAACTGGAAATTGAAGGGAATTGCTTAGCAAGTTATTGTATATAATTGTGATGGAATGTAATTGGGCTTTATGAAATGAACAGAATATTCTCAGAAAAACATGGAAAATCTTACATGAATGGATGCAAAATGAAATGAGTAGAACCAGAAGGACATTGTACACAATAACAGCAATATAGAATGATGATATTCCATGAATCACTAAGGTATTCTTAGCAAAACGATGATCCAAGACAATTCTTTAGGACTTATGACAGAAGCTGTGCATCAGCAGAAAAAGAACTGGGGTATCTTGAATGCAGATGAAAGATATTTGTCCTTTACTTTGGGTTTTATTTTTTGGCTCTTCTTTCTTGCAGAGGTGGCTTACATGGAAATATGTTTTGCATGATTGCAAATGAATAACCACTGTCATATTGATTGCCTTCTCATTGAGAGGGGCAGGAGAGAGGGAGGGCAAATAGTGGAAACCAAAATTAAAAAACAGAATGTTAAAATAGTTTTTGCATGTAATTGGTAAGATTACAATAATAAATAAGATTGAAAAAAGAAAATCACAATGTTTCTGACCCCTAGTATCTTGTGCATCAAAAAACTGAGAAGGTAACGCATCAATATCCTGCTTGCTTTGCATAGGTGCAATGAGAATGATGTGAGATAATGGATATAAAGTTATTTGTAATCATAGAGGAATACATACATAAAGACCTGATTTTGCTCATATGTTCTCCCTGTAGTTTCAGCAAGAGGAAAGCAAGAATATAAAATTCTTTGTTGCTTTAATACTTAATATTCTTTCAGTAGACTCATAAAAAGATGGAGAGCACTAACCTCACTTCAGTGACTGAGTTCATCCTCCTTGGCCTCTCCAGTCAGCCTGAGCTCCAGCTACTCCTCTTCCTGCTTTTCCTCATGATCTACCTGATGATCTTGCTGGGGAACCTGCTCATTGTGTTGCTGATATTGAGGGATTCACACCTCCACACACCTATGTACTTCTTCCTCACTAATTTATCCAGTATTGAAGTATGTTTCACATCCTGTGTGTTTCCACAGATGCTGGTACATTTCTTTGCAGAAAGAAAGTCCATCTCCTATTCTTGCTGTGTCACACAGTTCTACACATTCCTGGCCTTTGGCATTTCAGAGTGCTTTATCCTCTCAGTGATGGCCTATGACCGCTTTGTGGCCATTCGAGACCCCTTAAGGTACTTAATCTCAATGAACTGGGGCGTGTGTAGGATACTGGCTATTGGGTCATGGTTGGGTGGTTTTACAATATCCACAGTGGATACAGTTGTCACATTCCAGCTTACTTTCTGCCAGGATAATGTCATCAATCATTTCTTTTGTGAAATGCCTGCCCTACTGCAGCTGTCTTGTACTGACACAAGACAGGCAGAATTGGTCGTGCAGATCTTCTGCATTTTTACCCTTTTCTGCCCTGTCACATTCATCATCCTTTCCTATGCACACATCATCGTTGCTGTCCTGAGAATTCGCTCTGCCCAGGGACGCAGGAAAGCCTTCTCTACTTGCTCTTCCCACATTCTGGTTGTCACCCTATTTTATGGGACTGTAATATTTGTTTACATGAAACCTCAGTCTCTGTCTTCTCCAGAATACAATAAGATTGCTTCTATGCTTTATGTGGCATTCACACCTACCCTCAACCCTCTCATCTATAGCTTGAGGAATAATGAAGTGAAAATGGCCCTCAGAAAACTTTTGGGAACATCTGAAAGAGATTAATTCCACATATTTCATTCCTGAGCCTACATGAGGAAAACCTGAGCCCAAACAGACTCCCTGTTCCCCTACAAGTTTCTACTTTGTCTATTGTTATGTTCAGCACCTTAACCTACCATTTTTCATTCGATATGTTCTCTTGGCATGTCAGGATCCCCCTGAACTATCCACTTTATTTCTCCATATTTTTCTCATAATAAAGAAAAGAAATAGTGTTAATTTCCCTAAATGACCACAGGTTTAACTCAGAAACCCTTAATCTGGAATACTGAAAATTATTCAACTACAAATTAGATTTAAATTACGAGTATTGTAACTGGCAGAATCACCATTAGTTTTATGGAAGTTGGGGTGATTTGCTTGTGGGATGAGGATTTTGATTAGAATGCTAATTTCCATGGGTAGAAGTAGATATTCTTGGTAGGCGCACCAAGAGGACACATGGTTGAGTAGGTGTTGAAGTAGGAGTTTACATGGGTAATTAATAGGAGTGATACAGAATCCATGTGTTTATTCTCATAACAGTTCTAGTTTCAGTTTTTTGAATGTAAGTTCTGCCAGTGACCTATAATTTTACCACCCAAGGGCAGTGCCCTGATAGCTCTGCTTTACTCACTAGCTTGGTAACTAGAGTCCTACCTGAACTTTTGAGCTTCCTGAAATATCTATGTGGATCCTATGCTAGAAAATAAGAAACTTATTCAAATATCACTTATTTAAGTCTATACTGATTTTGCTGTTATTATTCTTAAGGTATTTCAGTCCTGTCTGAATTTTTGTGACCAGATCTTGTTAAAGATACTTTAGCAGTTTACCATTTTCTTCTGTAGTTCATTTTATATATGAGGAAACTGAGGCAATCAAGCCTAAGTGACTTGCCCAGGGTCACACAGGTATTAAGTGTTTGAGGCCAGAGTTGAATTCTGACTTTCCTCATGCCAGGCCTGACATTTCAACCACTTAGCCTCACAGCTGCTGTGATCATCCCAAATTTCACTGAACTCTACTCACATGACTTGGTAAGACAGAGTCAGCTTTCTGTTTCAAGAAACAAACCATATTTAAATGAACTCATTATGTCATGCATAAGGACTCTGAGACCACTTTCCCAATCACAACTACTTGACACTTTGGCTGCCCATAATAAAACTTCCTGTTCTCAGGCTTCTGATCTTTTTTCCAGGGTATGAGGGTATCTACAGTAGTACTATCATTGTTCAGCCTCAATCAACTGTGTTCCCCCCAATATCACCAGTTTTCATTAGTCTCTCACCAATACCATTTGACAAGTTGATATCACTTCGATATTATCGATATCCAATCAACATCAATATTTTAAAGGGTTATTTTGGGAATAATTGTTTGGCTCAACGGATAGAATGCTGAGAATGATGTCAGGAAGTCCTGAGTTAAAATCCAGTCACAACACAACAAAAAGCCAACTGAAAGGAAGCAGTGGTAGAATATTTAGAGAGTCTTTGAATGGATGGCAAAGACTCTCCATTATACATTTCCAGAAGTGGGAGCACCAAGACTCCATGTGGTTTGATCTAGGGAAAAATGAATTATGCATGCTCGAAAGACTAAGTCCTCATTGGTTTACTATCTGTTATACTTATTTGCAAGTAGAATGTATAACAGTATACATGAAGGGAAATAAATATAATAGTGCCTGCCTTACTGCAAGTGCTTAATAGGTAGAGAAGAATGAAGAGTTTGACTTTTTGGTTTTCGAAAGCTGCTTGTTGGATGGCTGCTTCTAAACAACAGTCCCCAAAACCCCATCACCTTAGGGTTAATCCTAGAAAACTAAGCTTAGTTGCATTTAGTTGACTTTTGATAATCTAAACTGCTTTTGCAAGTACATGCTGGGTGAGTGAGACCAGTAAGGATGCTATTCATACCAAAATATAAAATTCCAAAATTTACAGGAGTGGAAATAAAGATAAGAAAAGGAAACTGAACAGGTTTGAAAGGGACCACAAAAGAAAACAGCACTCTTTTCCAGAATGATGTATGACAATTGCATCAAACTTTTCAGTAACAATTGAAACGTACACAGAAATTATTCTAAAACCTTGAGAGAGAAAATGCTAACAAAACAAACTCCTTTGTTGAGACAAATATAGTCCTAATAACTAAACCAGGAGAGGACAAGGCAAAGTAAGAGAGCTAGAAATCAGTATAACTAATGAATATAAATTCATATTCAAAAGAAAAGTCCTGAAAAAAACTGGTATTCTGTCCATAAAGGCATTCACTGTGTTCAAATTCAATTTATATGAAGGAAGCAAGGATGCTTCCATAGGAATACATTTAATATAATCATACTGAATTCCAAAATAGCCAATATTACATGATTGGATCGATAGATTTAGCAAAAGCCTTTGACAAAGTCCATTTTCTTAGGCAAAAATCATCCAAAGCACATACACAGTAAGACTTTCCTTTTGATGCGATGGAAGTGTCTGTCTTAATCCAAAAGTTAAAATTGTGTGCAACGGGGAAACAGTAGCTTTTCCAGTGGAGAAAGGAATAAAGGAAGCAAGTCCTCTTTTCTTCCATTTTTTCACGTTTGTCTAGAAATGATAGTGATTACAAAAAGGAGGGCAGAGAAATATAAGTGAAGGAGAGACAAACTATATTTCTGATGAAATCATAAGATTGGCTTAGAAACCAATTGAAACAATAGCTTCAGCTGAATTCTACAATGAAAACAGAATCACAAATCAACAACATTTCTGTATAGTTACAAAAAATTCAGGAGAGAATCATAGAATAGGATGAGCAAACATCAGATATCTATTATGTGGAAGGGACTAAGCTAAGTTTCTTTTGAATATCTCAATTGATTCTCACAACACCCTGGGAGACAGGAGCAATAGTCTCTCCATTTCATCGCTAAGTAAAGTGAGGCACGATGAGGATCAGTGACTTTCTTAGGGTCATACAACTAGTATCTCAGACTGGATTTGAATTCAGGTTTTCTTGATTCTAAGGTCAGTTCTTTGTTCATGGTGTCATGTAACTGGCTGTAAAGTAATGCAAAAAAAGAGAAGTTCAAGACATTAAAGGATCATGAGGATTCTGGGCTTCTCATCTTGCTATGGGCATCCCTAGCACCATCATCTAAGTCATCAGTATCTGGTTTCAGTATCTGCATTAGGAGCTGAGAAGAGACTAGATACGATTTGAGAAGGCAGATTCCCGGTTGGACAAGGCATGGAACAAAGAACCTACATCACATCTAAGGGAACTTGTGACAATCTCAGGAAATGAAATAAGAACTTGCAACCACCAAAAATTTGGCATATGTACTTTCTAAGCTTGAGCCAACATTTCTCTGAGTTCCGTGTGATGTTGGGAGAAATGTTCAGAGTTTGAGGAGAGGTGTTATGAAATAACTCTTCTTACTATACTACCTTAGTAATATCTCCTCCTAAAGCTTAAGTAAGTCTGGCTGGTCCATTAGCATCAACTATTAATAGTGAAGGGAACAGCCTGGAATAGGGGCTCAGGCCAAGAATTTTACAATGACACATAAAACCCATCCCAGGTACAGCCATGACCCTGATGGGAATATGTAGCTTTGCTCAGGAGGAGTCATTTTGCCATTGCAAAAGGAGTAAATCTTATGAGGCTACACAGAGAAGAGAAGAGAAGAGAAAAAAGCAGCCACAACCATAATGGAGTGATAAAGTTACCTCTTACTTAATTAGCAAGGTAAACAAAATACGTTTAATTTTAATTTGATTAAATATAAATTTAATTTTTTATTCTTACTATTAATCTTTTTACTATTGTATTTTGTTATGGGGAAGCTCCTTTTATTGCATAAATTCCAAAATTGAAAGAACAATAATCATATCTTAAATTTATAATTTATTTAGAAGGAAAGCAAAATATATACAGTAAGCATTTGCAATTTAATTTACAATCTTTTTCTATTATGATATATATTGAAATATGCCTTATTTCTTAGCTATTGGTTAAAACCAGAATTGAAAAAAAGAAGTGGAAAAACCAAGGGTTCGGTGTCACTCTTTTAAAATATTATTATTTTTTTTATATGGTGAACTTAGACACACTGACAAATATGAACTTTTCAGTATACAAAGAACAGAAAAAGAAAATGGCAACTGAAACCAGTAATTTGTATTAAGTACAATTAGTTTCCTTTCATTCTACATTAATTTCAACACTTTAGAAACCAGTTGCTTCTTGAAATATAAACAGTTTAAAAAGATGGAGACGAATTGGAATGTAGATAGCATTTAAACTGCTTGGAAACCTATGGGACCTGATTCCTCCAGATAGGAGGAAGAGTAGTCAAAGAAAAGATTGAAAGGTGGAAATGAGAATGGCATATATGGGAGAGACCATGAGATCCACCTGTCTGGTGCAGATAGACTTCATAATGGTCATGAGAGAGAACGAATTCTGGAGGTTTCATCACATAAAAGGTATAGAGAAAAAATATATAGGTGACTAATTAGGGCTTAACCCAAATACATCTTGAAATTCATTGTGGGGAAAGAAATAGTACTGGGAACACATGAAGGCAGCCAGCTGGGCTGGACCTCTGGAGAGAAAGATTGAGGTTATTCCAAGAGGAAGAGATATCACATGACCCTGGTCAGGGATGGGGACAGGAATTGTATGACCTCAAGTAATGTCTGAAGCAGAATCTTCAAGTATATCCCCCTAGGAAATCCAATGACAACAGTAATGAAATGGCCAGAAGACAACACTGGTTCACTACTTGTGATATGTGATTCAGGAGGATAAAGGTGAGGGGAGAAGAAGGAGAAGAAGGAGAAGAAGAAGAAGAAGAAGAAGAAGAAGAAGAAGAAGAAGAAGAAGAAGAAGAAGAAGAAGAAGAAGAAGAAGAAGAAGAAGAAGAAGAAGAAGAAGAAGAGGAAGAGGAGGAGGAGGAGGAGGAGGAGGAGGAGGAAGAAGAAGAAGAAGAAGAAGAAGAAGAAGGAGAAGAAGAGAGGGAAGGAGAAGTGGAGGGAGAAGAAACTTAATCCCTTCTTGCCAATGAAGAGTTCCAGGAATCTCATCCCTTAGGTTTCCAAGCAGAGCAAGTATTATCTCCCTTGCATCTCTTGACTCAATGTGTTCAGAGTACTGTGAATTATCAGAAGAAGTGGGGATTCCTACAAGCACTCTCCCATATTCTGAATGGTACTGTGGATTAAATGCTGGACTTAGCGTCAGAAGGAATTGGATTCAAATGCTCCTTCAAATACTGAGAAGCTACAGTGTCCTGGACAAATCATGTAACCTCTCTTGTACTCAGCTTTTCATTTGTAAAATGATGAGCTTAATGTCCTCAAAGGTCCCCTTCACCTTTAAATTTATGATCTTGTGATACCCTAATTCTTTTACAAATTACTCCTTGACTAAGTGAGGAGAGGGTTAAGGTTGTTGATCCTTTTACCCATAATTATTTTGTCAGATATTATAATTTGCATGATCAATGCCTACACTTATTTGCATCCTGTCCTTGGAATTTCAGTTTTTCACAGGGTATAAGCCCACATGCTGAAAGTTTGGGACTGGAATCAATGCACAGTTGGGATTAATTACTTTCCAGTCTTTTCCTCCCACAAGCCTCTCAATGGATTAATTCATTGCTGTCCAAATAAGACCAAAGGGACCAAGAATGTAGAGGTTACTGCTGTGTCCGATCCATAAATAAGAGGATGCGTGGACTGGCCTTAAATGACGATATAAGGAGGAAGCACATGATAATTCACATTTCTTTATTAGTGTGTTAGCTCACACCTGCAAGGTCCAGGTCATTGTCATTGTTTTTTGGACAGTAGCAAGACTAGTGCAACTAGAAATGTATTGAAAGTGTAACTGGCATTTTTCTTTTGAAGGAGCATTCTTTTTAAAATCTCTACAGTTTAGTTTTAGAAGAAACTCTATAATGAATCTGTGTATAAAGTAAGGAATTAAAATCATCTTGCTCAGCTTTGCATTTTTTTCATGTATGCATGATATTTAGACAATCTCTGAACTGGAAGGCACTTAAACTATTCCAGGCAGCAATCACATTCCGAAATCTCTCCACTTTAGCACTTTCAGGCGGTAAGAATGATAACAATAACTATTATTTGTATAGTGCTTTGAAGTTTGTGAAGTGATTTATACTCAGCGTCTCATTTAGGCTTTAACCCCAGCCTGGTGATATATGAACTGAAATTCTTACCTGTGGAGAAACTGAGAGTTAGAGTTCAAATGACTTGCCCATGGTCACAAAGCTAGGGTCAGAGGCGGATTAAAAGTCATGTCTTCCTACCTCCAAGTCCAGACCCTTGTTTTGTTCCTCTTGGTCAGATGACATGATAGATAGTGCACTGAACCTGGAGCCAAGTACACTTGTGTATTATCTTGCCTCAGGCGATTTATACTTTTTTACCAAGAGCCAAAAAACTGTAACACCTCTCAGGGACCTTAGCTCAGGTGGTTGATATGAGGATGGAATGAGATAATGCTTGACAAAGATGTTGCACTCCTTGAATTACTATAAAATGACCTTTATTCTTAATTATTTGTATCACAGTTATAACTTTGCCACATTACCTCTCATCTATTCTCTGCATATTGACAGATCTGGGGAACACAGAGTGACGGAAGGGGAATGATGGTGAATTCGTTTCGGAAGATAGTGTGGAGTCAGGTTGTAAAGGGTCATAATGTCAAAATTTTTGTGTTTTATTTTGCAGGCAAAGAATCTCTGACTTTTAGTGAGTAGAATATTGGTGTAATCGGAGCTGTGCATTAAGAATATAAATTTTTTGGCTTATATTTGACTCATCAAATGGCTAATTTTCTTAGGAATAGAGGATGGTAGAGAGAGAGGGAGGAAATTTAAAACTCAAATTTTTATTAAACATTAATATTAAAATGGCTATATATAATTGTACAAAACTATTTTAAAAAAGGAATATAAATTTGATGGGTTTCTGCAATATGAATTCAAGAGGGGAGACACTGGAGTTAAGAACTTCATTTATTTGTTATTGTCCATTAAGGTATTGACAAGGACTTCAGCTAACATGGTGGCCATTTATGTGAGTAAAACGCTACAGAGAAACCAGAACAAGGGAGTTAATAGTTCCATTGCACTCTATTGTGGGTAGAACATGGCTAGACCATTATGTCAAATTTTGGGGATCATACAGTAAAAATGATATTTACAAAATGGTTTTTATTCAGGTGATAAGGTCATCAGCATGGTAAGGGGACAGGCCTTAGGAGAATTGATTGAAGGAACTGGGGGAGAAAAAACGTGGGAATCATGGTAGCTTTTTTAAAGGATTTGTAGAAATGCCTCATAGAGGAAGAATTAGATTTTTTTCTTCTTACTCTTAGAGGGTTGAACTAGGAGTAATTTGGGAAATGGTGATATTTTGTTGATATAAGAGAAAATTTCCTAAATATGTAATGGATCATGAGTGAAATCTGCTGCCTTAAGAAGTTACGGAGTATCCTTGATTACAGGTCTTTAAATGCATCCTGGATGTAAGAAAGGGAATTTCTCTGAGCTTCCTTCTCATTCAGAGATTTTTATTAAGGAATTTGTGTCTTAGGAAATATCCTGTGGTGCTTAATGTTTTCCTTCCATTCTCCTCCCAAAGTTTGAGTTTTATACAGTAATTAATATGACGGAGAGATTGTATTTCATGAAAGATCTTCGGGCTTTTAGTTTTCTCACCTGTGAAAAAGAAGCATTTGTCCTTAATGACGTCGAATTACTTTCCAATTGTCAAATTCTGAGTGTCCATTTGAATAGCAGATGAAAATTCATTTTATGTGGTACCTATAGGCTCATTCAATTTATAACAGACAAATGCTTGCAACAACATAAACTAAATGTACGTGTCAAGGCTCAGGTGGCACTTATAGTTTCTAATGAAGCAGTACCCATTGGAGGTGTTCAAAATCTTTTGCTGTGAAATTCTAACTTTTACTTAGGAAGAAAGTACATTTAATCCTGTGGGAAATAGAATTATTATATTTGATCCATCATCATTCCCAGTTACTTTGTTATGTAAACCTCTTAATCCAATCCAATAAACATTTATTAAATGCCTACTATGTGCCAATGCCCCTATGCTGTTGAAATGCCCTTTCTGCTTTAGTGTGTAAGACTGATTTAGTTCTCCCATTCCCAGCTGTTGACCCAGATCCAAACAGCTAAACGTGATCAAGTTTCCTTCTCTGTAGAGGTAAGCAAATGGAATCTGATCTGGAATATTAAGTTGAGGTCTTGGGAGAGAAGATCAGGCAACTCAAGGAGATGAAAGATTTCAGAAACAAAATCAGTGTCCAGGAGGTGAATTTTTCACATGATAGAGAAGGGCAGAGCAGGGAGCAAACATTTATGTTTATAGTGACCACTACATGTCAGGTACTGTATTAAGTGCTTTACAAATACTATGTCATTTGATCTTCACAACAACTCTGGAAGGTACTTGCTATTATTATTTCCACTTTACAGATGAGGAAATTGAAGCAAATAGAGGCTAAATCATCTAAAAGAGTGATTTGCTCAGTGCCACTTAGCTAGTCAGTGTCATTAACTGAATTTTAACTCAGATGTTCCTGACCCTAGGGTGAATGCTTTATACACTGGTCTATCTAGCTATAGGTGGGATAGTGAGGATATGTAAAATTAATAATATTTTCCTCCTCATCGAAATAGTACTTTGATAGCTCTGTTTATTTTATATATTGTATTTTTGTAATCTCTAGTGATTATTACTTCAATATTTTAGATCCTTAAAAGTTTCTCATTATTAGGGCAATTAGAAGGAGTATCCATAGACAGAAAGCAGAGGTATGAGTTGACTATGATGTCATGTTTATCTAAAAATATAAATAAGGGATGGGAAAACAAAAGCAGTGGGAGAACAGAAAAGGGTGAGTTAGAATGGGAGAAGTTATTAAATGTAAAAGTGATCTGCAAGATATTTGAAAGTGGGGGGGGAAATGGAGTGAAGCACATGAACCTTACTTAATCTTGTTGGAATTGATTCAAAGAGCATATAATAAACCCTTTCTGTTGGGTTTAGAAATCTATCTCACCATATAGGAGTGTAGGAAAGGAAGAGAATCAGAGAACCTTGGGGTAGGTGATAGAATGCAGGACAGCTTGTGAGAAGCAAGATTCAGAACCAAAACTCTTTTGGAAATGCACAGGGTAAAAGGAGACAGAGAGAGAAAGACAGACAGAGAGAGAGAGAGAGAGAGAGAGAGAGAGAGAGAGAGAGAGAGAGACAGAGAGAGAGAGAGAGAGAGAGAGAGAAGAGAGACAGAGACAGAGAGAGACAGAGACAGAGACAGACACAGAGATTATACAGTAAGTAATCATTACTGCAAGTTTTTTTGTTACAATGAGAGACTCCGATGAAACTGCATTTATCAAACATAGAGAAAATGGAGTCTAATGTATAGAAATAAGAGCCATTTCTCAATTGATAAATGCTGAAAAGATAAGAATAGGTAGCTTTCACATAAAGTAATAAAAGCTATCTAGAGTCATATAAAATGCTCTAAATCACTATTGATGAGAAAAATGTAAAGTAAAACCACTTTGAACTACTCCCTAACATCTCTCAGGTTGGTAATATGACCGAAAGGGAAACGACCCATATTGGAGGGGATGTGGGAAAATGAGAACTCTAATACATTATTGTCGAAGTTGTACAGGGATTCAACTATTTTTGAGAGCAATTTTGAATTATTCCCAAAGGCTATAAAACCATGCATACCCTTTGACCAAGCAATACCAACATTAAATCTGTATGACAAAAAAATAAAAGCCAAAAGGGCAAAAGAACTACGTGTGCAAAAATATTTATATCAGCTCTACTAATAGTGGCAAAAACTGCAAATTGAGGGGAATGACTGAAAATGTTGTTTTTTATGATTGTGGTGGAATACCACGGTGCTTTAAGAAATGATGAACAGAATGCTCTCAGAAATGACTGGAAAGTCTTACATGAACTGAAGCAAAGTGAAATGAGTAGAATTAAGAGGACACAACATAAGGCCAATATTATATGATGGTGTACTATGAATTACTATACTGTTCTGAGCAAAGCAGTGATATAAGAAAATTCTTTAGTACTTATGATGAAAGGTGCTGTCCTTCTGAAGAAAAGGAACTGGTAGATCCTGAATGCAGATCAAAGACATGTTTTTTTCTTTATTTTTTTGTCTGTGCTTCTTTTTACAGATGATTTACATGAAAATACGTTTTGCATGACTACAAATGAATAACCTATATCAAAATGATTGCCTTCTCATTGAGAGAGGTAGGAGAGGGAGGGAAAAAGTGTTAAAATTTCATTTGCATGTAACTGGTAAAATTTAAATATTGAATAAAATTTAGAAGAGAAAGTGACAATCTTTCTGACCCTCAGTATCTTCAGCATCCAAAAAGGGAGATGATAATGCATCAATATCCTCCTTGAACTGCATGGTTAAAACGAGAATAATTTGATATAATTGATACAAAGGGATTTTCAATCATAAATGTATACATACATAGGATTTAAATGACCCTATATATTCTCCTATTAGTTCTTGCAAGAGGAAAGCAAGAATATCAAAGATTTTGTAGCTCTAATACTTAATATTCTTTCAGTAGACTCATAAACCAGATGGAGAGCAGCAACCTCACCTCAGTGATTGAGTTCATCCTCCTTGGCCTCTCCAGCCCCCCTGAGCTCCAGCTGTTCCTCTTCCTGCTTTTCCTCATGATCTACTTGATGATCTTGCTGGGGAACCTGCTCATTGTGTTGCTGATATTGAGGGATTCACACCTCCACACACCTATGTACTTCTTCCTCACTAATTTATCCAGTACTGAAGTATGTTTCACATCCTGTGTGCTTCCACAGATGCTGGTACATTTCTTTGTACAAAGAAAGTCCATCTCCTACTCTTGCTGTGTCATACAGTTCTACACATATCAGGCCTTTGGCATTTCAGAATGTTTTATCCCCTCAGTGATGGCTTATGACTGCTTTGTTGCCATTCAAGACCCCTTAAGGTACTTAATCTCAATGAACTGGGGAGTTTGTAGAAGGTTGGCTACTGGATCATGGTTGGGTGGCTTTATGTTGTCCACAGTGAATACAGTTGTCACATTCCAGCCTACCTTCTGCCAGGATAATGTCATCAATCATTTCTTTTGTGAAATGCCTGCCCTTTTGCACCTGTCTTGTAATGACTCTAGCCAGGCAGAATTGGTCGTGCAGATCTTCTGTATTTTTACTAGTATCTTCCCCGTCACATTCATCATCCTTTCCTATGCTCACATCATCATTGCTGTCCTGAGAATTCGCTCTGCCCAGGGACGCAGGAAAGCCTTCTCTACTTGTTCTTCCCACCTTCTGGTTGTCACCCTATTTTATGGGACTGGAACATTTGTTTACATGAAACCTCAGTCTCTGTCTTCTCCAGAATACAATAAGATTGCTTCTATGCTTTATGTGGCTTTTACACCTACCCTCAACCCTCTCATCTATAGCTTGAGGAATAATGAGGTGAAAATGGCCCTGAGAAACCTTTTGGGAAACCTGAAGGTGCCTAATTGCACATATCTCATCCCTGAGTCTAGGTGAGGAACTAGCCTAAGCAAACTCTTGTTTTTCTTCTTCTAGTTTCTGTTTTGTCTATTCTGTTGTTCAGAAACTTGACCTTTCATTTTCATTCAATATTTTCAATTGTTCTGTTAGGATCTACTTGAGCTCTCACCTGCATCACTCCATATTTTTCTTATAACAACGAAAAAAACAGTTTTACTTTCCCTAAACAACCACAGGTTTAAGTGAGACACACTAATTTGGAATATTGAGAATTATTGTACTACAAATTGGTTTTAAATAATGATTATAATAATTGACAGAATCATAGCTACTTGGGGTGATTTGCTTGTAGGCAGAGGATTTTGGAATAATTATATTCATGTGCAGATGTAGGTTTTTTTGGTAGGGACAGTAAGAGCACACGGAGGGAATAGGTGTTAGAAGAGGAGCTTACATGAGTGATTGATGGGAGTGATACAAATCCATGTGGTAAATCTCATAACAGTGATGATTTCAGTTTTTTGAGTGGAAGTGCTGCCAGTGATCTCTAATTTTGTCCCTCAAGAGCAATGCCCTGATATCTCCATTTTAGTCACTAACTTTGAAACTCGAGATCCACTTGGACTTTTGAGCTTCCTGAAATATCTAGTTGGATCCTATGCTAGAAAACAAGAACCTTATATACACCTTGTAACGTGTATACTGACTGTATTGTTATTATTTTTAAGGCATTTCACTCATACCTGACTTTTGGTGAACACATCTGGGGTTTTCTTATTAAAGATACTGAAGTAGTTTACCATTTCCTTCTCCAGTTCATTTTATACATGAGGAAAGTGTGCCAACCAGGGTTAAATGACTTGCCCAGAGTCACAAGGCAATTAAGTGTTTGAGGCCACCAAGCCTGGCATTTTATCCACTAAGCCTCGCAGCTGCTGTGATCATACTAAATTTCACTGAGCCTTACTCACATGACTTTGTACAATACAGTCAGCTTTCCATGTCAGGAAGCAAACCATATTTGACTAAACTTATTATGTTGTGCATAAAGGCTCTGTGATCACTTTTCCAATCTCAACTCCAATGACACTTTAGGTGACCATAGTAACACTACTGCTCCTCCCAGGGTTCTAGGCCTAACTCCTGAGTTTGAGGATAGCTGCTTATTTACTATCATTCTTCAACCTCAATCCACCATGTTCTCCCAAATATCAACAGTTTTAGTTAGTCTCTCACCAATATCATTTGACAAGTTGATATTGCGCAAATATTTTTGATATCCTATCAATGTTAATACTTGTAAAAGGTTATTTTGGAAACAACTGATTGACTCAGTGGATAGAGTACTGAACATGGAGCTGGGAAGACATGAGTTCAAATCTATCCACAATAACGAAAAAAACAACTGAAAGGAAGCAGTGTTAGAATACTTAGAGATCCTTTTAAGTGGTGGCCAAGACTCTCTATTACACATTTCCTGATGTCAGAACACCAAGACTCCTTGTCCTTTAATATGAGACAATGTTCAGTGTGCATACTCCAAATACTAAGTCTTCATTGGTTTGCCATCTGTTATAATTATTTGCAAGATGAATGTATAAGAGTATACATGAAAAGAAATATAATTACAAATATGAATTGGTTGAACTCATAAATTATAAGAATTACTTTAATTGATTAGAAAGTAAAATTCAACAATATGTTGCTATCAAGAAAAACACAAACATAAAAATTCAACAGAATTAAAATCATGAATTGGAGTAGAATCTAGCATGTCTCTGGTCAAAACTGGATTTTATTTTGTCACAACCCTCTAATGTTCTGATTGGTAAGTTGATTCATGAAGTCTAAAATCTGTGTTTAAGAAATGCCCCAGCTTAGAATTTTTCCTTTTTCACTTGGCTACAGTACTAAGGTACATCTTTGAGTTTCTGTATAATGCTTTGGCCCTGTGTACTCTTTCCACATGCATCCTTTTCAGTTTCATTTAGTGTATCATCTTCATCATTTGATAACAAAATTTTTGAAGGCAGGGAATACTTTTATCATATTTGTATCTCTGCTTCTTACCATACTTACTGGCACATCGTTAGTGCTTAATAAGTGTTTATTGACTATTGACTTCTGTAGTGAAGGAGAAAATGAACATAATTGGAAGAATAAATTTTGTGGGAGAAAAACATGTAAGAGCAAAATTAAAATCTATAAGAACTTTGATCAATTCAGCAACCATGTGTGATTCCCAAGGAATGATGAAGAAAAAACATGTTATCTGTTACAGAAAGATAATGGATTACAGTGAGCAAACATATGAATTTTGTGTCCCTAAGATATCTAATATTTTGCCCCCAGATCCTACCATGGTAGCTCATAAATGTTCATTTTTTTAGAATCTTTTTTAAGGAGACTCAGACTAATTCAACTATTGTGAGTTTCACATGGATTTCAGGTCCATGTGATAAATTTTGTGTATTCGTTTAGTAAGGTTGAAAACCAAATCTAAGTGCATACTGCCTTTTCTTGGCAACTTCCATGTGGTTGAAAATTACCAACCCCTATTTCCTTTCCTATTGTACTTTGCCCATTTGTTTTATTGAGAGATGAGCTTGAAATTCCAGTAAGATTGGATTTGCAGTAGAGTTTGACTTTTTGGTCGACAAAAGGAGCACGTTGAATGGGGGCTTCTAAACAACAGTCCCAGAAAACACATCACCTTAAGTTTAACCCTAACAACTGAGGGTAGCTGTATTTAGTTGACTTTTGGTAATCTAAACTGTCTTTGCAAGTACCTGTTTTGTGAGAGACACTAGAATGGATGTTATTTACACCGAAACATAAAATTCCAAAATTAGCAGTACTCCAAATAAAGATAAGAAAATGAAATTTCATAGATTTGAAAGGAAACAAAAAAGAAAACAATACTCTTTTAAAAACTGATATATGACAATTTTATCAAACTTTTAAATAACAAATGAAAACTTCAGAGAAATTATTCTGAAATCTTGAGAAAGAACACCTTAACATACTCCTTTGTTGAGACAAATACAGTCCTAATAACTAAACCAGGAGAGGACAAAGTAATGTAAGAGAACTAGAAATCTGTATAACTAATGAATATGAATTCATTTTTAAAAGAAAAATCCCATGAAAAACTAGTAATTTGTCAATAAAGCCATCTGCACTATTCAAATTGGATTTATATCAATGAAGCAAGGATGCTTCCACAGGAATACATTTAACATAATCATATTGAAGCCCCAAATAGCCTCTATAAAATGTTTATATTGATAGATTTAACAAAAGACTTTGAAAAAGAACATTTGTTTATGCAAAAGTCATCCAAACCACATAAACAGTAAGACCTTTCTATTGATTTGATGAAAGTAGCTGTCTTAATCCAAGAGTTAAAATCATGTGCAATTTGCAAGTGAAGAAAGGAATAAAGGAAACATGCCCTCTTTCCCTTCCATTATTTCACATAGCTCTAGAAATACTAGTGATAGCAATAAGGGAGGATACAGAAATATAAGTGAAGGACAGATAAAACTGTCATTCTGCTGAAATCATTATATTTTACTTTAAATATCCTCTAAGGTTGGCTTAGAAAGTCATCAAAACAATAGCTTTAGTAGAATTCAAGGATGAAAATAAAATCACAAATCACCAGTATTTCTGTATAGTTACAACATAATTTAGGAGAGAATCATAGAACAGGATGAGCATTTATCAAGTGTCAACTATATGGCATGGACTATGCTCAGTTCGTTGTCAGTATCTCAATTGATTTTCACAACAACCTTGGGAAGTAGGCACATTATTATCCCCATTTTATAGTTGAGAAAACTGAGGCTGGATGAGGGTCAGTGACTTTCTTAAGGTCATACAACTAGTATCTGAGACAGGATTTGAATTCAGGTTGTCCTGATTCTAAGTAAATATTTTGTTCATTGTGCCATGTAAATCCCTTGAAATTAATGTAAACAAGAGACTCTGAAGATATTAAATGATCATGAAGATTCTGGGCACCTCATCTTGCTATGGGCATCCTGGCACCATTACCCCAGGTCAGCAGTAGCTGGGACCAATATCTGCATTAGGAGTTGAGAAGAGACTAGATACCACTTGAGAAGTCAGATTCCTAACTGGACAGGGCATCTCACAAAGAACCTACATCACAACTAAGGGGACTTCTTGAGAATCTCAATAATTGGAAGACAAACTCCCAACAATGAAAAGATTTTGCCATAAGTACCTTCTAAGCTTGAACCAATATTTCTGTGATCTCACTGAACACTCTGTACAGTGTTGGGAGAATGTGTTCAGATGTTGGGGAGAGGTGTTATGAAATAACTGACTATATTATATGACTTTAGTAAATGTCTCTTCCTAGAGCTCACATAAGTCTGACTGGTTCATTAACATCAACTATTAATAACAAAGACAAGAGCCTAGAATGTGGACTGAGGTCAATAACATTAAAATGACACATTCAACTCTTTCCAAGTACAGCCATGACCCTGATGGGAAGATGTAACTTTGCTCAGGACTCATTTTACCAGTGCAAAAGAAGTAGAAATTATGGCATACATAGAGAAAAAAACAGATAAACAACATCAGAAATCATCATGGAGAGGTAGCAGAATTTGAAAAGTTGCCTCTTACTTAAATTCCAAGTTGTACAAAGTTAATCCATTTTTGTATTTTAATTAAAATTTATTTTTATTTTTACTATTAATCTTTTTACTATTGTATAATGTTATGGAAAAATTTCTTTTTTGCCTAAATTTAAAAATCAAAAATTGAAAGAAAAATAATTATATCTTGAATTTATAATTTATTTATAAAGAAAGCACAATATGCATAATAAACATTTCCATTTTCACGTACAATCTTTTCCTGTTATGACACGTCTTGAGATATCCTTTATTTCTTAGTTGTTGGTTAAAACCAGATTTTAAAGAAAATGAAAGGAAAGGCCAAGGGTCCAGTGGCACTCTTTTAAAGTATTATTATTCTTTTATATTGTGAACTTAGACACACTGACAAATATGAACATTTCTATCTACAAGGAATGGACAAAGAAAATGACAGGTGAAACCATTAATTTGTATTAAGTACAATATGTTTCCTTTTATTGTACATTAATTACAATACTTTAGAAACAAGCTGGTTCTTGAAATACAAATAGTTTTAAAAGATGGAGAGGAAAGGGAAAGTAGACAACATTTACTCTGTTTGGAAGCTAATGGGATCTGAATCCTCCAGATAGGAGGAGGAGTAGTCAAAGAAAAGATTGAAAGGTGTGAATGGGAATGGATGTATGGGAGAGACCATGAGAGCTACTTTTCTGGCACAGATAGACTTCAGAATGGTCATGAGAGATAACAAACCCTGGAGGTTTCATCACACAAAAGGCAAAGAGAAAAAATATGCAGGTAAATTATTAGGGCTGAACCCAAAAACATATTCAAATTCAATGTCAGGAAAGAAACAGTGCTGGGAAGACATGAAGGCAGGTATCTGGTTTTTACATGTCCACATAAAGACTGAGGGTATACCAAGAGGAAGAGGTATCACATGTCCCTGGGCAGGGGTGGGGGGCAGGAATTGAATGACCTCAAGTATTGTCTGAAGCAAAATCTCTGAGTGTATCCCCCTAGGAAATGCAATGACACCAGTCATGAAATGCCCAGAAGACAACACTGTTTCCTTAGCTATGATATATAACTCAGGAGAATAAAAGTGAAAGAGAGAGAGAGAGAGAGAGAGAGAGAGAGAGAGAGAGAGAGAGAGAGAGAGAGAGAGAGAGAGAGAGAGAGAGTAATTGAATCCCTTCTTGCCAATGAAGAGTTATAGGAATCAGATCCCACAGGCTCCTAAACAGTGTAAATGTTACCTTCCTTGCATCCCTTGACTCAGTATTCCTGGCAAATTATCACCAAGTGCAGAGATTCCTAAAAACTCTCTTCCATACTCTGAATAGTGATGTGGATATGGTGCTGAATACAGGGATTTGAGTTTAGTCCCACCTCAAATACTTAGAAGCTTTGGTGCCCTGGACAAAACATGTAGCCTCTCTGATACTTAGTGTTTCATTTGAAAAAGAATGAGGCTGGACTTAGTGACATAGGTCCCCTTCACCTCTAAATTTATGATTTTATGATCCCTTAATTTTTTTTTACAAATTACACCTTGACTAAGTGAGGAGAGATTTAATGTTGCTGATACTTTCATCTCTACTTATATTGTCAGATATAATTTGCATGATCAACGCATTCTGTCCTTGGAATCTTAGTTTTTCACAGGGTACAAGCCCACACACTGGATGCTTGGGAAAGGGATCAATGCATAGGAGTAACTACTTTCTTGTTTTTTTCCCTAAAAGACTTTGAATGGATTAACTCATTGCTGTACAAACAAGAGCAGATTGACCAACATTGTAGATGTTCTGCTGCGTCAGATTCATAAACAAGAGGTATGGATGGACTAATCTTTAGTAGTAGAACTGAAGATTTACTGAGGAAGCACAAGAGAATTCACTATTCTATACTGGTGTATTGGCCCACACCTGCAAGATCCAGGTCATTGTCATTGGTTTTTGGATAATAGCAAGACTAGTGTAGTTAGACATATCTGAAAGTGTAACTGTCACTTTTGAAGAAAATTTTTTAAATATCTGCAGAGTTCAGTTGCAGAAGAAACTCTATGATGAATCCATCTATACAGCAAGATATTCATATTATGTTGTTCTGATTGGCATTTCGTGTGAATCTATGAGATATAGACAATCTCTAAATTGGAAGGTACTTAATCTATTCCAGCCAGCAATCGCATTCAGAAATCTCTCAACCTTATCATTTTCAGGTGGTAAGAATGATAACAATAACTGTTATTTTTACAGTGTTTTAAAGTTTGTGAAGTGATTTGCATTCAGCTTCTCATTTAGGCTTTACCATCAGTCTGTGATACAGGAACTAAAGTTCTTACCTCTATATTACAGATAGAGAAACTGAGACTTAGAGTTTAAATATCTTGCCCATGATCACATAGCTAGTTGGTGATTAAATCCCATGTCTTCCTAACTCCAAGTCCAGTCCCTTCTTTTATTCCTCTTGGTCAGATTACATAATTGACAGAGCACTGAACCTAGGATGAAGAAGATCTATGTATCAACTGTGTCTCAGGCAATAAATAATTGGCTATCCTGGGCCAAAAACTTAAAACCTCTCAGTCAATTTAGCTGGTTGATGTGAGGATTAGATGAGATAATGCATTAAAAAATGTTGCACACCTTGAAGCACTATAAAATGACATTTATTGTTAATTGTTAGTATCACTGTTATTACTTTGTCACATTACCTCTCATCTAGACCCTACATTTCCAGACCTGGGGAACGCAGAGTGACAGAGGAGGAGTGATGGGGAATCACTGTAGAAAGAGAGGTTGGAGCCAGGTTGTAAAGGACTGTTATTTTAAATCATTGTGTTTCATTTGGAGACTGTGAATCACTGAAATTTGGTGGGTAGAATATTGGTGTTGTCAGATATATGCATTAAGACTATACATTTTATTGCACATAGCCCATTTCAAAAGTCTTACTTTCTCAGGGGTAGGGTAAATTAGGGAGAGAGGGAGGAAGACTGAAACTCAAATTGTATTAAACATTAATGTTAAAAATATCTGTATATGTAATTGGAAAAAAACTATTTTAAGAAAGAATGTAAATTTAATGGGTTTGTGAAACATAAATTCTAGATGGAAGATACTGGAGGTAAGAAGTTCAATTATTTGCTGTCATCTATGAAAGACTTGATAAGGATGAGATAGCATGTTGGCCATATATGTGAGTGGAAAGCTACAGAGAAACCAGAACAAGGGAGTTAATGTTTTCATTGTACCATGTCATAGGTAGAACAAGGCTAGAATATTGTTTCAAATTTTGGGAATCATATTTTCAAAATGACATTTCCAAAATGTTTTTTTATTCAAGTGATAGGGCCATCAACACGAGAAGAGGACAGACCTTAGGGGAATCGATTGACAGAACTAAGGAAGAAAAATATGTGGGACTCATGATAGCTGTTTTTAACACTTTGTAGAAGTGCCCCATAGAGGAAGAATTCGATTTATTTCTGTTTACCCCTAGAGGCTTGAACTAGGAGAAATGTGCAACATTGTGATTTTTTTTGCTTGATACAAGATGCCTTCCTAAAAAATATAATGGCTCATGAGTGAAATCAGCTGCTCTGGCACGTTATGGATTATCCTTGATTACAGGTCTTTATATATATCCTGAATGTTATAAAGGGGATCGTTCTGAGGTTCCACCTTACTTCGAGATTTTATGGAGGAATTTATGTCTCAGACAAAATACTGTGGTGCATAACACATTCCCCCCTCAAAAAAAATTTGAGTTTTTAGACACTGATTAATATGAGGGCAAGACAATATTTCAAGAAAGACCCTCATGGACATAGTATTTTCACCTGTAGGAAAAAAAAGCAGTAGGAGTTAATGACCACTAAGTTTCTTTCCAATTGTCAAATCCTGAGTCTTGATTTGAAAACTCCATGAAAATTCACCATATGTGATAAAGGCTCATACAATTCTTAACAGAAAAATTCTCACAGAAATATAAACTAAATACCAGTGTCAAGTCTCAGATGGCACTTATAAGTTCCAAGGAAGTAGTATCCTTTTGAGGTGTTCAGAATCGATTGCTGCATAATTCTAATATTTACTTAGGAATGCAGTACATTTAACCCTCTCTGAAGTAGAATTGTCATATTGACCTCCCATTTTTCCCAGTCACTCTGTTTTGTAAATCTCATAATATAATCCACTAAACCTTTATTAAGTGCCTACTATGTGCCAGTAACACTGTTGTTGAAATGCCCTTACTGCTTTAGTCTGTAAGACTGATTCAATTCTCCAACTGCCATGCAGGCTGTTGACCCAGACCCAAACAGCCAAAGTTGAACAAGTCTCCTTCTTTGTAAAGAGGAGTAACTGGAAACTTCTGGTGAGAAATAGTAAGTTCATGTCTGAGGGAGAAGATCAGGCAGCTCAAGGAGATGAAAGATTTCAGAAACAGAGCCAATGACCAAGTAGCGAATTTTCATATGATGGAGAGGAACAGAGAATGGAGCAAGCAATTATGTCTATAGTGACTACTATATGTCAGGCACTACATTAAGTACTTTACAAATACCATGTCATTTTATCTTCGCAACAACTCTGGGAAGTCGTTGCTATTATTATCCACATTTTACACATGAGGAAACTGAAGCAAAAAGAGGTTAAATAGGTTAATAGAGTGATTTTCCCAGTGCCACTTAACTAGTTAATGTAATTGACTGGATTTGGAATCAGATGCTGCTGACCCAAGGTGAATACTCTGTACACTGTTTACCCAGGTATAGGTGTTTTCGTCTTCATAGAAATAAAACTTCAATGTCCCTGTATTTTTATGTATTATTTTTCCATAATGTGAAATGATAATTACTTGAATATTTTTAAATCCTAAAAACTCCTTCACTATTGAGGCAATTAGGAGCATGCATAGACAGAAAGCAGACATATGAGTTGAATATGATGGTATGTTTATCTAAAAAATATAATTAGGGGATGAGAAAGAAGGAAGTAGTGAGATAATAGGAAAGGGAGAGTTAAAATGGGATGTTATCAGACATAAAAATGGTCTGAAAGAGATTTGAGAGTGGAGGGGGAAATGGGGGCATCTGGGAGGGGAACACATGAACTCTCCTTGCTCTTTTTGGAATTGATTCAAAGAGGGTATAATATACACATTGTATTGGGTATAGAAATGTATCTTACCATATAGGAACGTTGGAGGATGGGAATAAGAGAAGGTTGGGGCAGGTGATAGAAGGAAAGGCAGTATGGGAGAAGTAAAAGTCAGAAGGAAAACTCTTTGGGGAATGCAAAGGGTAAAAGGAGAAAGGAGAGAGAGAGAAAGAGAGAGAGAGAGAGAGAGAGAGAGAGAGAGAGAGAGAGAGAGAGAGAGAGAGAGAGAGAGAGAGAGAGAGAGAGAGAGAGAGAGAATGAGAATGAGAAATGGGGGAAATAAGATCATGTGAAATACATAGTAAGTAATCATTACTGCAAAAAAATTTTTACAGTGAAATTCTCTCATAAAGACTTCATTTCTCAAACAGAGAAAATGTCGTCAAAAGTGTAGGATGTGGTCAAAAGATATGAATAGGTAGCTTTCAAAGTAAAAAATGGTTTGTATAGTCATAAAATGTTCTAAATCACTATTGATCAGAGAAATGTAAAGTAATAGCGCTCTGAGCTACCACCTAACATCTCTCAGATTGGGTAATATGTGTGTTTATCCTTCGTTGCTGAAGAAGACCATGCCATGCCAAGACCATGCTCACTTCTCCTCCAGAGCCATCTGAATCAGTGATCAGATATTCGTCTGAATGACTGGTGATGACCCATGATGAGGGAATTGGGGCTTAAGTGACTTCCCCAAAGTCACAAAACTAGTGAGCGTCAAGTGTCTGAGGTGACATTTGTACTCAGTTCCTCCTGACTCCTGTATTGGTGCTCTATCTATTGCACCACCTACCTGCCCCTTGGGTAATATGACAGAAAAAGAAAATGACCAATATTGGAGGAGATATGGGCAAATGAAAACACTAATGTACTATTGTTGAAGTTGTATAGGGATTCAAATATTCTGGAGAGCAATTTTGAATTATGCTCAAACGGCTGCAAAACCATGCATGCCCTTTGAACAAGCAATACCACCACTAAATCTGCAACACAAAAAGATAAAAAACCACAATGATAAAAGGCTTATGTGTACAAAAATACTTATATCAGTTCTGTTAATTGTGGCATGGAAATGCAAATTTTGGGAAATGGCTGAAAATGTTGTTTTATGTGCATATGTTGTATATGATATGAAACATGAAATAGCACTGTGCTTTAAGAAATGATGAGCAAAATTCTCTCAGAAAAACCTGGAAAGGCTTATATTTACTGATGCAAAGTGAAATGAATACAACCAGGAGGACATTGTATGTAGTAATAGCTTTATTGTATGATAACGTGCTATGAATAACTAAGCTCTTCTCAGCAAAACAGTGATCCAAGAAAATTCTTTAAGACATAAGATGAATGATGCTGTTAAACTACAGAAAAAGAACTGATAGATCTCTTCTTTCTTTGTTTTGTCTTTGCTTTATTTAACAGATGACTTACATGGAAATATGTTTTGCATGGCTATACATGAATAACCTATGTTAAATTGATAAACTTCACACTGAGAGTAGTTGGACAGGGAGAAAACCAGGGGAGGTCAAAATTTGAAAAAGCAAAGAATGTTAAAATTGTTTTTGCATGGAATTGGTAGACCTGTATACTCAATAAGGTTTAAAAAAGAAAGTCACAGCTTTTCTAACCCCCCCAAAGTCTTCAGTATCAAAAAACTGAGATGACAGTATACCAATATCATACATGCTTTCTATGGTTATAATGAGAATGTTGTGAGATAATGGATATAATGTTATTTGTAATCATGAAGGGATACATACATAAGACCTGATGGTGCCCTATGTTCTCCCATACTTTCAGCAAGAGGAAAGCAAGAATATAAAAGCTTTGAAGGTCTAACTCTTAACATTCCTCCAATAGACTCATAAAGCAGATGGAGAGCAGCAACCTCACCTCAGTGACTGAGTTCATCCTCCTTGGCCTCTCCAGCCAGCCTGAGCTCCAGGTGCTCCTCTTCCTGCTTTTTCTCATAATTTACCTGATGATTTTGCTGGGGAACCTGCTCATTGTGTTGCTGATTTTGAGTGATTCACGCCTCCACACACCTATGTACTTCTTTCTTACGAATTTATCCATTCAAGAAGTCTGTTATACATCCTGTGTGCTTCCACAGATGCTGGTACATTTCTTTGCAAAAAGAAAGTCTATCTCCTACACTTGCTGTGTCACACAGTTCTACACATTGCTAGCGTTTGGCATTTCAGAGTGCTTTATCCTCTCAGTGATGGCCTATGACCGCTATGTTGCCATTCGAGACCCCTTAAGGTACTTAATCTCAATGAACTGGGGCGTGTGTAGGATCCTGGCTGCTGGGTCATGGTTGGGAGGCTTTTTGATATCCACAGTGGATACAGTTGCCACATTCCAGCTTACCTTCTGCCAGGATAACGTTATCAATCATTTCTTTTGTGAAATGCCTGCCCTACTGCACCTGTCTTGTACTGACACAAGACAGGCAGAATTGGTCGTGCAGGTCTTCTGTATTTTCACCCTTTTCTGCCCTGTCACATTCATTATTATTTCCTATGCACACATCATCATTGCTGTCCTGAGAATTCGCTCTGCCCAAGGACGCAGGAAAGCCTTCTCTACTTGCTCTTCCCACCTTCTGGTTGTCACCCTATTTTATGGGACTGGAATATTTGTTTACATGAAGCCTCAGTCTCTGTCTTCTCCAGAATACAATAAGATTGCTTCAGTGTTTTATGTGGCTTTCACACCTGCCCTCAACCCTCTCATCTATAGCTTAAGGAATAAAGAGGTGAAAGTGGCCCTCAGAAAACTTTTGGGGAAACTTGAAAGTGCTTAATTCCACATATCTCATCCCTGAGTCTATATGAGGAAGACCTGAGCCCAAACCGCCTTCTTGTTTTCCTTCCTCCAGTTCCTAATTTGTCTATTCTTATGTCTGAAACCTTATCCTATCATTTCCATTCAGTATTTTCTCTTGTCGCTTTAGGAACCATCTGAACTGTCACCTGCATCACTCCATAATTTCTCATGAAAAAGAAAAGAAATAGTTTTAATTTCCCTAAACTACCACAGGTTTAATTCAAACAGCACTTCATTTGGCATATTGAAAATTATTATATTATAAATTAGATTTAAATAATGATTATAGTAATCGGCAGAATCACAACTAGTATTATAGAAGTTAGGACCAATGGCTTGTGGGTGGAGGTTTTGGGTGGGAATACCAATTTCTGTGGTAGAGGCAGTTTTTTTTTTGAAAAGTGGCAGTAAGAGGACATAGGGTGGAGTGGTTGGTGTAGGAAGAGCTTACCTGGGTAATAGAAGGTAGGGATATAAAATCCATGTGGTAAATCCTTAACAATGCTAATTTCAGTTTTTTGAGTTGCAAGTGCTGCCAGTGACCTCTGATTTTGCCACCCAAGGGCAATGCCCCGATATCTCTGATTTTAGTCATTACCTTTATAATTATATATACTTGGACTCTTTAGCTTCCCGGAATATCGAGTTGGATCTTTTGCTAGAAAAATGAGAAACTTGTATAAAATCACTTGTAAAGTCTATACTGGTTTTGTTGCCATTCTTCTTCAGGCATTTCTGTCATGTCCGATTTCTTGTGAGCCCATCTGGGGTTTTCCTGTTAAAGATACTGTAGTAGTTTACCATTTTCTTCTCCTGGTCATTTTATACATGAGGAAACTGCAGAAAATAGGGTGAAGTGACTTGCCCAGGGTCACACATCTAGTATGTGTTTGAGGTCATATTTGAACTCAGATCTTCCTCAGCACAGGCCTGGCATTTTATCCACTGAACCTTGAAGCTGCTGTGATCATTTTAAATTTCACTGAGCCCTTCTCACATGATTTGGTATGATATAGTCAGCTTTCCCTGTCAAGAAACAATCTGCATCTAACTGAACTTATTGTGCCATGCATAAAGTATCTGAGATCACTTTTCCAATCTCAACTCCAATGACACTTTGGGTGCCCATAGTAACGCGATGTCTCCTCCCAGTGTTCTGTTCATATCTGCAGGGCATCAGGAAATCTGCTCTAGAACTATCATTCTTCAGGCTCAATCCACTGGGTTCCCCACAATATCACCAGTTTTAGTTAGTCTCTCACCAATATCATTTGAGAAGTTGCCATTTCCTCAATATTATTGATATCTGCTCAGCATCATCATTTTAAAGGGGTATTTTGGAGAGAGCTAGGTGGTTCAATGGACAAAGTGCTGAGCCTGGACGCAGGAAGATCTGAGTTAAAATCCAGCCCCAACAACAGGAAAAGTCACTTAAAAGGAAACAGTGGTAGAATACTTAGTGAGATTTTGAAGTGGTGGCCAAGACGTTACACATTTCCAGAAAGTGGATTACGAAGACTACATGTGCCTTGAATTGAGGCAAAGTGCACTGTGCATGCTCAAAATATTAAGCTCTCATTGGTTTGCTATCTATTATAGTTATCTGTAATATACTTACATATAAGAGTATACATGAATGGAAATAAATGTAATGTTGACTATGAATCATGTTAACTCACTAATAAATTGTAAAAAGTAGTTGAATTGATTAGAAAATGAAATTCAACAATATGTTGCTAAGAAGAAAATCACTTCAATATAAAGAGTCAACACAGAATTAAAATAAAGGATTGCAATGGAATCTTGTATGTTTCAGCTGAAAACTGTTAAGGAAGGCTCCCAGCTCAGAATTCCTCATCTTTCAATTGGCTATGCTATTAAGTTGTATCTCTGAGCTTCTCTATAATGCCCTGGTGCTGGGTACCCTTCTCACGTCCCTCCTTTCTTCTTGTACATCATCTTCCCCCATTTGAGGGCAGGGAATATCTTGTTCGTATTTGTATCCCTGGGCTTAACATAGTTCCTGGCATATAGTAAGTGCTTTATAAGTCTTTATTAATTCTTGACTTCAGTAGTGAAGAACGAAATGAACAAAATTAGAAGAATTATTTATACAGTAGGAAAATATGTAAGGAACAAAATAAAATCTATAAGAACTTTTAGCAATTCAGCAGCCAGGCGTGATTCCAGAGGAGTGATGAAGAAACGTATTATCTCTTACAGAAAGATGATGAATGACTGTGAGCAAGCAGTATGAATTATGTGTCCCTAACGTATCAGTGTCTAATATTTTGCCTAGAGATCATACCATGGTAGCTCATAAATGTTTATTTTTTTTTTCTTTTAGCTTTTTAAGGGGATGCAGAATTGTTGTAGAATTTAACTCTTTGAAAAAAGGAGCACTTTGAATGGGAACTTCTAAACACCAGCCCCAAAACTCCATCACCTTACAGTTAACTATAGAAAACAGAGTGTAGCTGCATTTAATTGAATTTTGATAATCTAATTTGCCTCTGGAGGTACCTTTTGGGTGAGTGAAACCATAAAGGATGCTATTCATACCAAAATATAAAGTTCCAAAATGAGCAGATCTCATAATAAAGATAACAAAAGAGAACTGAATGATTTAGAAAGGAACTTTAAAAGAAAACAAAATTCTTATCCAGATTTATGTATGACAATTGTATCTCATCATTTATTTTGACATAGTAGTGTTCCATCACAATCATATAACACAACTTGTCCAGCCATTCCCTAATTGATGGGCATCCCTGAAATTGCCAGTTCTTACCCACCAGAAAGAAAGCTGCTGTAAATATTTTAAAACATACAGGTTCATTTCCTTTTTCTCTAATTATCTTCATAGATAGACCAAATAGTGGTATTGCTGGGTGAAAGTTATAGGTAGTTAGTTATTAATTCTAGAACATAAATTCAGAATGCTCTCCCAAATGGTTGGATCACTTCACAATTCCACGAACAATTAGTTTCTCAGTTAGTGTCCCCATTTTCCCACATCCTTTTCAACATTCATCACTTCAATCATTGGCCAATATGTATTTGTCAAATCGTATCTCAACGTTGTTTTAATATGCATTTCTACAATCAATAATGATTTAGAGCATTTTTTCATATGACCAGATTGTTTTGATTTCTTCATTGGGAAAATGTTTGTTCATATCCTTTGATCATTTTTCATTTGGGGAATGACTCATTATTTTATAGATTTGACAAGTTTATATAGTTTAGATATGAGACCTTTATCTGATAAACTGTCTAAAAAGTCCCCCACCTAATTTTCGGTTTTTCTTCTGATCTTGGATACATTTGTTTTATTTCTATAACCCCTTTTTAATTTATGGTAATTTAAATTATCTATTTTACATCCACCTTGGTGCTCTATCTCTTATTTGTAAATTATTGACCTTTTTATAATTCTGATAATTAACGTCTTCCATGTTCTTCTAATTTTCTTGTAAAATCTCTCTTCATATCTGGAGCGTATATCCATTTTGACCTTATCTTGATTAATATTGTAAGATATCGATCTGGGTCTTGTTATTGCCATACTGCTTTTCTGTTACCGAACAATTTTTTTTTTAATCAAATAATGATTTTTCTAATCTTAAGAGATTTCTTGTTCCAAAATCTTATCTTTGCACTTGTTAAATACAAGGTTGTTACGTGTATTTGCTGCTGTAAATTGTTTGTCCACCTTATTCCATTAATTTACCTTTCTATTTTTTACCTAGTACCAACAAGTTTTGATAATTATCAAGTTATAATTTAAGATTTGGTAGTGCTAAACTTCCCTCCTTTAATTTTTTTTTATTATTCCCTTTGATATTCTTGACCTTTTGTTTTTCCAATTGAATTTTGTTGTTATTTTTTCTAATTCAGTAACAACTCTTTGTTTTGGTAATTTAATTGTGATGGAATTTAATATACAAATTAGCTTGGATAAAATAGTGATTTTTATTATATTGGTCCCATGTACCTATGAATAATACATCTTTTTTCAATTATTGAATTGTAATTTTATTTGTTTACAAAGGTTTACAATAATAATTATAAAATGTAATTCCTCACTTTGCTTCAGCAGATATTTTATACTGTGAGAGTTATTTTAAATGGGGTATATATTTTTTTCCTGTCTATTTTTGCAGGGTCTTGTTTGTGACATATAGGAATACTGATTATTTATGTTGATATACATTATATCCTGCTACTTTGCTAAAATTGTTAATAGTTTCAACTAACATTTTAGTTGAGTCTTTGGGAGTTTCCAAGTATATCATAATGGCATTTGCAAAGATAATTTTATCACCTCATTCCTTATTCTGATTCCTTCTACTCCATTTTCTTCTTTTATTGGAATTGCTAGGGTTTTCCAATGACAGTAGACATCCTTGTTTCACACTTGCTATTACTTCAAAATAATATCTAGTTTATCCCCATTGCAATAACACTTGCGGATGGTTTTAGATAAATGCTTTATATGAATTTAAGGAAAAATCCATTTACACCAATACTTTCAGCTTTTTTAAATAAAAATGAGTGTTCAAGTTTAGCAAAAGATTTTTATGAATCCAATGATACAATGATATGATTTTAAACTTTGATTATTGAAATAATAGGGCAGCTAGGTGGTGCAGTAGATAGAGCACCAGTGCAGGAGTCAGGAGGACCTGAGTTCAAATGTCACCTCATACACTTGACAATCACTAGCTGTGTGAACTTGGACAAGTCACAACCCCAATTGCTTCATCCTGGGTCATCTCCAGTCATCCTGATGAATATGTGGTCACTGGATTGAGATAGCTCTGGAGGAGAAGTCAGGCTGGTGACCTGCACAACCCTCTGTCACTCAAAACAAAGTCAAGTGCAAGTCATGTCAGTATTTCTCTGATGGCATGGTCTTCTTTGGTAATGAAGGACGAACACATATGCAGATTGATGTAATCAATTATGTTAACAATTTTTCTTATGTTAAACCGTCCCTGAATTCCTTGTACAAATCTGAGTTGATCATATGTATTATCTTTGAAATATATTGTTGTAATCTTTTACATAGTATTTTATTTACTTTTTTGCATCTATATTCAATAATGAAATTAGTTTTCTGTAATTTTCTTTTTCTGTTTTTACTCTTCCTGGTTTAGGTAATCAGTATCATATTTATTTCATAAAAGAAGTTTGGTAGAGTCCATATTTTACCTATTACTCTAAATACTTTATTTAATATTGGAATTAGTTCATCTTTATATATGATAGAATTCACTTGTAAATAAATTCCTTAAGAGAATCTACTAGCTTGTGTCTTTAGAGATTAAGGTGATGCCTTCCCCCCTAAATTTCCTTCATGTCTGTCTTTTCCAGAGGTTGTAGTCTTTCTACCCTGCTTAGCTTGACTCTGTGGAGTCTTTGAGTCAACAACATGAACCATTATATATTCCACCTGTGTTACTATCCTATAAAAATATGAACTTTTCCCCTGATTCTTCTAAATTTGTTATTTTGTTAGAATCATGTGGGGAGCCTTTCCTTATCTTCCAAATGATTGTATTCTGTCAGTCCTCATTTTGTCCTCTGTATCTACAAAAACCAAAAGGCATCATCAAAATTTGAAATTCCAACAATAATAATTAGCATTTTATAGTGCCTCAACGTTCCAAAATACTATATCCATATTATCTCATTTAATCCTTACAACCCTGAGAACTAAATCCTCTTGTTATTATTCACACATGACTGTTGTTCTTTGTTCTGGAAGAGGACCAAAATGACATCACCAAGATAAAGTGCAGTTTCAGTGTGTCTGGCTGTGGCTGATCAGACCAATATGAATTCGGAATGCTCTACCACAGAATGGGCACAGATAGTTGGTCGGAATATTTGGGGTGGTTACTCCAAACTTGGGCATCCTACTTTTCTTTTGTATTGTCTCAATTGTGCTTTGCTCATAGAGCACAGCACCTTTTCTGATGAGGGCATGCCATGCTGAGCAGTCAGGTGCCAGTGTCTTTATGTTGCACAGTGAAATCCAAGGTTCTTGAGAAAGACCTTGAAAGTGTCCTTGTATCACTTCTTCTGACCGCCATGTGATAGCCTGCCCAATTTACAAATGAAAAAACTGTAGAAGACAAGCATCTGTGACTTCTCTATGGTCATAGACCTAGTAAGTTGCTAAGGCAGTATGTGAAGTCAAGTTTTCCTGACTCCAGGTTGAACACCTCATCCTCTACATAATCTGGCTCCCTCTAAAATAACAATAACCTTTAGAACAATTGTAACCCAAAGCCCAGCACCCCATGGTTTAGGTGTATATAGACAATTTAATTTGGGGTAGGAGACAGCCCTCCAAATTGCTATGTCTTTCACTGATATTTCCTTTGCTCATAGTTGACTGAATAATCTCAGACCTGATAAATAATTCAAATATAGCACAAAGCTCAGTCTCCATAGAAGGAAATAGAAGTGTCTTTCAGTTCCTATTAAGCCTTTAAGACAACAACTCATGTATTGGCCACCAGATAGTCTTTATTCAATCTCACAGAAAATGTAGAAAATATTTTGATGGCAGTATCATAATATGTTGTATATAGTACATTCTTTAAAAATGTTGACTGATAGCATACAAGTCATCGGTCCAATAGTTAGAGAATTTATTTAACTTTTTCTTTTAAAGTGAAACTTCTGGTAAGCTATATCTCCTTGGCCCAGGAGTCATCAATTTTAGGTTATTTACTGAATTGCTTCAATTTGGAATTGTCTTCGGAAGTTTCCAAAGATCACCTGGCAGGACTAAGTAGCCAAAAATATGTCCTTACTTGAACTAAACTGCCAAGCATTCAAACTCTTCATGTGAGTGCACAACTCTGATTGGCTGGCCATGTTGGAATGCAAAATATATGCTTGCCAAAAAGACTATTTTATGGAGAACTCACAGAGGGCAGATATTCACACGGTGGTAAGAAGAAGCCATACAGCGACATTCTCAGTGTCTCTCTTAAGAACTTTGGAATTGATTGTGTGACATGGGAGAGACTGTCACAGAACTGCTCAGCATGCTGTGCTGAACAAAGTAGAATTGAGAGAGCTCAAAGGAAACACTGGATGTGTACCTTTGGAGTATCTACTCTAAATGTACACATGGACTATTTGTCCCTAACCTGTGGAAGAACATTCTGAGCTCATATTGGTCTAATCAGCCACAGTCAGGGACATTGAAACTTGACTCGCTCGATAGTGAATTCATTTTGGTCTTCTTTGGGAACAAATGAAAACAATCAACCAATCAACCGTTTAGCTAGTTTAACTGAAAAACAAAACAAACAAAACAACAACTTTGTTAACAAAGCAGCCAAGAAAGCATGAGTATTTTTGCGGTTTTTTTTCTTTTTTTGACAGTTTTTTAAAAATTTATTTTCAGTGTTCTACAATCACTACCATATAACTTAGATTTTTTCCCCTCCCCTCCCTTTTGCAGTTCTTTATGAGGTTAATTATAGAAGAGTCATAGTTTGCTCTTACATTGTTTAGCAAAGGTAGGAAAAAAGGAAAAGGAACCGTTTTACCAAAGCCAAAGGATACACCCCCCCCACACATATATGCACACAAGTATGTATATGTGTATATGTGTACATGTTTATATTCATATATGCAAGTGAGCACTTGCAAAGTCCTTGACATAAAGGGCCCAAGGCCTCTCAGTGCATCCTGGGTCATCTGCAGTCATCCTGAGGAATATCAAGTCACTGGATTCAGATGACTCAGGAGGAAAAGCGAGACTGATGACCTGCACAGCTCTCCCTCACTCAAAAGAAAGTCAAGTGCAAGTCATGTCATCATTTCCCTGATGGCATGGTCTTATTCAGCAACAAGGATGAACACAACAATGTAAAATTTATATGTTTGAGTGTATCTATCCATATGTGTGTATATGGATGTGTATATATGTGTGTGAATGTTATTGTTTAAAAGGACAATGCAAGCAAATATTTTAATAAGCATTTTGGTTCCCTGTTTGGATTGTTTCTGATAAGTGGCCTTCAATTTTTAAATGAAGCAACCTCATCACTGGTTATTCTTTAAAGGGGGAAAAGTATTTCTTCAGATGATATTTTGGAGGGCAGGAAGGGTTTTGTCAATCACTATCTCAGGTGGTTGCTTCAAGCAACTGAAAATGTAACATGAAAAAGTAAATAGGAAATCATAATGTGCTTTTCACTGATTTTTTTTTTGAAGAAAATGGATTCAATATTATAAGTGAGGTGACCTGGAATGCTAGCTGAGGGTATTATTCTGAGAGATAATTTACTATCCTTCATCTGGAAAAAAAGGCAGATTAACTGGGGATGCTTTTTAAATATCATTATTTTAGAGATTATCTTTGTAATCTTGAATATAGGTCTTGATCTTTTTCTGTGGGTGGGAATATAAAGCTACATAGACAAATCAAAAAAAGCTAATTAATTTTTAATCTTTATATATTGAAGTCTTGCATTTATGATACACATAAGCAATCAAGTTATATATTGAAGAGTCTTGCATTTACAAGACACATAAACAATCAAGACTAAAAATAGGTCCACAAGATTACCCACACTAGGAAGGACATTGAGAGACAAGATTAGGTACAAAAGAAGCTGAAATTATGGGGGCACTGAAACCATATCACTTGTAGAGAGAAGAGAAAGTTTATGGAGGACATGAGAATTATTTTTAAATACTTGAAAGATAATCATATTAAAGTAGGGAAACTAGATTTGGTTGCAAAATATAGACCTAGGAAAAATATAGAAGTTGCAAAAAGGCAGATTTAGTCTCTGTGCAAGGAAAATTTATGTTCATTCAGTTGTCTAACTCTTCATGTTTTTTTTTTTTTTGCAAAGATTTTGGAGTGTTTGCCATTTTCTTCTCTCACTCATTTCACAAATGAGGAGCTGAACCAAAAAAAGGTTAGTAAACGGTGTATCTGTGGTTGGATTTGAATTCAAGAAATATGAGTCTTCCGGGCTCCCGTTCTTGCACACTATTCACTGTGCCACTTAGCTGTCCATCAGGAAAATACTTCTCACAACTAGAGCTGAGTAAAAGTGGCATGGCCTGCCTTGGGAGGTGATGGTCTTATCTTGAAAGTCTTTCTGAAATTCAATCCTTCAGGACTTACTATGTGTGAGGCACTGTGCCAAGCACTGGGGATAGAAAAAGAGGCAAAAGACCACCCCTGCCCTCAAGGAAATTACAATGTTTAATATGCTGGCAATCATACTCAAAATTAGTTAAGTACAGGAAATAATTAAAAGAGGGAAGTCATAGAATCAAGAGAGGCTGAAGAAGACCTTGCAGAAAGTGGGATTTTAATTGGGTCTTAAAGAATTTTGGAAGGTCGGGTTGAGGTGACAGTGTTTCAGTCCTTCCTTTCTCTCATAAATAGCCCTACTCCCACTAATAGTTCATCAGATTACCCATGAGGGTCATAATTTGCATGTCAGAGATAAGCTGAAGTGTGGATTCACAATCTTAATACCCATTGTTCTTCATTCTGAAAAGTTACTTCTGGTTAGTGGTATAAATGAAAGTAACTTATTTAGTTCAGCTCTTTCATCATACAGAACATGAAACTGAGATGCAACTAAGTTCGCCATAGAACCAGGAAAAGAGCTAGGCCTTCAGATTCGGAGAGATCTCTCTACCGTAACATTTGATGCTGAGTAAGAGATCTGCTGAAAGTGACAAGTTCTGGGAAAGATTTGAATATATCTAAGGTGGCAGATAAATAAAAGCAAAATAATAGTGAAATGTATGGCCAGATGTCGTACTATAATCAGATGATCAGAATTCTCTAAAATGTTTACAAGACTATGTGGAGAAAGGGAATTAAAGTGGAATTTCTCTATATATTTATAATTTCTTTTTCTCTATAAATAAATTTCTATAAGTCTGATTCTTTAAAATACTTTAAAATTTTCTTTATATTATTACATTTTTTATATTGGATTATTTTGAATCTTCAACTATAGAATTATATTATTGTACTAATAGTGGGTTATATACTGATTTAAACTTGTCAACATAGATGGACAAAGCCTGAGAATGAGCTTCAGGTGCTTGACTGGGATCTAAATTAATCAAAGTACTTTCCCTGTTGGAAAATTCTTTGAAGTTGCCATTTTCCCACTACTCAGTTTGGGAAACAGAAACCTAATTTTACTATTATTTTAGATATCTTAGTCCACAAGAAGAGGACTTAAAAGAGCCTCCTCAGGGCTGCTTTCATATCCTTGTTCCTCAGGGTGTAGATAAAAGGGTTCAGCATTGGGGTCACCACTGTGTACATTACCGATGCAATTACATCACTGTGGGCTAAGTGATTGGATGAAGGGCTAAAATACACTCCAAAGACAGTCCCAAAAAATAGAGATACTACAGAAAGGTGAGAGGTGCAGGTGGAAAAGGCTTTCTCCTTCCCTTCAGCAGATGGGATCCTTAGTATGGCCAAGATTATATATACATAAGAGATGATGATGCAGAAAAATGGAGTCAGGCCAACAAGACTACCAATGGTGAGGATCATTAACTTGTTAATGAAGATGTCTGAACAGGACAGCTTCAGCAAGGGGTTAAGGTCACAGAAGAAGTGGGGAATTTCATTTTTGGCACAGAAGACTAGTTCATTCATCAACAGCGTATGTAAGAGGGAATAAAGAGTATTAATAAACCATGTAATTGAAATCAACAGCAAACAAAGCCGGGGATTCATCATTATTGTGTAATGGAGTGGGTTACAAATGGCCACATAGCGGTCATATGCCATTGTGGCCAGAAGAAACTCATCTACCATCCCAAACATGATAAAAAAATATAACTGTGTCAGGCAGTCAGAATAAGAGATGGAGTTATCCTGAGTTTGGATATTCACCAACATCCTGGGGACTGTGGTAGAGATAAAGTTGATATCAGCAAAAGATAAGTTGGCTAGAAAGAAGTACATAGGCGTATGGAAGTGAGTGTTGGAAGTAACAATGATGATGATGAATAGGTTTCCAATCACAGTAACCAGATACATGAATAGAAACAGCCAGAAGAGCAGTTGTTGATTCGCTGACCCTTCAAACAGGCCTAGGAGGAGGAACTCAGAGACAGTGGTCTGGTTCCAATTCATGAGTCTATTAAAAGAAAGTTAGACTTATTAAACAATATGATTCAGTAGATAATTGTTCCGCGATAAAACCATAGGAAATATGATAAGGTGAAGGAGTCATAAAAGCACCAGTGATCATGGTACTATTTTGACCTACTCTCCGTTAAAGAGGCGACTAGGTGTCATAATTCACAGAGTGCAGGACCTGGAATCAGAAAGACTCGAATTCAGATCTGATCTTAGATACTAACTGGCTGTGTGACTCAGGGAAAGACAAATAGCTTTTCTCAGCCTCAGTTCCCTCATCTGTAAAAATAGGCATAATGTCAGCACTTACCTCCCAGAATGGTGACAATAAGATGGAATATTTATAAGATGGCTTGTAAAACTGAAGTGATATATAAATGCTATAATAAGTATTATTTATACACAATTTACCTTATTCAGAATTTCTCACTTAAATTAGAAGTGACCATAGGCAAGTTATTTTTATGCTCTGGGCCTCAGTTTTTTCCATTTGTAAGATAAGAGGATTAGATTAGGTCATGTATACAAACCTTTTCAATTCTGACAGTCTCTGGTTCTAAAATCTTGATTCTATAAACATCTACTATATTGTTACATAATGCCATAATTTTCCAACAGATTGTGGTTCCCAGACCCAGCTGTATGAGCATATATAAATCATAGGAAGGCAGTGTGGATTAACATCAGCCTACTTTCAATCCTGCCCCACGTACTTAATATTGGTGATGTTGGGGAAGATGCTCAAGTTTTCATTTAACCCCTACCCTAGCCCCAAACTTTCTAAGATTATCAATTTGAAGATTGGCATCAGTGGAGGGAGTTGCCTCCCTGGGATTTCCATGTATTGATTAACTTACAGAAACTAGGGGAGAGACAGAGAGAGACACAGAGAGAGAGACAGAGAGAGACAGACAGAGAGAGAAGAAGAAGAAGAAGAAGAAGAAGAAGAAGAAGAAGAAGAAGAAGAAGAAGAAGAAGAAGAAGAAGAAATAGAGGGGAGAGAGTGAAGGAAGAGAAGAGAGGGAGGAAAGAGTGAGACAGAGACAGAGAAATAGAGAAAAAGTGAGATAACTTTAGCTGATTTGGGAATCATTAAGACCTCCTATCATTAAACTCCTGTATTATCACAAAAGGCAAAGTTTGTAATCTATTTCCGAAATACCTTCTTTATTTCTTCTTCCTATTCAGGTGGCCTGTGATTTATTCTCATGTAAATAATGACTGTTTCTTTTCCCACTGATCTTCACACAAATGCTTATCACTCTGCTTAATATCTTGGGTTTCTGGATGTTAAGATTTCTCTTTATCACACAGTTATATTCCAATGCCTCTTTTTCTTATTCTATTCCTTTTCAGTAAGGTACAACCTCTATAACTTTATCTTACTTCCATCCCACAAAGGGTTAGCAATTACTATGACACTGAACTTATTTCTTTTCCTTCAAGTTTAGAAATTGATTGCACAGCAATAAGCATGTTAGAAGTGTTGAAAATATCACATTAAATTTAAAATATCCTCAGAATCAAAACTTTATGTAGTGGAAATTTATGGTTCCATATGTTGTCTTCGTTTTTTTATTTCCTGTATAGGGAAATTTTCATAATGTTGATGTTTGTGAAACTCATAGTGATGTAATGGAAAACAAAAAAAAAGCATTGTAGTTTTTCATGAGTGTTTTATCCGTACAATTGATTAACATGCCTTAGATATCTTCTGGTGACATATGAGTTGTTACAAATGAGGGAATATATGTCATGTTACATATGTTTCTTTGGAAACATGAAAGTCCTATATAAATGCTAGTTACTCCTCCTTCACATCCTCTTCTTCCTTTTCTTATCTGTCAAAGTACTATTGCTATGAGGATTGAGGGGTAAAAGGTAACGGTGTGCCCAATTGATGCCCTCCCTGAGACCAGAGTTTAATTTTGAATCCCAAAACGCAGTTAGAACAATACACAAGTATAGTTAAGGATAAAAGATGGGGAGGGTAGGGACTAAAGGGTAAAAGTGAATGAGATGAGAGTGGTCAGGAGTTTTTATTTCCTTTTCTGAATAATTCTATTGCCTATCTACATAAGGTATACGCTCTGGCAGTAAATTGGAATTCCTACACAGATTGTAGAATTCCTCACTTGACAATTTGAAAAACAAGAGAGACTTTATTTGAAGTCAAATTATTTCAATAGCAGTGGTGTGTGAGAAACTAATACAGTGTTGGTGGAATTGTGAACCGATTGAACTATTTTGGAGAGCAATCTGAAGTTACAACCAAAGAGTTTTGAAACTGTACATACCCTTTGACCCAGAAATACCACTATTTAGTTCTGTTTCCCAAGATGATCAGGGAAAAAGGAAAAGAACCTATATGTTCTAAAATATTTATAATAGCTCTCTTTGTGGTGACAAAGTACCAGAAATTGGCAGAATACCCATCAATTGGGAAATGTGTAAATAAGATGTGCTATGTGACTGTGATGGGATACTAGGTGTGCTGTAAGAAATGAGGAGTAGGTAGACTTTAGAATACAATGATAGAACTTGTGGGAAATAAGGAAGAGTGAGATTAGCAGAACCAAGAGAATGTAATATCCAGTAAGAGTAATATTATTTGAAGAATAACTGAATGACTAAGTTATTTTTAATACTATAAATACTCATATCAACTAGAAAGAATCTATGAAGGAAGATACTATTCACCTCCAGAGAAAGAAGTGATAAATACAAGTATATACAGTAGGGTATTACAAATATTTCTATGTCTCTATGTCTGTAACTGTGTAGTGTGAGGAGGGAGAGAGGGAAACACTTTGGAACTTAAAATCTAACTGCAAATAAATAAATAATTAAATTTAAATAATTAAAAAATAGTGGTGTATGTATATGTATTAACAGAGAACATGGATGGAATTGGCTATTCTTTGCCCTCCAAGTCTTACCTGGCCGATGTCTTCTGATTTCAGATTCTGCCACCCCAAATCCTGACTCTGCTGACTCCACTTTTTTTCCTGTAATCAGAAGACATGAATATTGAAGCTGAGCAGAAGTATTGAGTTCTTTTGCTACTAGCAGCAGTGATTTGTAAATTTCCTTCTTATCTTGAACTGAATCAATGATAATTATTGTCCTCATATTCATCCCTACCATCTAATTTCTACGTCACAATGTTGAAGAAACATTTAAGTTGGGCCACAGAGAAGCAGAAGCTAGAAGTTCTAGATCAAGCTGAAATAATATCCATGTATTTATGGCAGTTCCCTCTCAGATATATTCATTCACATTGAGTACTTTTAATTTAAGCCAGTCAGTGCCCTTTATTCCTCTTTTAGGATATTCGTCTCCTATGGATTATTTTTACTGGTATTAAAAACTTTAAAAGAAATATGACCCCGATATTTCATCAGCAAGCTCAGTATTTATTCAATTTATCTCTATGTGAAAACAGACATGATACTATACAGCCAATCCCCAAGAAAACTAAATTTACATATTCTCCCCTGTTGGAAACTTGGCAAGCAGAAGCAGAGAGAAGGGAAAGATGTATCACAGCCCCTCAGTATCGCCATTAAAACCCCAGAGTCTTGAATATCACTTTGAGAGCTCAATTCCTCAATGGGGTGAATCATTCACTAGAGTAATTAGCTTACTCTTTAAAAGGATGATTAAAGTTGTCTTTAGGACCATGAACAGGGCCAAATGACTCAAACTCAGTCATAGAAAGAGTGGAGGTACCATGCTTCCTCCCTCTCTACCCCGTACCCATCAGACAGGAATAAAGGCAAGGACAAAACTGCTTTACTTGCATTGTCTAGGGATAAGGGTCATCTACATCACCTGCCAGGGTTAGAATCTTGTAAAAACTTATCAGAGACCAATATTCCACAACATGTAGGCCACTAGTCTAGTTCTACGATGCTACCCCTCCATTTTCTTTCCCACTGCAATTGAAAGAGTGCTAAATTTGCTTTTAAATCCTGCTGGAAGGCAGGATTAGATATACTCTGCTGATGCCTGTGAAGGTTGGACAAACCATTTTGGACCTCAGTCTTTTAATTTGTAAAGTCAAAGGGCATGATTAGGTGACCTCCAAGGTCCTTGTAAGACCTATGAGCTTATTTCTACCCAGGAACTCTTTCTTCTGGTCCCAAAGTGGATGTGGAATAAAGTGTTACACAACTGTTTGATAGGCAACTTTTTCAGTTACACAAATGATCTAACCTGATCTGTTTGGTTTGAATGACTGTGATCTGAGCTCCTTGTTAAAATAACTTCTGGTCATACTCTCATTATGTAAAATTGGTGACCACAATGGTAGTGAAAGTAAAATGAAAACAAACCACTATGGTGATAATTAGATGAAACTGATGTAAATCTCTATTTAAGGATATAGGCCTAGGTCATCCATCTCTTCATTTCTCACTAGATTATAATCTGTACTCCAACATGCTCCAGAAAACTCTTTGTAAATTTTATTTTATTTTATTTTCTGTTACATTTGAGATCCAAGGTGTTTCTCTTCCTTCCTTCCAGCCCTTCACTAGAGAAGGCCAACATATGACACACACACACATATGTTATGTATGTGAAACTATACAATACATAGCCCCACATATAAATTATTTCTATGGGGTGGATAGTATCTTTCTTCAAAAGTTGTTTGTAGTTAATATGAGTATTCATATAAATCACAATAGCTTAGTGTATTTTGAGTGTTTTTTAATGGAATTGATATATTTTTTTGGAATGGTAAAATAATTCCAATCCATTAATAGGCCTAAGTGACCTGCTTAAGTCTCATGGAAACCTGAGTCACATGGGTCTATGTCACATGGAGCATATAGGGCTGGGGCAGTAAGAGGCAGGCTAAAGCATACCTGAGAGGAAGTTAGTCAGAGACTAGTCAGAGTTGAGAAGGACCCAGTCAAACAGGCATCTGGCTAGCATGAGTGAGACAGCTTTTTTGTGGGTTTACTTAGGGGAGCCTGTTTGTGGGAAGGCTTCATAATGTGTACAGACATCTTGCTTATTATCATGGATTTCTTCATTAGGATGATGGATTTGGCTTTCTGGTGTCTGAATAAATGTTTTAGTTTTGCCTTCCATGTTCAAAATCTGTTGTATTTCGTAATTCAGAATTGCACTGGCATATTCATTGCTGCTGTAGGCTATATGAATGTTATGTTCATCCTACATTTAGTCATTCACATTTACTTTTCAAGCAATATTGCTGTTACTGTATACAATGCCCTCTTAGTTCTCCTCATTTCACTTCATTATTTCATGCAAGTCTGTCCTTGTTTTCCTAAAATCAACCTGCTCATCATTTCTTACAGTACTCTAGTGTTTCATCATCATCACATACCACAATTTGTTCAACCATTTCCCAGTAGTTGCATATCATTTCAGTTTCTAGTTCTTTGCTACCACCAAGAGAGCTGCTATAAATATTTGTCATAGCAATTTAAATGGAAAGATCTTTCTCATTCATTAATGGGCCCATGTGACTTGCTTATATCACCTGGAAGCCTAAGGCACATATTGTGGGACAAGCTTGCTGAACAGGTGGAACAGGATGGGTGGAGCAGAACCAGTAGGATGTGAGGGAGCAGGGTCTGGGCAGAGGGAAGAGGACAGGTAGAACATGGAGGTAGACATGTCAAGGCATAGGCTTAAGAGTGTTTGCTTGTGAGAAGGCACCCTGTAGAAGTGGGGACACTTGGGAATGGCTTTACTCCCTGCAGTGATCATGTTTATTAGCTTCTTGGTCACCGTGACAGATTTTGCTTTCTGATGTCTCTAAATAAATGTTTTTCTTCTGCCTTCTATATGGAGAGTCTTTTATACTTTGTGATTGAGAATTATGCTGTCATATTCATAGTCAACACCAGGACTGTGAATGTTGTCTTGGTGATGCATTTGAAGTCACAAACAGGATTGCAGGGTATAAACTTTCTATTTGAAGGCAGAAAAGATTTAGAGGAAGAAACTAGTATCACAGGTTAAGATGATTTAATGTATTCTTCCTTCAAAAGGGAATGGGCTAAAAGCATTGGACCCTGTGAAAACTGGGGAGTGAGGTTGTAGAAGGAAAATCCTGGAGACTTGGAAAGGTGTTTCCAAGGAATTTCAATTAGTCCAGGGAAGGAGCTAGCAGAAGTAAGTAGGAGAGGGTGGATTTTATTAACAGGTTACTGTATTATGTTTAAAAACAGAGATGAACTACTTAAGGAAAAAATTCCAATGGAAAAAGAGTTAGCTAGTTTGCATGGGAATTCTCAGCCTTTGGGTTTTCCTTTAAAAGAGCAGGTTGGGGAAGAAAATGTTGTAACTCAGAAGAAGCTGAAGGCTGACAAAAGAAATGCACATATGACCTTTGTATAGATCCCGCTTCATTGCCACAGTAACTGAAGAAAGACCAAGGAAGTGAAATAATTCTAGAGGGATAAATTTCTCAGGCAGAAGCATGCCCGATAGTGAGGCACAAACAGAATCAAGGAGATAGCACAGTGTTCAGGGAAATAATTGTGAATTTTACTCAACAGGAGATCACAGATATTTTGAGTTGGTTCACTCAAAGGATGGGAGAATCAGTAATATCTTAGATGCTGAGAATCAGTGATGATGGCACCAGAGAAGTATCAATAGATAGAGTGGATTGATTGAAATTCATGGGTATTAGGATCCTTTTGTACAGCAAACTTTTAGGGATTACAATATGCAAGGACTTAACTACACCTAATCAGTTAGGTTTGACTGCAGAAGGCTGCAGTAGTTAGTATCCTACTGACTCTATGTGGCCTAGTGGAGACATACCCTGATATTCACTTAGGGCCTGAATAATAAAGTTAAAGGAAGAGGTAATGAAGATCGCCATAATAATCAGATATTTCATATGCTCAATAACACTCTTCTACAATTGTTTTAGTTTTCCCTATATCATAGTATCATCTATGTAGTGGGTAAGCTGTACACAAGGTAGATCTAATTCATCCAAATGTTCAGCCATAGTCCTATGACAAAGAGTAGGTTTAAGCATATATCCTTGTGGCATACCATGATATTTCTTTTGCAGTTTACCATAGGAATATAACAGTGAAGGCACCTTCTCCTACTTACTAGCATTTAATTTTGACTATAATAATAAGGTAAATAGGGTCCCCTCTTTCAGAGGTGCTGGACAAGATTTCACAGTTAAGTGACTTAGGAGACTGGGGAAAAGACAAAATTCTTAGAGAGGGAATACTAAATAGATAGTGGAATCAAAGTCAGAATAAATTGATAAGGAGCAAATTGTTTAGTGCTCTCTTGAGATCTGGGGTAGATTTTGAAAGCATAGATGGTATTCCAATTAATGGACAACACAGAATGTACTGAGAAAAGTGACGATATTAGACAAAATAGAGAAGTAAGAACTGCCCCTACAGATCCTCCTGAACACTTGTATCCAAGTTATTGCACCTTCAGGAAGAATACGAAGTTGATTAAGCCCCAGGTCAGCTTAAAGTAATACACAGACAGGATTGCAGACCCATATCAATTTGATCATATATTGAAAAAAATGGATCAAATACTGTAACTAGGGCATTAATTGATACTGCAGTGGAGACCTTCTTCATATATGGAAATTCTGATAAAGTTAAACATGGAACTCCTATCACCATCATAGGACTGAGAGGGACTGAGATATCAGCCAGACAAATCAATCTAATGATTAAAATTGAACAATTACCAAAGAAAGAATATACCATTGCAATTGTACCTGTTCCTGAATACATCATTGGAATAGATATATAGAGAGATATGACTTTAAATTTACCTGAGGGCAGATATCAATGAAGATAGGAATTAATACAGTTTTAGTGGATAAAATATAAATGGACCCAATCACTTTAGCTGAATCTTCTGAAGTGATTGCTTTAAAGCAGTATCATGTGCCAGGTAGACAAGATGAGATTACCAATAATATAAAGGAATATGTTGAGGCAGGAGGGTTAGTCCCTACAATCACTTGATGGAATAATCCTGTCTGGCCAGTATGAAAGTCAGATGGGACATGGAGGATGACAGTGGATTATAGAAAATTGAATAAGGTCACTCCTTCTTTCTGTACTGCTGTTCCAATACCATTACCTTAATTGAGAAGATACAGAAATATGATGGGACTTGGTATGCAGTCATTGATTTAGTCAATGCTTTCTGTGCTATCCCAATAGATTCATAACAATGGTAACAATTTACTTTCACATACTTGCCACAAGGATATCTGCATAGCCCTACTCTTTGTCATGGGATTGCGGCTGAACATTAGGATGATTTAGATCTACCTGGTGTACAGCTTACCCACTACATAGGTGATACTACAATACAGGGAAAAACTAAAAGAATCGTAGAAGAGTTTGATTGAGCGTATGAAATGCAAGGAGTAGGAGATTACCCCTGCAAAGATTCAAGGGTCAGCTCAAGTCATGAAGTTTTGGGGTATAAAATGGATCAAGGGGCTGTGAGATAGTCTCCCACAAGCCTAATAAAAGAGTCAGGATTTTCCTATCCCCACCAATAAGAAAGAGGCTGCAAAGTTTATAGTATTATTTAGATATTGGCTACATCACATACTACATTTGGACAAATTTTGAAACATTTTTATAAAGTTACTAAGAAAAAATATGAATTTAATTGGGGATTTAATCAGACTAAAATTTTTTAAGAAGCAAAGACCACTACACCATTGGCCCTAGATTTATTGCCTAAGCAAAGTGGCCTGGTGGAATTCCAAGTGACTGTATTGTATGAATATGCAAACTAGAGTTTAATGGCAAAAACAACAAAGCCAAAATATACCCTTAGGATTTTGGTCTGGGGAGTTCCCTTCATCTGGAGCTCCATATACCCTTTCTGTTAGCTGCGTATTGGGCTTTGGTAGAGACTGAACATCTCACTTTAGGCCTGAGGTAATATTAAAGCCTGGAATTCCAATTATGACCTGGGTAATGAGGACCCTAGCATCTCATAGAATTGAACATGCACAGGAAGCTAACATAATTAAATGGAAAAGGTATATTCAAAATAGACCTAAAAGAGACCAATGTGGACTTTCTGCCTTACATGAATCTATAGCAAACAATGGTAAACCCTCTGAATCAAAGCAGCAGTTGTTACAATACTTGATAAAATGGAATGAGGGATATGATGGATTAACTGAAAAACAAAAGAGGCATGCATGATTTGCTGATGGGACAGCAAAATATTTGGACCACAAAAGACATTGGAAAGGGGTAGCCTATAACTCATGTACTAGGCAGACTTTGGAAAGCACTGCGATAGGTGGAAGTAGTTAATATGCTGAACTTATGGAAGTACACCAAGCTATCAAGACAGAACAAGGAGGACAGTGTCATATCTTCACTAGTTCATGGGTGGTAACTAATGGGTTAGCTACATGGATGCCCGTGTTGAAAAGGCAAAATTGGGAAATTCATGGCAAACAAGGCTGGGCAAAGAATTATGGGAAGACATATGGGACATGCCTTTGGTTACTAATTTGTCAGTTTTTCATGTAGATGCTCATGTGGCCCTCACCACACCAGAAGGTGAGTACAATGCACATGCTGATCAGCTAGCAAGATTGCTACTCGCCATATTGTCCCTACTCTAATACCAACTGATGATCCAGTACTAGCAAAATGGGTCCATCAAACAGCTGGTCATTTACGGGTCCAGGCCACACACCAGGGGGCACAAGACTGAGGTATTAGTATCTATCATTCATTGCTAAAACAAGTAGTAGAGGAATGCTACACATTGATGAACCGATGCAATTTTGGAAAAATGATAGAACAGTTCAAGTGATTATTATTCTTTGTGAAACACGTGAAAACTGATCCTCCTTATGAAATAACCAGAAGACGAACTGAAGGATTGGGTTCTGCTGATAGAATAAAATTAGGAGTTAAAGTATGGATAAAGCAGAAACCATATAACATTTCAAAGACTGTAGAAATTATAGCATATGGGAAAGATAATACCATAACTGCTGTTTATTCAAGAGAGGATGATTACCAACTTGCACTCTTACCTCGTGTCTGTTGCTATAAATGAAGCTATGATAATAGTTTCATGGACTCCTGAAGCATTCTGGTTTTTGTCTCCTTGTTTCTTTTTGTCTTTTTATCTGTTAAACTTGTTTGCTAGATCTGTTTCCTAGAGGCTTAGTACCCTCTACCTGCAGATACCTGATTGCTTAAGCAGTATTTTATCTCATATCCACAATGGCGATGTGTCATCTCTGGACCTGAAGTTGATCAAATTCCAGATGCCAAGTAAAGAACTGATTTCTCAAATGGGACCTTTTGGGGCAGGGACAGCTCTAAGTTCAATTTCAGGAAGAAATATCTATGGAAGAAGAGACCATAGCCCCTTACCCCAAGATTTCAGGCCCCATTCATTCAAGGTGGGAATGATGGGGTGCTTGTCCTCAAGCCTCATCCTAAGATATTGTTTTATGTGTTCATTTTGTGTGATCCCTGTTATACGGTAAAATTCTATTGACACCAGTTGCCTAAGACATTGTTTTATATGCTTATTTTCTGCCTTCACAGTTAAAATTCTGTTGATATCCGTTGCCTGAACAACCAATGTAATGAATATGAAAAATCTTGGTGTTGAATGTAAGAGCAAATTTAAATGAAATGATCTTTCTTATTCATCAATAGGCCCATGTGACCTGCTTAAATCACTGGGAGACTGAGACACATGTGGTGGAAGGGGCTTATTGAACAGGTAGAACAGGTAGAACAGGAAGGGCGGAGCAGAACTGGGAGGAAGTGAGTGTAGTTGGGGCAGAGGGGAGAGGACATAAGCAGGCAGGCAGGTACAGCAGGGCTCAGGCTAATGAATGTTTGCTTGTGAGAAGACCCTGTCAGAGGTGGGGGGAAGGTTTGCGAATGGCTTTACCCCCTGTGGTAATCATATTTATTAACTTCTTGGTCACTATGACAGTTTGCTCTCTGCTTCTGAGATTTTGCCTTTATGGTATCTAAATAAATGTTTTTCTTCTGCCTTCTACATGGAAAGTCTTTTAGACTTTGCGATTTAGAACCACATTGGCATTTTCAGTCACCACAATTACTGTGAATATTGCCTTGATGATACAATTTAGAACTTATACGTTATTTTCCTTTTTCCCTGATCACCTTGGGAAACCATCATAATAGCAGTATTTCTTGTTCAAAGGGTATATTCATAGTTTTATATTTCTTTGGACCTAATTCCAGATTCCTTTTCAAAATTGTAGGATCAGTTCACAGTTCTACCAATAGCAAGATTAATTTCCCAGTCCCCTCCAATATTTCTAATTTTCCCCTTCTTTCATTTAACCAAACTGATAGATGTGAGACAGTATCTCAAAACTGTTTTAACTAATTTATATATACATTGAGAAATATATCAATATACACATACATAGATAAACTTTGATTTCTTCATTGAAAAACTGCCTATTTATATCCTTTGACCATGTATCAATTGGGAAATGACTCATCTTTTAAATTTGACAAAGTTCTCAAGATATTGAGAAATGAGGCCTTTATTCAACAAAGTGTCTATAAAATTTCCCTCCAATTATATGTTTTTTTCTCATCTTGGCTACATTGCTTTTATTTCTATAAAATCTTTTTAATTTAATGTAATCAAAATTATTCATTTTATATCTCAAAGTGCTCTCTAGCACTTGTTTATTTATAAATTTGCCTATCCATAAATCTGATCAGTAACATACTTTCTGTTCTTCTAATTTAGTTGTGATATTTCCCTTTATATCTCGAACATGTATCCATATTGACCTTATCTTGGCAAATGGTGCAAGATATTGGTTTATACATAGTTTCTGCCAGAATGCTTTCCAATTTTCCTGGTAATTTTATTTTATTTTACCAAAAAATGAATTCTTTTCCTGAAATTTTCAATCTTTACATTTATTAAACATGAATATATTGTAATTGTTACTGGGTATTGCACATCTTCTTTATTCCACTGGTCTGCCATTCTCTTTCTTGGTCAGTACCAAATAATTTTGATAATTACTGTCATATTATACAGTTTAAGATCTGATACAGCTAGCCCTCCTGTCTTTACTTTAAAAAATTTTCCTTGATATATTCTTGATCTTTTGTTCTTCCAAGTAAATTTAGTCCCTTTTTCTAGCTCTATAGAATAAAAATTTTTTTGGTAATTTAATTGGAATGGCACTAAACAAGTAGATTAATTTAGGTAGAATTATCATTTCTATCATATTGGCTCAGCCTACCCATGAACAATGAACGTTTCTTCAATTATTTAAACATGAATTTATTTCTATAAAAAGTGTTTTATAATTATGTTCATACAGTTCCTGGATTTGTCTTGGCAGGCATACTCCCAGGTGTTTTACATTGTCTAGTTATTTAAGAACTATTTCTTTTTGCAGAACTTTGTAGGTAATATATAGAAATACTGATGATTTGTGTGGGCTTATTTTATATCCTGCTCTTTTGCTAACATTATTATTTTGAACTAGCTTATTAGTCCAACCTCTAGGAATTTCCAAGTATATACACATTATCTCTGCAAATAGAGATAGTTTCATTACCTCATTTCCCATTCTGACTCCTTCAGTTTCCTTTTCTTATTGCTATTGCTATCATTTCTAGTACAATATTTAATAATATTGATGATAAAAGGCTTCTTCTTTCATGCCTGATCTTTTTGGGAGAGTTTCTATCTTATCCCTATTACAGATGATGCTTGCTGATGGTTGAGGTAGATATTTCTTATCACCTTAAGGAAAAACTCATTTATGCCTACATTTTCCATTTTTTTTAAAAGGAATGAGGGGTGTATTTTGTCAAAATCTTTTTCTGCGACTTTTGATATAATCGTATGATTTTTGTTACTTTTGTTAATGTTATCATCAATCACAGTATTAGTTTTCCTGATATTGAATTAGCCCTGCATTCCTGGTATAAATCCTACTTGGTCATAATGTGTAATCTTTGTTAAGTATTGTTGTAGTTTCCTAGCTAGTATTTTATTTAGGATTTAGGATCCTAATTTAGACTTATTTAGGAGTAGGATCCATATTCATTAGTGAGATTGCTCTGTTATCTATTTTTGTTCTTCCTGATTTAGGTATCAGTACCATAGTTATTTCACAAAAGGAGTTTGGTGGGACTTCCTCATTGCCTAGTGTTCTAAATAATTTACTTAATATGAGAATTAGTTGATCTTTAATTGTTTTGTAGAATTCATCTGTATATCCTTTTGGTCTTGATGCTTTTTTTCTTGGGAATCTCATTTATGGCCTGTTCAATTTCTTTTTCTAGGATGGGTTTATTCAAATATTCTATTTGCTCTTTGGTTAATCTGAGCAGTTTATGTTTCCCAGACAACTTAATACCTGGAAAATCACTTTATCTCTGGAATCCACACTCTGGCCTTGTGACCTGTCCCTCTGATAAGATGTTTTCTTCCAGAGCCTCAATTTAACAGGGTATTCAGGCCAGCCATCTCTTCATTTCTCACCAAGCTTCATTCTGGATTCCTCCATTATTCCTCTACACTGAGTACCTTTTCATACCCTGCCTTACTCCTAGTTTTTCTTCTTCCAGTTATACATTATCTTCCGCTATAAGAATGTTACCCTCACTACTTACAGTGGTGTCTGGTACCAAGTAAGGGTATATTAAATGCTATTGACTTTGTAGCTGCAGGGTGGCATCTTGGGTCAAATCGTGGGCCTGCAGTCAGGAATACTGATTTAAAATCCAATTTCAGCCACTTACTAGCTGTGTGACCTTGGGCAACTCACTTAACTTCTGTTTGCCTAAGTTACTTCATTTGTAAAATGAAGAGAAGAATACCATCTACTTCCCAGGGTTACTGTGAGGATGAAATGAGAATAATGATAAAGTAACTGACACATTGTAAGCACTATATAAATGTTGGCTACATTTTTATTGTGATTATAATGATGTTGAAGAGAACAGTATCTGTTCTCCTGACCAAACTCTAATTCATTATTTTTGTATTTTTTAATAGTTTAGAGATTTTATTCTAATAGCTTCAACTATAGCACTTATTTGTTGAAATAAAAATTCAAAACAAATATAAAATATATGTGACTACTAATTGCATTCTGAAAATAGTAAGTTTCCACACCCTCAAACAAACTAGGATTGAGTTTTGTTCTGAAATAATCTTTAACAGGTCAAGCTTCTTCAATTGTTTATCAAAATACAAAATTAAAAATACTGAGTAGCTTCATATTTTTCCACATGGCAGTACTAAACCTTTAAGAATGAAAAGTGTTTTTGTTCAGTTATGTCCAGCTCTTTGTGTCCCCACTTGGGGTTTTCTTGGACGACTTGACATTTCCTTCTCCATTATACAGCTGAGGAAACTGAGGCCAGTAATGTTAAGTATCTTGGTCAGGATCACACAGGTAGTAAGTATCTGAGGTCCGATTAGAACTCAGGCAGATTAGTATTCTTAACTCCAGGCCTAGCACTGTATCCACTGTGCCAAATAGCTGCCCAGATGAGAGACATTTCACACATATACATACATAGGGATTATTTCAAAATAGGATTCAATACTTACAGCATGGAATGACTCCCCAGCATCTAATGTTCAATTTGTCTCAAATCTTAGGCCTCATAAATCTGGTGTTCTTGATTTTGTCTCTGAAAGAACTCCACTGAGGTGTTGGGCTCATCTAGTTTGTGCTTTCTGTGAAGAGACTTCTAGAACCATTTCAATCAGAAGTGCCATATACTAGACCAAAATTTAAACAGTTTTTTTAATTCTCCTATCATATCAAAAAGTTTTGGGGGGAAGAGCCAAGATGGTAGAGTAGAAAGATACACAGATAACCTCCTGAAAGAAACCAGAAGAGAAAAACTCCTATGAATATTGTGGCCAAATTTCAAGTTCCCAGATCAAGGAGAAAATACGGCAAGCAGCTAGAAAGAAGCAATGTGAGTACTGTGGAAATACAATCAGGATAATGCAGGATCTGGCAGCTTCAACATTAAGGGATCGAGGGGCTTGGAGTGGGATATTTCAGAAGTGAAAGGAACTGGTAGTGAAGCCAAGAATCACCTACCCAGCAAATCTGAATAATACTTCAAGGGAAAAAAATTGTCATTCAGTGATATAGACGATTTTCAAGATTTCATGTTGAGGAAAACACCAGATCTGTATTTAAAAATTTGACTCCCAAGACAAGAATCAAGAGAAGCATGAAAAGGTAAATAGAAAAGAAAAATCATAAAAGAATCTCTAAAGCTGAACTGTTTACATCACTACATGGAAAGAAAATATTTTTAACTGAAATCATTTCTCAGTATTTGGGTAGTTGGAGAGATCATACATAAACAGACACACACATACACATAGAGAGTACAGGGTGTGTTATATTAGAAGAGATGATATCCACACACATAAAAAACAAAATAAAATAAAAATTAAGGGGTGAAGGAGAAAAATTCTGGGAAGAGAAAGGGAGTAATGGAATGGGGCAGGCTATAACTTATAAGAGAGTTAAGAAAAATCTTATTCAATGGAGGAGAAAAGGGAGAAGGGGAGAGGGTGAAAAATAAAGCTACTCTCCCCACATGTGGCTGAAGGAGGGAGTCACATGCTCACTAAATTTGATATGAAAATTCATATACACCACAGGAAACTAGGAGAAGAGGCAACAAGTAGAGCCAGGGGAATGTTAGAAGGGAGGGCAAATGAGAGAAGGGAGTCACTAGAAATAAACACTTTTGAGAAGGGACAAGGTCAATTGTAGGGGGACAAATAAGGATGGATAGGATCGGTCAGTATTACACAATATAATCACTATGAAAGACTTTTGCAAAACAACACATATTTAGTCTGTATTGAATTTCTTGGCTTCTCAGTAGTGCTGGGGAGGGAGGGGGGAGGAAGAGAAGCAGGAATTCAAAGTATTAGAAATGAATGTTGAGAATTTTTATTGCATACAGTCAGGAAATAAGAACTACAGGGATAGGGGTATGGAAATTTATCTTGCCCTGCAAGAAAAGAGAGAAGATGGAGATAGGGGAGGGGTGGGGTGTGATGGATGGGAGGGTACATTGAGGGAAGGAGTAATCAAAATGCAAGGTATTAAGAAGCAGGGGGAGAGGAATGAGGGGGAGAAAAATTGGACATGTTACAAAGTGAGGTAAAAGCAATTAGTATTAAAACAATAGACAATTAATTACTGAGAAAAAAATAATGATATCTTTAGCTTGGAGAAAAGAATTTCACTCTAAATTTCCTAGAAGAAGGTAACCTCAGGTAAAATTTGGCATTGATGGAAAAGTCAAGGATTTAGCGGTAAATTTGATTTTATGATTGCCATTTAATCAGGAACTAGAACATGTATAGAAAAGCATGTATGTTAATTAAGATTTGCCTCAAAAGATGTTCCTTAGCCAAAGTGAAACTATAATCATATTTGACACCTGGTTATTGGAATTTGCCATTTTTAATTGCTATGGAACTATTAAGTGACTGTTCTTTTGAGTCTAACTCCAGGCATGGGTAGTAAGGAAGGTAATCTGAGCCTCCAATACATGATGCCAGTAAGCTGATGAGATGCTGGTATGAACCGCATAGGTGATCTCAAGGGAAGGGTGGGAGAACAGCTATTCAGCATGGGCTGAGGTGGGATTCTCCTGACTCAATTTCCCCACTGACACCTGGCAGACTTTAAGCCTCACTGAATGCAAGTGGATAATTTAATCCTGCCTGGAAGTGACATGAAGTTGGGGAGATATTGTATCCCTGCAATGTCCTTCCTATTAGTGGCAATTTCCTATGGTCAAAAGGTTTGTAAGCTTAATACCAGATCTATTCAATTATAGATTAGGAGTAGGGGAACATCCAAGGTTGTCTAAAATTAAAATATTAGGCATAGGACTTTAGACCAACACCAATAAGTTAGGATCCTTTAATTCTTAGTAATACTGTGGAGACAATCAGGTCAAGAGCTTGTGAAGTTAGCAGCATAAATATTATCTGTGTCTCAATTGGTTAATGTTTAAAAAAATTCTTTTGTGGTCCATATTATAAATGCTTTAAAAAGAAATGTCACCTGGCCAAAAGTTGGAATTGCTTTATCTGTTATAAACTGTGTTAAAAATAAATAATAAAAAATAAAAATAAATAAATGCTTTCAGAATAGCACTTATGTAATAGATGATAGGTGGAATGGAAAATACTAAACATTTTCATCACAGCATAAACTTTGTTTTAATTAAGAGGTGAGGGACAAAGATTGGACACCCAGATGACTAACTTATGAAATTGCTCCTGTATTTAAAAATAAAATTGAAGGATGATGTAGAGTTAGAGGTTCATTTTTTTTTTCCTGGAGAGTACCTTTTAAGTGTATATATGGTGATTGTAGAACAAATTGTCTGTACCACCAGACAGTTTATTGTATTGTTATGAATATGGAATAAAGTTATGCAATAAGAAAAAAAGAAAAACAACCATTCTCATAGCATATTAAAATTTTTTAAAAGATGATTTGAACATTAACCTGCATATCTACTATGTGCAACTTGTTGTTCCTTTAAAAGATTTAGTTAAGTTATTGTATAAATTTCTTTTTTCTTTCCTTCTCCCCACCTTAGATAGGATTTCTATTAGATGCAAGTGTGTGTGTATATGCATTAATGTTAATGGCTCCAACTCATCTACTCCACAAAGAATCAAGCATCTATGAGTGCCAACATTTACAGGACTCCCACAGCCAACCCCAACCTATTTTCATCATTTCTGGTGGAGAAGGTTCCTGGATTCTCAACCATCTCCTCTCTGTGAATTACCTACTGTGGAAGGAAAAAGGGAGGCAACAGAATCAAGTGGCTTGGCATTTATTTATTTGTTTGTTTGCTTCTGTCAGTTTATTATTTATTTTTAAATTTATTTAATTAATTTATTTATGTTTTCTACACTTATTTCGATTTGAGTTCCAAATTTTCTTCCCATTTCTCCCCTCCCCCACCCCAAAATGCCAAGCACTCTAATTGGCCCTATCACCAATCTACCCTCTGTTCTAACAACCCTCGCTTCCCTTATCCCCATCTTCTCTGTTGTCCTGTAGGGTAAGATAAATTTCTATACCCCATTACCTGTATTTCTTATTTCCTAGTTGTACGCAAGAACAATACTCAGCGTTGTTCCTAAATCTTTGAGTTCCAACTCCTCTTCCTGCCTCCCCACCCATCCCCATTGTGAAGGCAATTCAATGTAGGCCATATCTGTGCAGTTTTGCAAATGCCTTCCATAGTAGTCGTGTTGTGTAAGGCTAATTGTATGTCCATCCATCCTATCCTGCCCCCCATTTCTTCTATTCTCTTTTGACCTTGTCCCTCCCCAAGAGTGTTGACTTCTAATTGCTCCCTCCTCCCATTGCCCTCCCTTCCATCATCTACCCCACCCTGCTTATCTCCTTCTCCCCCACTTTCCTGTATTGTAAGATAGGTTTTCATACCAAAATTAGTGTGCATTTTATTCCTTTCTTGAGTTGAATGTAATGAGAGTAATCTTCATGTTTTCTCTCTCACCTCCCCCTATTTTTCCCTCCACTAAAATGTCTTTTACTTGCCTCTTTTAAGAAAGATAATTTTCTCCATTTCATTTCTCCCTTCCTCTTCCTAATATATTCCTCTCTCACCTCTTAATTTCATTTTTTTTAGATATGATCCCATCCTATTCAACTCACCCTGTACTCTCTGTCTCTCTGTGTGTCTGTGTGTGTGTCTGTGTGTATGTCTGTGTGTGTCTGTGTGTGTAATCCCACCAACTACCCAGATACTGAAAAAAGTTTCAGGAGTTACAAAAATTGTATTTCCATGTAGGAATGTAAACAGCTCAACTTTAGTAAGTCCTTTATGAGTTCTCTTTGCTGTTTACCTTTTCATGCTTCTCTTGATTCTTGTGTTTGAAAGCCAAATTTTCTTTTCAGCTCGGATATTTTTGTTAAGAATGCTGGAAAGTCCTCTAGTTCATTCAAATACCATTTTTCCCCTGAAGTATTGTACTCGTTTTTATTGGGTGGGTGATTCTTGGTTTTAGTTCTAGTTCCTTTGACTTCTGGAATATTATATTCCACACCCTTCAATCCTTTAATGTAGAAGTTGTTAGATCTTGTGTTATCCTGATTGCATTTCCACAATACTCAAATTGTTTCTTTCTAGCTTCTTGCCATATTTTCTCTTTGATCTCTGGAACTCTGGAATTTGGTTATAATGTTCCTGGGAATTTCTCTTTTTGGATCTCTTTCAGGAGGTGATCAGTGGATTCTTTCAATATTTATTTTGCCCTCTGATTCTAGAATATCAGGCCAATTTTCCTTGATAATTTCATGCAAGATGATGTCTAGGCTCTTTTTTTGGTCATGGCTTTCAGGTATTTTGATAATTTTTATGTTGTCTCTCCTGGAACTCTTTTCCAGGTCAGTTGTTTTTCCAATGAGATATTTCACATTATCTTCCATTTTTTCATTCTTTTGATTTTGTTTTGTGATTTCTTGGTTTCCCAGAGAGTCATTAGACTCCATCTGTTCCATTCTAATTTTGAGAGAACTATTTTCTTCAGTGAACTTTTGAACCTCTTTTTCCATTTGACTAATTTTGCTTTTGAAAGCATTTTTTTCCTCATTGGCTTTTTGAACCTCTTTTCCCAATTGAGGTAGCCTATTTTTCAAAGTGTTATTTTCTTCAGCATTTTTTTTGGTCTCCTTTAGCAAGGTATTGACCCGTTTTTCATGCTTTTCTTGCACCTCTGTCATTTCTCTTCCCAGTTTTTCCTCCACCTCCCTAACTTGATTTTCAAAATCCTTTTTGAGCTCTTCCATGGCCTGAGCCCATTGGATATCTATTTCGGTTGTTTGGGACACAGAGGTCTTGGCTTCTATGTCTTTCCCTGATGGTAAGCATTGTACTTCCTCCTCAGAAAGGAAAGGTGATAACATCTGTTCACCAAGAAAGTAACCTTCTATGGTCTTATTTTTTTTCGCTTTTCTGGGCATTTTCCCAACCAGTTACTTGACCTCTGAGATTCCTCTGCACACCTGCCTAGATCTGCCCAGCTAGTGCTTGGGGTCTGAGATTCAAATGCTGCTCCCCAGCCTCAGGGCTTTCTGTGGCAGGCGCAGCTGCTATTCAATGTGAGCTTAAGTTCTGGTGCTCAGGTGGGGGCAGGTCCGCCTCCCAGGCTCAGTTCCCTCAGGGTGTTTATGTGGAGACCTTCAGTAATGGATCTGAGGTCCTGCCTGCTCTGGGAACTCCTGTCCACTGCCTCCCCACCACTGCCTCCTGAGGGGGCCTGAGTTATGGAGACACCCTGCTCCCCTCTCGGCCAGCCCAGAAGTCTCTCTCACTGACCTGTAGCGCCTATGGGTGGAGGGACCTTTGCCGCTGCCAGAGGTTCTGTCCCTGAAGCCTGCTTGGATCTGCTCCTCTCAGCCCTGTGGGCAAGGCAAGGCAGGGCAGGGCTGGGCTCCGCTGTCCGGTGTGCAGTCGACCTTTGGGGTCACTTTTTCAGGGCTCTCTGGAACGGAAATCTCCTCCACTGCGTTGCTGCCTGACTTCCACTGCTCCAGAATTTGTGGGGAGTTGTTTTTACAGGAAATTTATGGGCTGTGGGTTCGGAGCTAGCATATGTGAGTCTTTCTATTCCATCATCTTGGCTCAGTTTAGTTGTTTTTCAAATGAGATATTTCACATCGTCTGCCATTTTTCATTCCTTTGGTTTTGTTTTATAATTTCTTGACTTTTCATAGTCATTAGATTCCATGTGCTCCATTCCAATTATTAAAGAATTATTTTCTTCATTGAACTTTTGGACCTCTTTTTCCATTTGGACAATTCTGCTTTTTTAAGGAATTCTCCTCATTGGTTTTTTGATCTCTTTTGCCATTTGGGTTGGTCAATTTTTGAGGTGGTATTTTCTTCAGCAATTTTTGTGTCTCCTTCAGCAAGCAGTTGACTTTTTTTTTCATGATTTTCTTGTATCACTCTCATTTCTCTTCCCAATTTTTGCTCTATGTCTCTTAATTGATTTTCAAAATTCTTTTTGAGCTCTTCTGTGGCAAAAGACCAATTCATATTTTTCTTGGAGGCTTCGGATGTATGAGCTTTGACTTTGTTGTAGTCTCTTTGTATAGTTTGGTATTCCTTGTCCCTGAAATAAGATTCTATAGACTGATTCTTTCTCCAGTTTTTGCTCATTTCCCCAGCCATTTATTTGACTTTTGACCTCTTTATTAAGTTAGTTCTCTGCTTTCAGTGGAAGTGAAGGGGTTTACTGTCAGTCACTCAATTCCCTTACAATCTGTGGGCCTAGAGTTCCAGAAAGAGTCACTGTCACTACCCTTGCTGCTGCTGTTGCTGCCACGAGCTCTTCCACCCTCTCTGCTGCCCTGGGGCCTAGGCCAGACCACTGTACTCTATCACACAGTTCCCAAAGGTTTTACCCACTGACCTTCCAAATTGTCCTTGGCATTTTGGGATGATGAAGTCTGGAAACTGCCATAGGGGCAGATATTTAGTCCCCCTGGGACTGGTCAGGTCTCATCTATGCTGGTGGGCCCATGCTGCACTGTGCTCTGCTTCCTGTGTGGCCCAATAGATGCTTCCTCTTTACCTCCCAGGTTTTCTTGGGCTAGAGGTATACTTCACTCTCATTCTGTGGGTTCTGCAGTTCCAGAATTTGTTTAGAGTCATTTTTTACAGGTTTTTGTTTGGGTTTGTGGGGAGAGCTCTGGAAGTCCCTGCTTTTATTCCACTATCTTGGCTGTACCCCATCCCCCTCCAATATTTTTTTCACAATTATTGTTACTAACTCTATTTTTCTCCATTCAATTTCCCTGTCCTGTTTATTCAATTCTTTCTCTTTCCTCATGATCATCCTCAAAAGTGTTTTTATCTAAAAATGCCCTCCCCAAACCTGTCTTCCCCTCTATCACTGCCCTTACCCCCATCACCTTCCCTTTCTACTTTCCTGTGGGGTAAGATATATTTCAATATCCAACTTAGTGTGTATGTTATTCTCTCTTTGAACCAATTCTGAGAGTACGGTTGACTCCTTCTCCCTCACTCTCCCCTCTTCCCCTCCAGTATAAAAATTTCTTCTTGACTCTTTTATTTGAGGTAATTTACTCTATTCTAACTCTACCTTTCTGTTTCTCCCAGTACATTCCTCTCTCACCTCTTAATTTTATTTTTTAGATACCATCCCTTCAAACAGAACTCACACTTCTCCCCTCTGTCTATATATTCTCATTAGTACCCTAATAACGAGAAAGGTCTTCTGAGTTACAAATATCATCTTTCCATGTAGGAATGCAAACAGTTTAACATTATTAAGTCCCTTATGATTTCCCTTTTTTCCTCTACCTTTTCATGCTTCTCTTGAGTATTTTATTTGAAAGTCAAATTTTCTATTCAACTATGATTTTTTCATGAAGAATGCTTGAAAGTCCTCTATTCCTTGAATATCCATTTTCCCCTGCAAGAATATGCTCAGTTTTACAGGGAAGGTGATTCTTGATTGTCATCCTAGCTTCTTTGTCCTCCAGAATATCATATTCCAAGTCCTTCAGTCTTTTAATGTAGAAGCTTCTAAATCTTGTGTTGTTTTGACTTGGTTCCCCAATACTTGAATTATTTCTGTCTGCTTCAGTATTTTCTTATTAAACTGGGACCTCTTAAATCTGGATATAATATTCCTGATAGTTTTCATTTTGTGATTTCTTTCAGGAGGTAATTAGTGGATTCTTTCCTTTTCTGTTTTACCCTCTGGTTCTAGAACATCATGGCAGATTTCCTTAACGATTTCTTGAGAGATAATGTCAGGGTATTTTTTTGATCATGGCTGTCATATAGTTCAATGATTTTTAAATTATCTGTCCTGCAACTATTTTCCAGGTCAGTTGTTCTTCTAATAAGATATTTAACATTGTTTTCTATTTTTCATTACTTTGGTTTTGTTTTCTTCTTTCTTGATTTCTGATGAGATCCTTAGGTTCCATTTGCTCAATTCTAGTTTTTAAAGAATTATTTCCTTCAGTGAGCTCTTGGGCTTCCCTTTTCATTTGGCCAGTTGTACCTTTTAAGGCATTCTTCTCTTTTTTGACTTTTTGTACCTCTTTTATCATTTGACCTGTTATGTTTTTTAAGGTATTATTTTCTTCTGTATTTTGTTTTGTGTCACCTTTACCAACCTATTGACTCATTTTTATGATTTTCTTGCATCAATCTCATTTGTCTCTCTAATTTTTCCTCTATTTCTATTGTTTGATTTTAAAAATCCTTTTTGAGCTCTTCCATGACCTGATACCAATTCATTTTTTTCTTAGAGACTTTGAATGTAGAAACTTTGACTTTGTCTTTTTCTGAGATTGTCTTTTGATCTTCCTTGTCACCACAGTAACTTTCTATGGTCAGATGTTTTCTGTTGTTTGCTCATTTCCTTAGCCTATTACTTGAGGTTTTCCTACTTGTTAAAGTAGGGCTCTGCTTCCAGAGTGGAGGGCACATTAGTCCAACTTTCGGAGATTTGTGCAGGTGTTTTCAAAGATACTTCTAGGGACTTGTAAGGCTTCTATTCTTCCAAGGTGGTGTGATCTAAGGGGGCATATTTACTACTCTCATGGCTTGTGTTCTGTTCTGTGAGTGACCACAAGCAATTTTTTCTGCTCTGAAATTATGAAGAGAGTCCCCCTTCCACTGTGACCACCAACTCTGGTGTGCTAGTGTTCCTCCTCACTCTGGGAATGAAAATCAAGAATGTGACCTGCATCTGAGTATGGACAAAGCAATAGAGTTTGGCCTCAGTGTTAGCAAAAAGACCCCTGTAATCTCCTTCTGACTAGCTGTTTGACCCTCAATCTGTGGGCTGAGATGTCTGGAAGCAGCTACTGCCACTGCTGCTGCTAATTCAGCCACTCATAAGGCTGTGGCTACTGTGGCTGTGGCTGCTGCTGTGGTCAGCATGGGACTGCCTGCCACTTTCACCCTGGTGTGACAGGTCTTTTCTCCTGACCTTCTATGTTGTCTTTGGAGTCTATGGGTTGAGATGTTTGGAAACTACCACCAATGCTAGTGATTCAGTCATTCTGAGGCCTTCTTCAGGTTTGCTGGATCCTGTGTGAATTGCATTGGAATGTGATCCTCTCTCATCCTGGAGCAAAAGAACTTCCCTGCTGACATTCCAAGCTGCCTTGGACTGGAAATTTGTTTCACTCCATCTTGTTCTGGGATCTGCTGCTCTAGAGTTTGTTTAGAGTTGTTTTTAGAGGTACTTTCCATGGTATAGGGGAGAGTTCATATGAGTCCTGCCTTTACTTCACAATCTTGGCTCCACTTCCCAAAGTGCCACATCTTTTGAAGGACATTTGCAAGTCAAAGTCCCTCAATCATAGGGTAACCAGGGAGCACCAGAAACTGTGCTATGTTAGTTTCATTTTAAAAAGGTGACAATTTTAATTGAGAATTTTTAAGAGAGAAGTTTTGATATAGTATGATACGTTTTTGAGTGTTGATGTATGACCTAACACTTATTCTGTGTTGTACAAGAGAGCACAGCCAGGAGCAATACTTAGATATGGCAGAGAGATAGATTGCATTGTGATGAATGGTGAAACTTCCTAGAAAATGGAACTGTCCAAAAGTTGAATGAGCTGTCTCAGGAGGAATGAGTTACCTGTCACAAGAAGCCTTCTAGTATAGACCTCTTGAATGAACCAATCAATAAACATGTATTGAGCACGACTGGGTACCAGATACTATCACATAATAGGACTGCAAAAAAGAAATGTCTCTTCTACTAAGTAGCTTACTTTTATCTGGGAGACAATATTAGGAAAAATACATATTTAAGTAGATGCAAAAATGTTCATTATAAATATAATTTGGAGGAGGGCACTAGAAGCTGGGGGATCAGAAAAGGCCTTATATAAGAGTGATATTTATGCTGAGCTTTGAAGAAACAATGGATTCTAATAGGCAAATGTAAGACAGGAGTATCTTGCAGGCTTCAGGGAGAGCCTCTACAAAGAGATGGAGGAGGGAGATGGAGAACCTTTCACAAAGTCAGTTTGACTAGATATAAGTATAATAAAATTAAGCTGGAAAGGTTGGGCTGGACCTAGATTGTGAAGGTCGTTAAATGCTAGCCTACTGGATTCTAAGAATAGTAGGGAACTGTGTTAATTTATAGAACTGTGGAATGACATGGTCAGAACTATATTTTAGGAATATTATTTTGTCATTCAGAAGGTTATTGCAAACAAGAGATAAGGAATGCCTTAAGTAGGGTAATTGCTGTGTTAGTCGAGAGAAGAGGTTGTTCGAAATATTGTACAGGAGATTGAACTTCAGGCATAGATCAGACTCATTACTTAGCATAGCTGAACTTTAGTTTTAAACATGTTGCTAATCTTATTTTGACATAGTGGTTTTTCATCTTATGTGTTTTACATTTTGAATTTAAATACATTATTCTGAGAATGGTTCCATAGGCTTCACCTCCTTGACACAAAAAATGTTAAGATTTCCTGTCTAGGTACTCTTGGTGGTCCATTTACACTTTGAGATTTCAAGTGCCTTGCAGAACAGTGTATGTACTTACTAGTGACTATATTATTGGCAACCTAATTATACAAATATCTAGGTGAATGGACAAATTATAAATTTAAAGCAATTCAGAATAAATTAGTATATTATTACATGTAAGCTATGTACAGTCATTTAAATTGATACTAGATATAATTGGGGGTGGTGTGTAAAGTTGTGTATTGGAGATATCCTTCCATTCCTTCTTGATCATCAACACTAACAATCAAGAGAAACACAATTATCATATTTGAAGTAAGGACACTCCAGAAGACATATGACAGGATGGCATATGCTAATTGTTAAAATGACTAAAATGACTGTCTTTTATATGACACTTTGAGGTTTGCAAAGTGCTTTACTTACATCAACTCATTTGGTCCTCACAAAGTCCCTGTGGGGCAGATGCTAAGATTATCCCTATTTTACAAATGCAGAAACTAAGGAAGATGGAAGTTAAGTTGCTTTCCCAGAGTTACACTGCTGGTAAGTGTCTGAAACTGTATTTGAATTCATCTTCCTAGGTCCTGCACTCTATCTATGGCATGAGAGTACTACCTACGCTAAATGCATGTGGTCTTAACTTGCAGATCACATTCATGTTCTCATGGAGCTCTGTGATTTTTTAAAACTGATGTTAATCAGAAGAGTCCATTCCTGATATTGGGGAAATTCTGGCCATCCTGGGACACATTTATATAGTAGTGCTATTAGGCTTAGTTCCTAGTTACAATCACTCAGGAGAAACCAAACATTCTTTCTTTGAGTTAACTTAATTGGATTCCAAAAAGGTGTCCCTGGTGATAATTTTCTGCTCAAACAGAAGAGTCTAAATGTAGAGGGAGCAGAATTTCCTTGGGGCCTCATTATTTCTGTATTGGTAGAAATTATGCTGTGCTCTCACTCTCTGATGATGGCAAAGCAGTCACTAAGTCTCGTCCTGAGTCTTATAAATCTCCCCATTTCAATTCAGCCATCTTTTTAATTGCTTACTCTGTGACAAAGCACTTACCCAAAGCAGTGCACCCAGAGATAAAAACATGATTATAAATATAAATAAGGTCCAGTGAGACTTCCAAATATTCCTTTTACTATCTTTTATATTGCTGGGTTTTTTTTTGTTCCTATGGCTACCCCTCTGATCCAAAACCTCATGCCATCCCAAATAGATTCTTTAAGTAGTTTCTCAGTTGGTTTCTATAGTCCTTGTCTCTTCTTCATCTGATCCTTCTCTCTAGTACCTAAACTAGTTTGTCATTGCCTAAATTAAGTCCTGTTGCATAGACTGATAGTTAGATACTCATAGAACCCAGCCCCAAGCTACCTTCCAATTTGACTTCAATTTAAATTTCAACTTTTAGTGAATGGTATGAGCTAAACTCTCTGATAGGGAGGGTGCATAAAGATATGAATTGGTCAAAATCCCTTCCCCTCACCTCCCCAGGCAAGTTCCAGTCTAACTGGAGAGACTTAAATAATGAAAATATAAAGTAGAATATGATAAATGTGAAATAAATTTGGATGACATTTTGAGAGTTCTGAAGAATGAAAGATCATATTTGCAATGGCAGGAATCGGGGAAAATTTCCTGCAGGAGAAGGAATTCAAGGTGGTCTTTGAAGTAGAGGTTGGATTTTTTCATGAGGAATATGATGTTAGCTTGGGGAAGGGTCATTAATATATGAACCTTTGATGTATCTACAATCCATAACTAGCTGCTGAATCATTATCTAAGGGTATAGTTTCAATGTGATATTCATAGCACCTACAGCATCCATGAATATCCCAGAGCAATCCTGAATCTCAAAATACAACAGACTCTCCAAATGAAAGATAGAAACAAAACATTTAAAAATTTTGAGAGTTGTCACACAATGACACTACAGAGATCAACACTAGCCTCAAGCTTTCCCTCTATTAGGCTTCCCCATAACCAACTCCCTTAAACAAATCAGAAGCAGGCTCCCTTAAACAAAATCACAAATAAGCTCTTTCACTCATGCTGGACAGCAGCCTGCTTGCCTGCATTCTTCCTAGCTCTGACTGCTGTCTCCAGATTTTCTCTCAATTCTGCTTCAGCTCTACTCCTTCCTGTTCTACCCTTCCTCCTCCACCCATTTGGCAAGCTCCTCCCACCACAGACTGTGCAAGGGTTGCAAGCACTTTACTGTTGTTAACTTTTCACCTCCTGTGAACAAAACCAAAAATAGCTTTTTGTCCTACGACCTGAGACCCTCCAGCTTGCCCTCCTAAAGGAGAGTCTGAATGCTTCAGCAGAAAATCTTCTCATACAAACTAGGCAAGTCCCTTCCCACCTGAGCCTTCTCCTCCAGCAGCTTGTCTCTCCTTTTACGTATATTATTTACTTTATTATTTATTTGTCATTTATTATTTACTTTACATATTATGTACATTACATATATTATTTATTTTTACATATAATTCAGTGACTTAAGTGACTTATTAGAAAGCCCTAGCCTCTGCTACACACCCCTGTCATTTTTTTTCCTGGTTCTCTTGTTATTCCCAGCAAAGATCTTTCTAAGTTTCTGGGTTCACCCTTCTGTAGTGTTGGTTCCCAGTTTTCACAAAGTCCAGTGCCTTTAGCCCATTCTCTTGCCAGGGAGGAATAAGGCAAATCCTCCCATCCTGGCAGATCTATTTCTTCCTCTCTCTCCTCCACCTTTCTTTCTCCAAATAGAGGTCTGATATTTCACTATTCCATCCTTGTCACCATTTGCAATGCAAATGCAATATTTTCAGTGCCTACAGTGGACATGAATTTCCTGGTGCAATTCTGAACCATGAAATACCACAAATTCTCTACATAGAAGACAATCAAAAATTTATTCTGACACCAGAAAGTCAAATTCATCATAAATTATTCACAATAACAATGCATAGGACAACTCCATCTCCAATCCTTCCCACAAACCAGTTCCATTGAACAAATGACGCGCTAGCCAGTAGCTTGCTTGCCTGCATCTTCCCTAGCTCTTTCTGCTCCCTCCAAATTTCTTCTCATTTTGCTCCGTCTCTGCCTCTTCTTGTTCCACCATTCCTGTTCCACCCATTCACCAAGCTCCTCCCACCACAGGCTCCATGTGATTCAAACTCATGTGAAGTAGGCTTCCATGTGACTTCAGTGGGTCTCATAGGCCTATTAATGAACGGGAAAGATTTTACATTTAAATCCACTACAAAAGGGCATTAGGAACAACCTCTGAAGCAAGATTTGGGAGAGGGAGGATGAAACAAAATATGAGCAGCTAAAGGACTGTGTGGGGTAGGGCAAAGAAATTTCAGTGGAGGAATCATTTAGAAAGCCCAGGTCTGCAAATTTATCTGAGAGGGAAAGTGTGATAATGTGATTATAGCGTAGTGCTGAGATTCAGGGTGCCTGGATTCCAAGTCTTTTTTGGCTGACTAGTTGTGTGATATTGAACAAGAAATTTCCCATATGTGGAGATGAGTTTTCCTATCTGTCATATCAATAACAAAAGATATTCAGTCAATCACAGGAGGTTGTTGAGATTGTCAAAGGAGATTGAAGCAGGAGTTCTTAACCTTTGTTGTGATATTAACCCCTTTGACAGTCTGAGGTTGTCTAAGGACCCTTTTCAGGATGTTATTAAAGGCAAAAAATAAAATACACAGAATTACAAAGGAAACCAAAGGTTAGGGAAAATAAAGATCTATTTTTTTCCCATCCAAATTCACAGATTGCCTAGAGATCTCAAATGTCTAAAGTGCCATATAAACATGAAATAATGTGATACTTCTCAGGGACCCTGGGGCAGGTACTACTCACAAATGGCTTCATGATATGACTGGGGAATGTATCTTTATCTAGGCTTGAACACCCAGGAGAAGATGTGACTTTGACCTACCCAGGGGAAAGAAGTGCCATGATTGAGGAATATGACGTCACTGTCACTAATCAATCTAACATTCCTCAATAGCTCCTCCCAGGAATGCCTTAGGGACTGAGGAAGTCTCTACAATTTATTTTGCCCAATTTGGTGGTTCTTGTTTCCTCCAAAAAACATCCCCAAATCAGATGATTGAATCTGAGGACTAAAACTGCTAAGACCCTGGTTCCTGAATTTTCAGATGTGGAAGATTACTTCAACCTGGCTTCTGTTTTTGTAAGGTGTTCTCCCCTCTGCACAGGCCCAGTACCCAGACTGTTCATTGACGGAGGTGAGACTCAGCTGGGTAAGAAATAAATTTCCTCTTCTTTTTCTGTCCCACATTCTTTCAATGGGCTGAATCATAGCTCTCTATGCAAGACCAGAGAAGGCAGCAATGCAGACTTTACTGCTGCATCACATTCAGAAATGAGAGGTTAGCGTGGATCAACTCAGCAGTGGGAGTGGAGACACACTGGTGCATCATATTGCAGTAATGCTCACCCCTTATTCTTCCACTCACCTTCCCATATATGAAAGTACAGATTAATGAGTGTGTGTGAAAGTAAAATGTTACTAATGTGCAAATTTTACTTTTCTTTTTGAATGAAATTCTATCTTCAATACCTTGGGGAGGGGAAAGTTTTGGACCTTGAGATCAAATCTTGTATAGAGCAAAGATTCTAAATATTAATATTCTGAGTTATAGACTATAAACTACATGACCATCTTTACTGGAGCAGATGGGTATAATTTTTTGAAAACACATATTTCTTATGCCAGTCCATTCACTTACCTTTCAGATAACCTGAGGGAGCCCATTTTTTTCTGAAGAGGCAGCATGGTAAAGTCTGAGAACACCAGAAAAAGAGGATATAGTCATGCAGAAAATCAATAGGGATATGACTATATATGATTGCCAAATATCCTTGATTTTATTAAGAACATATACTTTCAATTCTACAATTAAATGTGCTGGAAAAACTAATCTCTGCATGTGGGAAGTCAATTCACACAGCAAGAGACATGCAATTGTGGCTGAGTAGTCCAAGGAAGTGGGAGAAGTCTTTTAAGAAGCATGCTGTATTTGTCCTCTTGTCTTGAGTTAGAGCAAGGTCCAAGGTTCAAGGATCTACAGAGAATTGATATTCAGGAAACTGAAATAGCATGAGTTTTATTATTATGTGGTGCATCAAGGAGGCAAAAATGAAAGCAACATATATGCATATATTTTAGAACATCACAGAAAGAGATTCAGTCACACAGGGCTATTCATATGAGAGAGAAATGTGCAGTGGTAAAACCTTGATGGGAGTGCACTGTAAGATTCTCATATGAGTGGAAAAATCTTATACCTTAAAGGTGGTCTTAGTTGAACCAGCCAATGGCTCTAGACAGGGGATGTGCATTCTAAATCTGATTCAGAAGTGGAGGGGAAGTTCTCCAGCATCACTTTTCAGTACCAAACTCAGGTAGATGAGTTTCCTAATTGGCACCAGAAATCAGGAGAGGGCACAAGTTGGCAATCAGGAGATTTCAGCAGTGGATATTGGTGCATGTGTCTAATTAGGAACAGAGATTGTTTACATGTTGGACAAATGATCAGAACGAGTCAAGGCAGTAGAAAAGTACAGGCTGTCTGTTATTGCTTATATGTTTATAGTCCTTAGGAGTCCATATTGGAGTAACATATGACTTATAACTGCAATATATTTCAAAGCATCATACTTTTTACCAAGTATTACCATGTATACCACAGAGAGTGGAAAATTATGTAGAAGCCTACATCCTCAGTGATTTTATGAGAAAGTTAACTTGTGAGAAGACTTGGTTTTAGCATTCTCAGTAGACAGTGTCAATGGGAGAGTGTGTATGGTCTGGTGCTCTCCTTTTCCTTCCAAAACAACATTACTATGGTAATATTTATTTCTGAACCCCTATAGTCTTCACAAAGGAAACAATAATCAGAATAATAGCTAGCATATATATAATATCAAGGTTTACAATGAAGTTTACAAATATTATTTTATTTTACCTTCACAAGCTAGAAGGTAGGTGCTATTATCTCCATTTTACAGACAACAGACAAGGGTTAAGTTACTTGCAAAAGGATAACATAACTAGTAAGTGTCTGAAGCAGGATTTGAACTCAGGTTTTCCTGACTCTAGCTCTAGCATTCTAAACACTGAACCTCTATCCAGTTACAGGAAAGGGTGCTACGCGGAGAGGAGGTATGTAAGCAGACCCTGATGTTGGGACGCAAAGTGGAGTCAGCATTACTGTGAGTAGTACATAGGAGTGGCTAGAAAATTTGCCTTGGAATCAGAAGACATAAGGTATAATTTTCTGCTTCATTTTTAAAACACCTGAGAACTCTACTAGTCTCTCAAAAGGATGGAGAGAGAAATAGATTATAAAATCTTGTTGAGTAATTATAATATATACAGCATAAATATAAAATGGTATATGATTACTGTATGAGAGTTCTAAAGCAAGTGATATGTATGGTTCCAGAGGGAAAATATGATACCCAATTGTTGGTGGGGAAGAAGAAGAGAAGTTGAGGAAAGGTTTCATGAAAAAGGACTTGAGATTTTCCCTCAATGATAATTAAGAGTTCAAGTAGTAGAGATAGGTTCCTGGAAGAGCACACAGCATCAGCAAATGAATGGAAGTAGGTAAGTGTAGAATATGGAAGAAAGAAGGAAATCATTCTACTTTGCCTAATGCAGAGTGGATACAGAGGGAATGAGCATTTGATTAAGAAACCTATTACTCAAGCAAGTATTTACCAAGTGCCCATTATGTTCTAGGAAACAAGAATATATGTGTGTGTTCATCCTTTGTTGCCACAGAAAACCATGCCATCAGAGAAATAATGACATGACTTGCACTTGATTTTGTTTTGAGTGAGTAGGTACTGTGCAGGTCACCAGCCTCACTTCTCCTCCAGAACCATCTGAATCCAGTGACCAGATATGCTTGAGCATGACTGGAGATGACCCAGGATGAGGCAATTGAGGTTAAGTGTCTTGCTCAAGGTCACACATCTAGTGAGTGTCAAGTGTCTCAGGTGAGGTTTGAACTCAGGTTTTCTACTCCTGCACTGGTGCTCTATCCTCTGTACCACCTAGCTGACCAAGCAGGAATACAAGGACAGAAGGAAATAGTCCCTTCCTTCAAGGAATTTATAATCTAGGTAGGGAAGATAACTATTTGACTATGGTTGCTTGTCTCTATTTGACTATGGTTGCTTGACTATGGCAATCTTTCTTCCACCCTACAGCTCAACTGAAACTATTCCATCCAAAGTTACCAACAAATAATAGTAAAACACCTCAATAAAAACAACTTGCAATTATGTAATGATTTAGTGTATGCAAAACACCTTAAATATTACCTCATTTTATCCTCACAACAATCCTGGGAGGAAAGTGCTATTATTATCCTCATTTTGCAGATGAAGAAACTGAGGCAGGCAGAGTTTAAATGCCCAGTCATGTAGCTAATAAATAACTGAAGCTGGATTTGAACTCTCTTCTTCCTGATTCGAGGCATTTTGTCCACTGTGCCACCCAATCGCCTGCCCATCTCTTGATTAATCCAGTAGCCTTCATTCAGTCTTCATCGTTTTTGATTTCTCTATGGATTTTGATACAGTGTTCTGGACATTCTCTTTTCCCTGGGTTTTTATGATCCTGTTCTTCGCTTTAGAAATCACCTTCCACAGAGTAATCCTGTGGGATGCTTTCGGTTTCCTTTCTCATAGTTTTCCAGAGACTTCTGATGACTTGGTCTGTGGTTGCTGAAACCGCCAAACCCCAAGGTAATAGGGAAAGAAACTCCCAGGTTCATAAGGGCAGCATGGTCACAAGAGGGCAGAAACAAGGGTTGCCACATAATTTATTTGCTTGCATGTCAAACTGTTCCTTGATTGCATCCTTGCTCAAAGTGTTCTAACTTGTTCCTAGTTTACAAATTGAACTCAATGGGATACTGAACTGGGGCATATGGGATCTTCAAATCCTGATCAATCCAATCAGTTTTTGTGCTTCCTTCTAGACGTCAGGGAGCCAACCCTCAAGAATGGAAGCTTTGGGCACACAGGGAACATCCAGAGAATGCCTAAGAAGAGTTAAATGGTTCACTGGATAGAGGGCTAGGATTGAGTCAGGGAATCCTGAGTTCGATTATTGCCTTAGACACTTGCTAGCTATGTGACCCTGGATATTCCATTCATTGTCTCTCAGCCTTAATTTCTTCACCTGTGAAATTAATCTGGATATCCTCTAAGATCCTTTCTAACTGGAAATTTATGAATTTAACAGATTCAGCTAGGTACTAGATCTCGTAAGGGTTAATTTCACACCATCGGTTCTGTCTATGCTTAACTATATTTTTATATGAGGTCCCCATGGAATGTTTATTTTGGCCAGTGACCAGTGTGTCATCTATGCAAGGAGGAGGAATGTTAGGAAGTATCTGCCTTTCTAGATCTCATCTCTATTTTGACAGTATGCAGGGGAGTTCAGATATTTTTGGGGAAAGAACATGAATATATCCTGTATTCTATCACAGAAGAAGATAAACAGAAATTGACTGTTCTGTTATGGGTATTGAGAAGAATGTGCTTGTCTAGGTTGATCACTTCATAGAACTCTAACTTTCCACCCCTATTTTCTCCTAGATCTTACTCATGTCATTGTGATCTACTATAAGCCTTCCTATTCTTCATGACTTTTTGTACTGGTTAGTGGAAACCAGCATACTACCCTCTTATTTCCAAGATTAGGGAATGCATTCCTCTTACTGTTTCTTGTATCCTATACTCTTCTATATTTATGACCTGGTATGAAGGAGATAGGCCCAAAAGTTTCTATCTTGCCTAGGCTACTGAAATATCCCAGTCTGAAAGCTCAGTGGAATACATTGGCTCAGCCTCTCAGTCTTCAGCAAATTTATACTTATAATGAATTCACCTGTAGTGCAACAACATCCATGACACATATTGAGGATCAGTTTCATACCCTGAAGCAGGCTCAGACTCATTCTTCCAATAGTAGTAATGACTTTAAGAGCCCTTAAATTAAGGAGCATTCCTCTCTTTACCCCGTTACTGTGATACTCTCTTGTGTCAGAAAGGCCCAGAATATTTATTCCCCCTTCATACCCCAATTTATAACCACTGGTACATACATGATACCCGGCAGATTGCCAAGGAATAGCACCAAGTAAATTTTGGGTTACCAGCCCTATCCCTGTTACAAGAATTTCTACTTGCTGGCAGGAGACCCATGTGCAGGGATATAGGTGCCCCCTTCTTCCTCTCACAAATACCACAACAGAGACATCAGAGGCTTTCTATGTATTTTCTGATCAGTTCATGCTTGAGAATTCAGATCCATAGTTTTCTTAAGAATAAGCCCTTTCCTCCTCCTTTCTCACTGGTTCCAGTCACCCTATAACCAAGCAATCTCTCCTTTCCTTCCCAGGGCCTTAAACCTTGTCTGGTCTGTGTTCTTCAGTAAAGGCTAAGCCATTCTTAAGTGAGCCTTGGGAACCAGTAAGAGATTTGAGAGCATGTCCAAAATGTATACCTCATTCTGCCTCTTGTATCTATCATCCCTTGGCCTGGAAGTGACAAATATGCATCATTAGTGGTTCTCAAGAGTTTGGACTGATAACTAGTATCAGAGTTTCTAAATATTTCAAAGGTGTTTGTATTTATAATGTTATTGTTGTTGCACAAATTGCACTCATTTCAATTTATATTGGTTCATAAATGTTTTCCCAGGTTTTTCTGAAACAACCTCTTTCATCATTTCTTGAGGTGCAATAATATTGTATTGTGACCACATATCATAATTTGTTTGGGTATTACCTAGTTGATGGGCACCTATTTTGCTTTAATTTCTTTGCCATATTACAAAGAATATCTACTATACCTATACACAGAAGAGTTCTTTTCCGTTTCTTTTCTTTCTTTGGGGTACCTGTCTAAGAGTGATGTTATCAGTTCAAAAGGCATGCTGTTTTAGTGGCTTTTTAGGTGTAGTTCCAAGTAGGTTTCCAGAATGACTGGAATAGTTTTACTGCTTTTCCAATCCATCAGGCTACTCATTTGGAATCCCTTGGGAGTGTAGTCTTCTCTATTCTACCAGTAGGATTTTTCTTCTTTTTTTCAGAGCTTCTGGGCAACAAGACACCAAGGAGTTTAGCAGCCAAAGATCTGACCCTCCTCTCTGTTTCTCCCTTTACACAGCTAGGATGTCAAAGTGATGTATTGTGTAGGCTATGCCAATGGAACTATTCAAAGGCTATTGTATGGAAGACTTGCAGCTAATGTGCCACTCAAAATAAAAACCACTCCTAAACCTAAGGGAAACATGTAAACATAAAAGAAACAAGAGGTGTTTTAACCATAGGAGTCCAAATGTCCAGGGAAAAAGGAATAGATTATTTGTGGAGTAGAGAGGAAAAAGATGTTTAACAAGTGAAACTATCTGCAAAGATACATAGTAATTGTATGAAACGCCCTGCCACTCCCTTATCCCCTTAGTTACAATGAACTTATGGTTCATGGGTGGCTGCAGACTCTGTCAGAACAGAGAAGCCAGTACCAGAACTTCTTGCCATACTTTATTCTTTATAGAGCTCAGGGCATTCACACTAGTTGTTATGATCTCATGTCATTAATTGGAGCATCATCATCAGAGGTGATTGCATTTAAACCTGTGTTTGCCCACCTGTTTCCACCTAGCCATCTGAGAGTTTGGCTTATTTATGTCTGTGTCATGTTTCCGGTGGGCATCAGTGGGTTCATCATGTTACCACTCACATCAAGTATGGTCGACTTTACTAGCACAACATATTTTGCATCATTTATCCTCTTCTCTCCATTTACTTGGGTCAGCTAGGTGGCACAATGGATACAGCAGCATTCTTTCTCAGTTAAAATCTGGCCTCAGACCTTTACCAGCTGTTGACCCAGGCTGAGTTATGTAACCTGTTTACCTCAATTTCTTCATCTCTAAAATTAACTGGAGAAGGAAGTGGCTAACCATTTCAGTGTATTTGACAAGAAAACCCCCAAAGGGGTCAGAGAGAGACAGAGATGACTGAAGAACAACAAAACAAAATCCATTTACATGGCTCCTGTTCCAGTTTAGGACTTTATCAACTCTTGCCTTTGTTATTGCAAAATCTAGTCTCCCTACTTCAAGGCCATTCCCTCTCCAATGTGTCCAATATTTGTCAAAACCATGGTTCACTTCACTTACTCATCTCTTGCTTTCTTGTCAAGCACCCTGATGCCTTGATCAGAGACCATCCCTAAGATATTTGTAATCCTTTCATCTCTGAAATTTATGCCCTAAGATCCCATTGTCCTGACTAGTGACTGCCCCAGCTGAACTTGAGACAGGTGTGACCCAGGCAGACCTAAGATCTGCTTCACTTAACTTCCTTTCCCAAGTCTTGTCATTCATTGATATTCTTTGATCTTACCTTCCCCTTCTACAGCTCTGGAACCATAATCAAACTTACTCAACTACTCCAGTAGTTACGCTACTGTATTATATCCCCCTTCCCTTCCATTCTGGTAGGTGACTTGTCCTAGACCAAAATGCCCCTTCCTGCCTCCTACTCCTCTGTCTCTATTGTTTCCATTTTAGAATTTATACTCCATGAAAAAATATTTTTGCTTCCATATTTTTATCCCCATTTTATGGTACAATACTTAGCACAAAGGAACTGCTTAATAAAGGCTTTTGCATACATTCATTCACCCTCCATACAACTATCATTCTTTCTATGGTAGGGCAGCTAGGTAGTGCAGTAGATAGAGAACCAGTTCAGGAGTCAGGAGAATCTGAGTTCAAATGTCATCTCAGACACTTGACACTCACTAGCTGTATGACTTTGGGTAAGTCACTTAACCCCAATTGCCTCATCCTATGTTATCTCCAGTCATGCTGATGCATATCTGGATTCAGGTGGCTTTGGAGGAGAAGTGAGGCTGGTGACCTGTACAGCCCTCCATCACTCAAAACAAAGTCAAGTGCAAGTCATGTCATCATTTCTCTGATTGCATGGTATTCTTTGGCAATGAAGGACGAACACATTGTTTCCACAGCATAACTTGGACCATGTAACTTTCCTGCTCAAGAGCCTTCAGTGGCTCCCTATTGCCTCTAGGGAAAATAAACAAAGAAAACTATGAGCTTACTTGCTTGGAATTTAAAACCCTTCTCAATTTGTCTCCAGTCTATTCTTCAAAACCGAACTTTAATTTATTTCCCTCCAATACCACAAAATTCTAATGTTTTTCCTATGCATGTTATCCATCTCTTACTTCTGTAATTTGACATAAGTTGCCTTCAGTCTTTGGAATGTTCCTTTTCTCAACTTTTGTCTCTTGTAAACTTTGACTCCTTTTTAGGAAAAATTCAGATAACTACCTGAAACCTGAAATTTTTCTGATTCCTCTCCCCTACTCTAGTTGTTAGTGTTATTTCCATCTGAAAATACAAATGTACTTTGTATGTACTTATCTGTGTACCTATTATATCTCCAAAAAAATGGAATTTCCTTGGGGGGAAGGGATTATTTTTTTTCCTTTTTTTCCTCTCCAATGCATCTTACACATGTTAGGAGCTTAATACATATTTGTCTGGGATCAGAAGAGCTTAATCTGGAAGTAGTAAGAAGGACATTATTATGGAAGGAAAAGACTGGAGGCAAGAAGAAAAAAATTATGTGATCAAAATCGTCCAGGAAGTTTGTAATGAGTTTTTAGAGGTAGGTACTGTGCTACAATTTTGTAGGACTTATGATGAAAGGTGTCCATCTCTAGAGAAAGAAATGTTAGAGCCTGAATGCAGAACAAAAATATTTTTCTTTACTCTGTTTTTCTTGTTTTTTTGTTCTGTGTTTTCTTTCACAAATATCTTACATAGAAATTTGTTTTGCATGACTACATATGTAAAATTGCTTGCCTTCTCAATGTGGGGGGTAGGAGAGAAAGAGAAAGAATGTGGAACTCAAAATTTGAAAAATACGTTAAAATTGTTTTGCATGTAATTTGGAAAAATGAAATACTAAATAAGATTAAAAAAAGAAAAATAATAATCTTTCTGAATCTCAACATATTTAGCGTAAACAAATTGAGATGTTAATATATCAATGTCCTGCCTGCTTCACATGGTTACAATGAGAATGATGTGAGATAATGAATATCAAGTGATTTGTAAGCACAAAGTGATACATAAATATGACCTAATAGTGTCTATATGTTCTCGTGCTATGTTGTAGCAAGAATAAAACAGGAATATAAAATGCTTTGTAGCCTAATTCTCTATGTTCTTTCAGTAGACTGATAAACAAGATGGACAGCGGCAACCTCACTTCAGTGACTGAGTTTGTCCTCCTTGGCCTCTCCAGCAGACCTGAGCTTCAGATGTATCTCTTCCTGCTCTTTCTCATGCTGTACCTGATGATTTTACTGGGGAATCTGCTAATTGTACTGTTGATATTGAGGGATTCACGCCTCCACACACCTATGTATTCCTTCCTCACTAATTTATCCATACTAGAAATCTGTTGCACATCCTGTGTATTTCCACAGATGCTAGTACATTTCTTTGCAGAAAGAAAGTCCATCTCCTGCTCCTGTTGTGTGACACAGGTCTACACATTCCTGTCCTTTGGCATTTCAGAGTGCTATATCCTTTCAGTGATGGCCTATGACCGCTATATTGCTATTCGAGATCCCTTAAGGTACTCAGTCACAATGAACTGGGGGATTTGTAGGAGACTGGCTGCTGGGTCATGGTTGGGTGGCTTTATGGCAGCCACAGTGGCCACAGTAGCAACATTCCAACTTTCCTTCTGCCAGAATAATATTATCAATCATTTCTTGTGTAAGATGCCCACCCTACTGCACCTCTCTTGTACTGACACAAGTCAGGCAGAGCTGGTCATGCAGGTCCTCTGTATCTTTACCCTTTTGTCCCCTATCACATTCATCATCCTTTCCTATGCTCATATCATCATTGCTGTCCTGAGAATTCGCTCTGCCCAGGGGCATAGAAAAGCCTTCTCTACTTGCTCTTCCCACCTTCTGGTTGTCACTCTATTTTTTGGGACTGTAATGTCTCTTTATATGAAGCCCCAGTCTCTATCTTCTCCAGAACAAAATAAGATTGTTTCTATGTTTTATGTGGCTTTCACCCCTATCTTCAACCCTCTCATGTATAGCTTGAGGAATAAAGAGGTAAAAATGGCTTTGAGAAAACTTTTGGGGAAGCCTGAAGGTCCTTAATTCCACAAATCTCATTCATGAGTCTATGTGAGGAAAATTTTAGCCCAAACAGGTTCCTTGTTTTTTCTTCTGGATGTTTCTAGCATGTCCCTTCTTGTATCTGCAACCTTAACTTCTCATTTTCATTCGATCTTTTTCTTGTCAATTTAGAAGGCATTTTAATTCTCTCTAGATTCCTCTCTTTATTTTTCTCAATGACAAAGAAATGAAAGAGTGTTAATATCCCCAACCCACCTTAGGTTTTAATTCACACAGCATTAATTTTTAGCATATTGAGAATTATTTCCCTATAAATTTCTTATAATGGTTATAAAAATTGACAGAATCATGGCTAGTATTTTGGAAGTCAGGGCAATTTTCTTGTGGGTATTGTGGTTGTTCGGTAATACCAGTCTTTATGGGCAGAGGTAGGTTTTTTTTTTTTTTGTGTGTGTATCTATTTGTTTTTCTGGCAAGTGTATCAGCAAGCACCCTTACACACCCAGGATGACCTGCTAGCACAGGTTCATAGATCTGCTTTTCTAAAAGGAAAGCACCTTTTGAGGAATCAACAATCTTCCTTAATTACATATACCAACAGAGAAAATACAAGCACAGAAATAAATACCAACAGACAGGGTCTCTAACTATCTGATCATAAGCAATACATACATCACAGATCAACAGACAAATCTAACCGTTTGACTATTACATACATACATAGATACCAGAGAGAGAAGCACCAGCATCTGGGTTTTCAAAATCAGGGGACTCCTTAACAGCTACTCAGAGTCTCATCTGGCATATAAAACTTCTAAAGAGGAAGCCCCAAAGCAAAACCTCACCTCAGATTATATATCACTTTTTCAAAGCAGGAAGGCATTATGACCCTTATGGCCTTGTACCTCATTAGAAATTAACAAAAAGTACAGGCCTTCCTACAACACAAGCCTCCCTTAATCAATCTTCCTTTAATGGGCTCCATCTAAGGCTTGTTAATGGGTGGGGAAGATCTTTTACTCTCATTAACATGAGAGGAGGATAGAAAATGAAGCAGGTGGTGGAGGAGATGCTTACCTGGGGAATGGGTGGGTTTACTATGGGGTAATGATAGAATCTATGTGGCAGCTTGTTAATTTAACTAATTATTCTTTGTAACTCAGTTCTAGCTTCAGTTTTTTGAGTGTAAGTTCTGCCAGTACCCTCTAGCTTTGCCACGCCAGGGCAGTGCTCTGATTATTCTACTTTAGTTACAACCTTGTAACTAGAGGTTTTACTTGCACTTTTGGGATTCAGATATTAAATCCCTTTACAAATGTTGATATTGATGAGATATAAATAATATTGAGGAGATAACTTGTTAAATGATATTGGTGGGAAACTAACTGAAATTAGTGACACTAGGGGAAACACAGAGGATTGAGGCTGAAGAGTGATATTATCTCCTTGAAATATCTCCTTGGCCCTTATGCTTGAAAAGAAGAAGCATATAAGAATCAATTATACAGAATATATAGATTTTGTTATTATTGTTTTTTCAGTTGTTTTAGTCATATCTGAATCTTTGTGACCCATTTGGGATTTTCTTGGCAAAGGTACTGTAGCTGTTTGTCATTTCCTTCTGCAGTTAATTTTACAGATGATGCAAACACTGTTAAGTGACTTGCCTAAGATCATATATTTAGTATCAGAGATCACATTTGGACTCAGTAAGATGAACCTTCCTGACTTTTGGTCAGTGTTCTATCTACTATGCTACACCATAGTTCCACTAAAGTTTTATTTTCGTTGTTTTCAGTCATGTCTAACTTTGTGACTCATTTCGAGGATTTCCTTGGTAAAGGTACTGGAGGAGTTTCCCATTTCCTTCTCCACCTCATTTACAGGTGGAGAAACTGAGGTAAAAAAAAGAGTTTAGTGACTTGCCCAGGGTCACACAGCTTGTGTTTGAAGTCAGATTTTAACTCATGTCTTTCTCATTCCAGGCCTGACTTTTTATCCAATGAGACACCTAGCTGCCATGATATTCTTATATTTCATTGAACCCTTCTCACATGATCTGGTACGATGGAGTCACCTTCCACTGTCAAGAAACAAATCATGTTCAACTGAATTTACTATATCATGCTTAAAGATTCTCAGATAATTTTCCTTACTCCAACTCCAATGATACTTTGGGTGCCCAGAGAACACTATTGTTCCTCTCAGGGTTCTATTCATATTTCCAGCAAGTAGGATATCTTCTCTAGTACTATCACTCTTCAGCCTCAATCCACTGTGTTTCCCCTAGTGTCACTAATTTCAGTTAGCTTCCCACCAATATCATCTAACAAGTTATCTCCTCAATATTATTTATATCTCATCAACATCAACATTTGTAAAGGGATATTTTGGAGATATCTGGGTGGCTCAGTGGATAGAGATGGAAGACCTAAGATCAAATCCAGTCACAACAACAAGAAGTCACATGAAAGGAATCAGGCATGGAATACTAATGCATACTCCAAAGTGGAAGCCAAAATTCTCCATTATGCATTTCCAGAAGTAGGATCACCAAGACGCCATGTGGTTTGAGTTGGGGCAAACCGCACTGTGCACACTTCAAAGACTAAGCCCGCATTGGCTTGCCATCTATTATAATTATTTTCAAATATAATGTATAAGAAGATAACATGGAAGGAAATAAATATTTTAACAATGAAAAAAGTGGGGGATGAACTCACTCATAAATTGTAAAAGGTAGTTGAATTTATTAGAAAATAAAATCCAACAACACATTGCTTACAAGAAATACACTTAAATATAAAACCTCAACATTGAATTTAAATAATAGATTGTAATAAAGTCTAGGATGCCTCAGCTGAACAGAGGATTTTAGCTCATTGCTATTCTCTCCCCTTCTGATCAATAAATGGAGTCGTGAATGCCAAAAAATGCATTTAAGGAAGGGTTTCAGCCTCAGAATATTTCATTTCTCACTTGACTACACTACTAAGGGATATCTCTGACTTTCTTTACCATGCTGTACTGCTGGGCACACTTTCCACATCCTTCCTTTTCAGTCCTTTTGTGTGTTATCTTCCCTCATTAGATTACAAAGACCTTGAGGGCAGGGAATATCTTTTTCATATTTGTATACTCAGTGCTTAACATAGTGCCTGGCATATATAGTTGCTTAATAAGTGTTGACTACTCACTGCAGTACTGAAGAATGAAATGAATGTATTTAGAAGAACAACTTATAGAGTGGAAAAAATATGTAAAGAGAACTTGGAAAGATGTAAGAACTATGATTAATGCTGCTGCCATCTGTGACTCCAGAGGAATGATGAAGAAACATCTTATCTATTGTAGAAAAATATATTGGATTATGGTGAGTAAGCAGTATTAATTTAGTAGTTTGCCTAGATCATAACTTGGTAGGTCATAAATGTTCATTTTTTTCTTTTATCTTTTTTTAAGGAGACCCAGACTAATTGATTTAGTGGGAGTTCCTAAAGGAATGGAGATCTATTTGATAAATTTTGCCGATTCTCCTACTAAGCTTGTATAACCAACTCTAAATGCTTAACCCTTTTTTGGGAACCCTATATGTGTTTGAAACTTACCTGACCCTGTTTCCTTTCATTTTGCACTTTGCCTATTGCTCTTATTGAGGACTGAGTTTGAAATTCCAGTAAGATTGCATTTGTGGTAGAATTTGACTATTTGGTTGACAAAAGGAGAACATTGAATGGGGGGGGGCTTTTAAACAATAGTTCCAGAAATCAGAACCCCTCAGGTTTATCCTTAGAGTAGTGAGGGTAGCTACAATCAGTTGACTTCTGAAAACCCAACCTGTCTATGCAAGTTCCTGTCGAGTGAGTGAGTCCAGAAAGGATGCTGTGTCTACCAAAATATAAAGTTCCCAAAATAACAGTCCCCCAAATAAGGACCAGAAAAGGAAAGCAAATTGGTTTAAAGGAACTATAAAAGAAAACAAAGCTATTTTCCTGATGGATTTATAAGACAATTTTATCAAACTTATAAATAACAATTGAACATACACAAAGATTTTTCTGGAACCTTGAGAAAACTCTAACAAAATCCTTTTTTGAGGCAAATATAGTCCTAAGAATTAAACCAGGGAAATACAAAGCAAAGCAAGAGAACTAGAAGTCAATATAACTATTGGGAGAATATGTTCAGACTTTGGGGGAGGTGTTATGAAACAACTCTTCTTACTATACTACTTTAGTACACACTTCTCCCCAAAGCCTAAGTAAGTCAGGCTCATGGGTCATTAACATAAACTATTAAAAATGAAGGGAAGCTAGAAGTGTCTCTAGAATAGGGACTCATGCCAATAACATTAGAAAGAAATATACAACCCCTCCCAGATACACCCATGACCCTGATGGGAAGGTATAGCATTGCTCTGGAGTAATCAACCAGTCAGTTGAAGAAGAGTAGAGCTTAAATTGGTTATACATAGAAGAGAGCAGAAAAAACTCCAAAAGATCACAGAGAAGTAGTATAGCTTAAAAAGTTACATGCTATTTAAGGAGCAAGTTGTCAATATGAATTAATTTTTAAAAGAAAAATGTTGGCCAAATATAGTAATTTGTCCAAAAAACCATCCACTGTGTTCAAATTAAATTTATATCAAGGAAGTATGGATGCTTCCACAGGAATATGTTTAACATAATTATGTTGAAATACCTAATAACCAATAGTAAAAGACTGACAAAGTACATTTGTTTATGAAAAAATCCCACAAAGCATATGCTTCTTTTGATATAAGGAAAGTATATATCTCAATTCAAAAGCTAATATAATGTGCAATGGGAAAATGCTAGATTTCCCAAAGAAGAAAGGAGCAAAGGAAAGAATCCCCCTTTCTTTTCCATTATTTCACAGAACTCTAGAAATGCTAGTGATAGTGAAAAGGAAAGGGAGGGGAATATAATCAAAGGAAAGACGAAACTATCTTTCTGCTGAAAGCACTATGTTACTTTAAAAAGTTCTCCAAGATTGGCACAGAAACCAATTGAAACAATAACTTTGGTAGAATTCCAGGATAAAAATGGAACCACTAATCAACAGTATTTCTGTGTAGTGACAACAAAGTTCAGCCGTGAGTAACAGAATAAGATAAACATTTATTAAGTGTCTGCTATGTGGCAGGTTTGAGTGCTTTGAAATATCTCAATTGATTCTTAGACGATCCTGGGACATAGGTACAATATTTTATAGTTTTTATAACTATTTTATAACCATTTTATACTTGAGGAAACTGAGGCAGGAAGAGGTTAAGTGACTTGCTCAGGATGGTACAACTATTGTCTGAGACCGGATTTGAACTCAAGTCTTCCTGATTTTAAGCTCAGTGTTTTATTTGCTTTGGCACCTGCCTCTGAATATTAACAAAAAAGAGACCTTGAGAACATTAAAGGATCATGAGAATTCTGGGCTTCTCATCTTGCTGCTGACATCCTGGCACCATCAACCAGGTCAACAGCAACTGGCAGCAGTGTCTGCATTAGGAATTGGGAAAAGGCTAGATATAATTTGAGAAGGCAGATTCCTGGCTGGACAAGACATTGAGCAAAGAGCCTACATCACAATTAAGGGAATTTCTTGAGAATCTTCACTAAGAGGAAGAACTTCCAGCAACAAAAAGATTTTGCCATATGTACTTTATATACTTGAGTCAATATTTCTCTGAGCTGTGTGCAGTGTTGGGAGAATATGTTCAGACTTTGGGGAGAGGTTTTATGGAACAAGTATTCTTACTGTACTACCTTAGTACATACTTCTTCCTAAAGTCCAAGTAAGTCAGGCTCATGGTTCATTAACACCAATCATTAATAATGAAGGGAAGCTAGAAGAGTCCCTAGCATAGGGACGAATGCTAATAGTATTAGAAAGATAAATACAACACTTCCCAGGTTCACCCATGGCCCTGATGGGAAGATGTAGTACTGCTTTGGAGTAATCAACCAGTCAATTGAAGAGGAGTAGAGTTGAAATTGGTTACACTTAGAAGAGAACAGAAAAAATTCCAAAAGAATCATGGGGAGGTAGTATGGCTTGAAAAGTTAGATGTTATTTAAGGAGCAAGTTGTTAAAAATAAAAGTACACTTTCATGTGCAATCATCTGTTTATTAATCTTTGCTATGGAAAAGCTCAATTTATTTTATGCTAAAAATGTGTACTAAAAGAAGAAAAATTAAATAATGAATTGATTATCTGTTGAAAAGGGAAGAACAATGCATATTTTAGTCCCCTACATTTTCCTGTACAGTCTTCTTTTTCTATTATATGTATAGAGATATGCCTTATTTATTTGGCGTTTGTTAAATTCAGAGTTGAAAACAAAATATTTTTTAAAGAAATACTCAGTGCCAGTCTTTTTAAAATGTGTTATTCTTTTGTATTGTGAACTTTGATATATTGACAAACAGAAATATTTCAATATAGAAATAATATAAAAAGAAAATTGCAACTGAAATTTTTGATTTCTATTAGGTACAATTTGTTTTCTTTTATTCTATATTAATTTCAACACTTTAGAAAAAAGCTAGGCCTTGAAATAAAGATGAGTTTAAAAAGATGGAGTAGATTGAGAGGGGCTCTCCAGACAGGAGGAATAGTTATCTAAGAAAAGTTACAAAAGTGGGAACGATATTGGTATGAATGAGGGAAACGATGAGATGCATCTTTCTGGAACAGACGGATTTCAGAGCGGTTATGAGAGATAGTAGATCCTGGAGGTCACATGATACAAAAGCAGAACAGAAACAATATACAGGTGAGTAATCAGGGCTTTGACCCAAATACATGTTCAAATTCATTGTAGGGAAAGAAATAGTGCTGAGAAGGCATGAAAACAGCCAGTCTTGCTATCTGGAGATAAAGATCGAGGTTATTCCAAGAGGAAGAGGTATTGCATGAGCCTGGTCAGAGGGGTGGGGAAATTGAATGACCCCAAGGATTTTTTGAAGCAGAGTCTCTGAATGCACTCCGTATAGGAAATCCAATAATACCAGTTATGAAATACTCAGTAGACAGATCTCCCTAGAGATCTAGTTGGTACATAGGACTCAGGAGGAAAAGGACCAGAGAGATATGGGACAATTAATACCTTCTTGCTTAAAAAAGGTTTATAGGAATTTGATCCCAAAGGCTCCCAGGCAGAGTAAATATTGTTATTCTTCCTTTCATCTCTGGACTCAGTCCGTGCAGAATGTCTGCAGAATTACCACAAGCTGGGGAGATTCCTACAAAGAGTTTACAATATTCTGAATAGTACTGTGGATAAGATGCTGGACTTAGAGAGTCAGAAGGAATTTGGTTCAGATCCTACCTCAAATACTTAGAAGCTGTGCTACCTTGGACAAATCATGCAGCCTCTCTGGGACTCAGCTTTTCATTTGTAAAAAAGATGAGGTTGGACTTAATGACATCAGAGGTTCCCTTCACCAATAAATTTATGATCTTGTGATCCCCTTATTCTTTTACAATTTACTCCAGGGCCAGGTGAGGAGAGGGTTAATGTTGCTGATACTTTTGTCCTTAATTATACTTTCAGGTATTATAATCTGCAGGATCAAATGCCAACCTTGATTCGCATCCTGTCCTTGGAAAATCAGTTTCTCAAATGTCAAGAGCACAAGCTGGAAATCTGGGGATGAAATTAATGCACAGCTAGATAAAGCATTAATTCCCTTCCCCTCTTTGTTTCCCTAAACTTCTACTGGATGAACTCATTGCTCTCCAAATAAGACCAGAGGGACCAGCAATGTAGAGGTCACTGCTGTGTCAGATCCACAAAAAAGAGGTATGGATGGGCTATCCTTTACCAGGGATATTAAGAATTTCCTGAGGAAACATATGCCAATTTATAGTCTTTCCTTTGTGTATTGATGTTCACACCTGCAAGGGCAGGTCATTTTTATTGTGGTTTTGTGGAAAGGTGCAAGACTGACTTTATTAGAAATGTTCTGAAAGTGTAAATGCCACGTTTCTTTTGAAGGAGAATTCCTTTTAAATGTTTGCAGAGTTTAGTTTTAGAAGAAACTCTATGATGAATCAATTTATAAAGCAAAGAATTCAAATCATTTTGTCCTGATTTGCATTTTTTTATGTAAGCATGATATTTAGACAATCTCTGAATTGGAAGGAGCTTAATTTATTCCAGCTAGTAATCACATTCAGAAATCTCTCCACCTTATCTTTTCTAGGTGGTAATGATAATGACAACAATAAGTATTACTTGTACAGTTGTTTTAAAGCTTATGAAGTTATTATATCAAGTATCTCAGCTAGACTTTACCACCATCTACTGATATAGGAACTAAAGTTATTGTCTCCACACTACTGATATTTGTGCTTCTAAAGTGAAGGCTAGAGTTCAAATGACTTGCCCATGGTCACATAGCTAGTAAATGTCAGAGACAGATTAAAACCCATGTCTTCCTAACTCAAAGTCCAGTCCCTTCGTTTGTTCCTCTTGGTCAGATGACATAATAGATAGAACACTGAACCTGGAGTCAAGAAGAGCTGAGTAGCAATATTGACTCGGGTAATAAATAATTGGTTATCCTGGGCTAAAAACTTATCACCTTTCTGCTAACTTAGCTCAGGGGGTTGATGTGAGGATCACATAATATAATGTTTGAAAAATCCTGGCACACCTTGAAGCACTAAAAATGACAGTTTTTATTATTAAGTGTTAGTATTATTCTTAATGTTCTGTCAAAACACTTCTCATCTAGTCTCTGTATATTTCTAGATCTGGGGAACACAGGGTAGGAGAGAAAGAGTGATGGAAAAGCAGCCTGAAAAGATAGATTGGAGTCAGGGATGTAATGTTAAAGAAGTTGTTAATTTATTCTGGAGACGAGTCACTGAAACTTAGTGTAAATATTAATGCAGTCAGATCTGTGCATTGAGAATGGAAATTTGATTGCACATATATAACCTATATCCAATTGTTTACTTTCTTAGGGATGGGGGAAGATAGGGAGTGAGGGAGGAAATTTGAAACTCAAATTTTCATTAAAAATGAATGTTAAATTGCATGTATATGTAATTGGAAAAATAAGTTATTATTTTAATAGAGATTATAAATTTGATACATACGTTGAATATGAATTCTAGAGAGGAGATACCGGAGGTAGAAAATTCAATTATTTGTTATAGTCCCTGAAAGATTTGATAAGGACTTGAACTACTGTGGTGACCAAGTATGTGAATGGAAAGCTATAGAGGAACTGGAACAAAGGAGCTAATAGTTCCATTGTATTCTGCTGTGGAAGAAAATGGCTAGAATATTGTGTCCAATTGTGGGGATTATATTTTAAGAATGATATTTACAAAATGGTATTTTGCCAGGTGATAAGGCCATCAACATGGTAAGTGGACAGATATTAGAACTCATTGAAGCAAATGAGGAAGAAAAGATGTGGAAGCCAGGGTAGCTGTTTCGAAGGCTTTGTGGAAGTGCCTTGCAGAGGAAGAGTTCACATTTTTTCTGCTTACACCTAGATAGTTCAACTAGGAGCATTGTACAAAATTGTGATTTTTATTTGATATTTGAGAAAAGCTTCATAAAATGTAAAATTTTTCATGATGGAAATGAGCAGCCCTAGGAAATTATGAACTACTCTTGATTACAGGTCTTTAAATGTAGCCTGGATGTTATAGAGGGAATTTCTCTGACGTTCCTTATGACTCAGAGATTTTATAAAGTAATTTGTGTCTCAGACACAAGACTGTAGTGCATAATACTTTCCTTCCCAGTTCTTGCTTCTATGAGTAATATGAGAGGGAAAAAATTATGAGAGGGAAAAAGAGCAATTGAATTTAATGACCTCTAAGTTTCTTTACAATTGTAAAATTATGCGTCTCCATTTCAATAACACATGGCAATTCACCACTTTTGATAGGTAAAGGCTCATACAATTTCTAACAGAAAAGCACTCACAAGAAAACCTTTGAAAATAAGTATTAGATGGCACTTGTAGCTTCTAAGAAAGTAGGACTCATTTAAGATGTTCAAAAACTCTATTGCTGTGAAAAATCTGATTTTTACTTAGGACGGAAGTACATTTAGCCCCGTGGTAAAAAGCATTGTCATATTTGCTCTATCATTATTCCCAGTTACTCCGTTTTGTAAATCTCATAATCCAATCCAATAAGCATTTATTAAGTGCCTACTATGTGCCAGTGACACTATGTTGTTGAAATGCCCTTTCTACTTTAGTGCATAAGGCTGATTCAGTTCTCCCATTCTCAAAGCAGCTGTTGACCCAGACCCAAATAGCTAAAGCTGATCAAGTGTCCTTCTTTGTAGACATAAATAAATGGAATTTTCTGGTCAGGCAGGTCTAAGGGAGCAAGTCAGGCAACTTGAGGAGATGAAAGATTTCAGAAACAAAACCAGTGACCAGGAGGCTAATTTTCATGTTATGGAGAAGGGCAAAGCAGGGAGCAAGTATTTATGTCTACAGTAGTTACTATATGTTATGCAGTGTATTGAGTATTTTACAAATACTATGTTATTTGATTTTCACCTCAACTCTGGGAGGTAGATGCTATTATTATATCCATATTACAGATGAGAAAACAGGTAAATAAAGGTTAAATAGTCTAATGGAGTTATTTGCACAGTGCCACTTAGCTAGTTAGCTGGATTTTAACTCAGATGTTCCTGACCCTAGGGTGAATGCTCTATACACTGGTCTATCCAGCTAGAGGTGGCCAAAGTGAGAATATGTAAAATTAAAAACATTTTCCTCTTCATAAAAATAGTACTTTGATGGCTCTGTGTATTTTATATGTTTTCATAATCTAGAGTGATTATTGCTTGAATATTTTATGTTCTAAAAGCTTTCTCATTAGTAGGGAAATTAGAAGGAGCATGAATAGGTAGAAAGCAGAGGTATGAGTTGAATATGATGGCATATTTATCTAAGAAAATACAATTACAGGATGAGAAAGAAGAAAACAGTGGGAGAATAGTAAAGTGAGAATTACAATGAGGTAAGTTATTAGACATAAAAGAGATCTGAAAGAGATTTGAAAGTGGAGGGGAAAGTGGGGGAAGCAGGGAAGGGAGCGCATGGCCTTCACTTACTCTTGTTGAATTGACTCAAAAAAGGTAAATAAACACATGCAATTCATTGTAGAAATCCATCTTACCGTATAGGAATATAGGAAAGGAAGGGAATAAGATAAGGTAGGGGCAGTTAATAGAAGGAAGGGCAGTTTGGGAGAGGTAAAAGTCAGAAGCAAAACTCTTTTAGGAATGCACAGGGTAAAAGAGAGAGAGACAGAGAGAGAGAGAGAGAGAGAGTGAGAGAGAGAGAGAGAGAGAGAGGGAGAGAGAATGATAAAGGGGGCAAATAATATTGAAGGGAATACATAGTAAGTAATCATTACTGAAAAACAATATTTACAGTGATATTCTCTTATAAAGACTTCTTTTCTCAGACGTAGAGAAAAATGAAGTCAAATGTGGAGAAATAAGACCCATTTCTCAATTGATAAATGATCAAAAGATATGAATAGGTAGCTTTCAAAGTAATAAAAGCTATCTATAGTCATATAAAATTCTCTAAATAATTATTGATGAGGCAAATATAGAGTCAATCAAATCTGAACCACTCCCCTTTAACTGTCAGTTTGACTAATAAGACAGAAAATGGAAATGACCAATATTGGAGGGCATGTAAGGAAATGTAAACAGTAATGTACTTTTGGGGAAGTTGTGTAGTGAGTCAACCATTCAGGGGAGCCCCAAAGTCTGTAAAACCATGCATACCATTTGACTAAGTGATACTACCACTAGGTCTGTATCAGAAAAAGACAAAAATCCAAAGGGGAAAAAGACCTAAATGTATAAAAATACTTACAGGAACTCTGTTAGTGGTGGCAAAGAATAGGAAATTGAAATGAATTGCTTAGTAGGTCATTGTATATGATTTTGATGGAAGGTAATTGTTCTTTACTAAATGAACAGAATGCACTCAGAAAAACCTTACATGAAAGTCATGGAAAGTCTTACATGAACGTATGCAAAATGAGATGAGTAGAACTAGGAGGACATTGTACCCATAACAGCAATATTTTATGATGATATTCCATGAATAACTAGGGTATTCTTGGGAAAAAAACAATTATCCAAGACAATTCTTTAAGAATTATGATGACAGGTGCTGTTCAAATGCAGATCAAAGATATTTTTCCTTTATTTTGGGGAAGTTTTTTGGCTGTGCTTTCTTTCAGAGGTGGCTTACATGGAAATATATTTTACATGACTACACACGAATAACCTCTATCAAATTGATTGCCTTCTCATTGAGAGGGATAGGAGAGGCAGGGAAAAATAGTGGAACTCAAAATTTAAAAAAAGAATGTTAAAATAGCTTTTGCATGTAATTGGTAGAACTACAATAATAAATAAGGTCAAAAAAAGAAAGACAATCTTTCTGATCACCAATATCTTCAGTATCAAAAAATCGAGAAGGTAATGTATCAATATCTTGCTTGCTCTGCATGGTTACAATGGGAATGATGTGAGATAATGGATAAAAAGTTATTTGTAATCATAACGGGATACAGACATAAGACCTGATAGTGGCTATATGTTCTCCCAGTAGTTCCAGCAAGAGGAAAACAAGAATATAAAAGACTTTGTAGCACTAACTCTTAACAATCTTCCAGTGGACTCATAAACAAGATGGAGAGCAGCAACTTCACGTCAGTGACTGAGTTCATCCTCCTTGGCCTTTCTAGCCAGCCTGAGCTCCAGGTGCTCCTCTTCCTCCTCTTCCTCATGATCTACTTGATGATCTTGCTGGGGAACCTGCTCATTGTGTTGCTGATTTTGAGGGATTCACGCCTCCACACACCTATGTACTTCTTCCTCACTAATTTATCCAGTACTGAAGTATGTTTGACATCTTGTGTGTTTCCACAAATGCTGGTACATTTCTTTGCAGAAAGAAAATCTATCTCCTACTCTTGCTGTGTCATACAGGTCTACACATTCCTGGCCTTTGGCATTTCAGAGTGCTTTATCCTCTCAGTCATGGCCTATGACCGCTATGTTGCCATTCGAGACCCCTTAAGGTACTTAATCTCAATGAACTGGGGGGTTTGTAGGATACTGGCCATTGGGTCATGGTTGGGTGGTTTTACAATATCCACAGTGGATACAGTTGTCACATTCCAGCTTACCTTCTGCCAGGATAATGTCATCAATCATTTCTTTTGTGAAATGCCTGTCCTATTGCACTTGTCTTGTACTGACACAAGTCAGGCAGAATTGGTTGTGCAAGTCTTCTGTATTTTCACCCTTTTCTGCCCTGTCACATTCATCATCCTTTCCTATGCTCACATCATCATTGCTGTCCTGAGAATTCGCTCTGCCCAGGGACGCAGGAAAGCCTTCTCTACTTGCTCTTCCCACCTTCTGGTTGTCACCCTATTTTATGGGACTGTAATATTTGTTTACATGAAACCTCAGTCTCTGTCTTCTCCAGAATACAATAAGATTGCTTCCATGTTTTATGTGGCTTTTACACCTACCCTCAACCCTCTCATCTATAGCTTGAGGAATAATGAGGTGAAAATGGCCTTGAGAAAGCTTTTGGGAAAACCTGAAAGAGATTAATTCCACATATTTTATCACCGAGTCCACGTGAGTTAAACTCAAGCCCAAACACACTCCTTGTTGCTCTTCCACAAGGTTCTATTTTGTCTATTGTTATGTTCAGAACCATAACCTCTCGCTTTCGATATTTTCTGTTGTTACAATTGGAGCCACCTGGACTCTCCCTTGCATTCCCTCTGTGCTTGTCTCATAAAAAAGAAGAGAAATAGTGTTGATTTCCCCCAGCACAGGTTTAACTCACACACATGTAATTTGGCATATTGAGAAATACTCTACTGCAAAATAGATTAAAATAATGAGTATCACAACTAGGAGAAACACAGCTAGTGTTAGGGCAGTTGGGGTGATTTACTTGTGGGAAGAAGATTTTTATTGGAATACTAATTTCCATGGGTAGAAGAAGATTTTTTTTTGTAAGGGCAGTAAGAGGACACAGGGCTGAGTAGGTGATGGAGGAGGAAGTTACATGGGCAAGTGATATAGAATTCATGTGTGAAATCTCATAGCAGTGCTAACTTCAGTTTTTTGAGTTTAAGTATGGCCAGTGACCTCTAATTTTAACACCCAAGGGCAGTGCCCTGATATCTCTGCTTTAGTCACTAGCCTGGTAACTAGAGTCCTACTTGGATTTTTGAGCTTCCTGAAATATCTATGGGGATCCTATGCTAGAAAATAAGAAATTATATAAACATCACTTGTAAAGTCCATACTGATTTTGTTGTCATTTTTCTTAAGGCATTTTCATCCTGTCTGACTTTTTGTGACCAGATCTTGGATTTTCTTGTTAAAGGTACTGTAGCAGTTTACCTTTTCCTTCCCCAGTTCATTTTATACATGAGGAAACTGAAGCAATCAGGGTCAAGTGACTTGCCCAGGGCCATACAACTAGTAAGTGTTTGAGGCCAGAGTTGAACTCAGATTTTTCTCATACCAGGCCTGGCATTTTAATCACTTAGCCTCTCTGCTGTGATCATCCTAAGTTTCATTGAGCCCTACACACATGACTTGGTATGATGGAGTCAGATTTCTGTCAAGAAACAAACATATTTAACTGAACTCATTATATCATGCGTAAAGACTCTGAGATCATTTTCCCAATCACAACTTCAATGATACTTTGTGCACCCATAGCAACACTTCCCCTCCTCCAAGGGTTCTGGTCTTATTTCCAGGGCATGAGGAGATCTACTCTAGTAGTATCATTGTTCAACCTCAATCCACTGTGTTCTGCCCAATATCACCAGTTTTAGTTAGTCTCTCACCAATATCATTTGACAAATTGCTATTGCCTCAATATTATTGATATCCAATCAATGTCAATATTTGTGAGGGGTTATTTTGGGAATAGCTGGTTGGTTCAATGGATAGAGTGCTGAGCATGGAGTCAGGAAGATCTGAGTTGAAATCCAGTCACAACACAACAAAAAGCCAATGGAAAGGAAGCAGTGGTAGAATACTTAGAGAGTTTTTGAAGTTGTGGCCAAGACTCTCCATTAAATATTTGCAGAAGTGAGAGCACCAAGACTCCATGTGGTTTGATATGGGGAAAAGTTCATTGTGTGTGCTCTAAAGACTACATCCTCATTGGTTTGCCATCTGTTGTAATTATTTCCAAGTAGAATGTATAAGAGAATACATGAAGGGAGATAAATATTATTATGAATATGAATCAGTTGAATTCACTCATAAGTTGTGTGAATTGTTTGATTTGCTTAGAAAGTAAAATTCAACAATATGTTGCTAACAAGAAAAACACTTAAACCTAAAAAATGAATACAGAATTAAAATAAGGAATTTCAACAAAACCTATTATGTCTCAGCTGAAAAGAGAATTTTATCTCATCACAACTGTCTTCTGTTCTCATTTATAAATGGATTCATGAACTCCAAAAACAGCAATTTAAAGAAGGCCCTCAGCTCAGAATTTCTCATTTTTCACTTGGCTATAGAACTAAGGCATATCTCTGAGTTTCTCTATAATGCCCTGGTGCTAGGTACCCTTCCCACATCCATCCTTTTCAGTTTCTTTTTATGTATCATCTTCCCCTATATGATTACAAAGTCTATGAACACAGGGAATATCTTTTTCTTATTTGTGTCCCCACTGCTTAACATAGTGCCTGGCACAGTGTAAGTGCTTAATAAGTGTTTATTGACTATTGTCTTTAGTAGTGAAAAATGAAATGAAGAAAATTAGAAAAATTTATATAGTAGTAAAGTATGTAAGGACAAAATTAAAATCTGTAAGTATTTTGATCAGATCAGCAACCATGTGTGATTCCAGAGGAATGATGAAGAAATATGTTATCTGTTACAGAAAAAGGACTACTGTGAGCAAGCAGTAGGAATTCTGTGTCCCTAAGATACCAGTATCTTATATTTTCCCTAGGGATCATATATCATGGTAGCTTATAGATGTTCATTTTCTTTAGCTCTTTAAGGAGACCTGGACCAATTCACCTATTGTGAGTTTCACATGGATTGTAAGTCTATGTGATAAATTTTGCATATTGGCTTAGTAAGGCTGAAAATCAAATCTAAGTGAATACTGCTTTTTTTGGGAACCTTTCATGCAGCTGAGACTTAACCAATCCTATTTCCTTTCTTACTGGATTTTGCCCATTTTTTTATTGAAGGATGAGCCTGAAATTCCATTAAGATTGCCACTGCAATAGAGTTTGATTTTTTGATTGATGAAAGCAGTACATTGGATGGAGGCTTCTAAACAGCAGTCCCAGAAACCCCATCACCTTAGGGTTAATCCTAGAAAATTGCGGGAAGTTGTATTTAGTTGACTTTTTACAATGTAAATCGCCTCTGTAAGTACCTGTTGGGTGAGTGAGACCAGAAAGGATGCTATTCATACAAAAATAAAAAATTCCAAAATTTCAGAAGTTGAAATAAAGATAAGGAAAGGAAATTAAATGGGTTTGAAAGGAACCACAAAAGAGAACAACACTCTTTTTTAGATTGATGTATGATAATTGAACCAAACTTCTCAGTAACAATTAAAACCTAGGCAGAAATGATTGCAAAACCTTGAGAAAGAAAACCCTAACAAACTCCTTCCTTGAGACAAATATAGTTCTAATACCTAACTAGGAGATGACAAAGCAAATTAAGATAGCTAGAAGTCAGTATAACAAGAGAATATATATTCATTTTTAAAAAGAAAGTCCTGGACAAAAAACTAGTAATTTCTCCAAAAAGCCATTCATTGTGTTCCAATTAGATTTATATGAAGGAAGCAAGAATGTTTCCAGAGGAATACATTTAACATAATCATATTGAATCCCCAAGTAGCCAATATCACATGATTGTATCAATAGATTTAGCAAAAGCCTTTGACAAATTACATTTGCTTATGCAAAATATCATCCAAAGCACATGCACAGTAAGAACTTTCTTTGGATGTGATGAAAGTATATGCTTAATCCAAAAGTTAAAATTATGTGCAATGAGGAAACAGAATCTTTCCCAGTGAAGAAAGAAATAAAGGAAATGTGCACTCTTTCCCTTCCATTTTTTCACATTTGTGATATATAAGGGAAATATAAGTGAAGGAAAGATAAATTATCTTTCTGCTGAAATCGTTATATTTTAATTAAAAACTCCTCCAAAATTGACTTAGAAACAAATCGAAACAATAGGTTTAGCTGAATTCCAGGATGAAAACAGGACCACAAATCAACAGTATTTCTGCATGGGTACAGCAAAATTCAGGAGAGAATCATAGAATAAGATGAGCATTTATTGAGTGTCTACTATGTGGCAGTGACTATGTTAAGTTCTTAGTAAATATCTCAATTGATTCTCACAACACCCCTGGCAGGTAGGTAAAATAGTATCTCCATTTTAGAGTTAAGGGAACTGAGCCAGATTGAGGGTCAATGACTTTCTCAGGTTCATACAACTAGTATCTGAGACTGGATTTGAATTCAGGTTTTCCTGATGCTAACGTCAGTGTTTTGCTCATTGTGCCAGGTAACTGGCTGTGAATTAATGCAAAACAGAGAAATTCAAGATGATGAAAATTCATGAGGATTCTGGACTTATCATCTTTCTATGGGCATCCTGGCACCATCATCCAGGTCAGCAACATCTGGTTGCAGTATCTGCATTAGGAGCTGAGAAGAGACTAGATAACATTTGAGAAGGCAGATTCCTGACTGGACAAGGCATTGAGCAAAGAACCTATACCACAGCTAAGGGAACTTGTTGAGAATCTCAGGAAGTAAAAGAAGAACTTCCAAGCACCAAATGATTTTGCCATATGTACTTTCTAAGCCTGAGTCAACATTTCTCTAACCTCTGTACAATGTTAGGAGAAATGTTCAGAGTTTGGGGAGAGGTGTTATGAAACACCTCTCTTATTATATTACCTTGGTAATGTCTCTTCCTAAAGCTTAAGTAAGTATGGTTGGTTTATTAACATCAACTATTAATAATGAAGGGAACAATCTAGAATAGGAAATCAGGCCAATAGCATTAGAATCACACATAAAACCCTTTCCAGGTACAGCCATGACCCTGATGGGAAGATATAGTTTTGCTCAGGAGGACTCATTTTGCCAGTTCAAAATGAATAGAATCTATTGGGTGACATACAGAAGAGAAGAGAAAAGAAAAGCAGCAACAACCATTATGGAGAGGTAGCACAGATTGATGCCTCTTACGTAATTAGCATGTTTTGGAAAAAAAAAATTTAATTTTAACTTTTTTAAATTTAAATTTTGTTTTTATTTTTACTATTAATCTTTTTACTATTGTACTATTTTATTGGAAAGCTTGTTTTATTGCATAAATTTAAAAAATCAGCAATTAAAAGAACAAAAATTATGTCTTGAATTCATAATTTATTTACAAGGAAAGCAAAACATGTAAGGAAAGCATTTGCAATTTAACATACAATCTTTTTTTTTATTATGGTATAGATTGAGATATGCCTTATTTCTTAGCTGTTGGTTAAAACCAGAATTAAAAAAAGAAGAGGCAAAGCCAAGGGTCCAGTGTCACTCTTTTAAAACATTATTATTCTTTTATATGGTGAACTTAGACACATTGACGAATATGAACTTTTCAGTCTAAAAAGTATAGAAAAAGAAAATGGAAACTCAAACATTAATTTGCATTAAGTACAATTTGTTTCCTTTCATTCTACATGAATTTTAACACTTTAGAAACAAGTTGGTTCTTGAAATATAAACAATTTAAAAAGATGGAGAGGAATGGGAATGTAGATAGCATTTACTTTGCTTGGAAGCCTATGGGATCTGATTCCTCCAAATAGGGGGAAGAGTAGTCAAAGAAAAGATTGAAAGGTGGGAATGAGAATGGCATGTATGAGAGAGACCATGAGATCAACCTGTCTGGTGTGGATAGACTTCAGAAAGGTCATGAGAGAGAACGAATTCTGGAGGTTTCATCAAATAAAAGGTATAGAGAAAAAATATACAGGTGAATAATTAGGGTTTAACTGAAATACATATTCAAATTCGTTGTGGGGAAAGAAATAGTACCAGGAAGACATGAAGGTAGTTAGCTGGGCTTGACATCTGGAGATAAAAGTTGAGGTTATTCAAAGTGGAAGAGATATCACATGACTCTGGTCAGGGATAGGGGCAGGAATTGAATGACCTCAAGAATTGTCTGAAGTAGAGTCTCTGAGTACATCCCCCTAGGAAATGCAATGATACAAGTCATGAAATGTCCAAAAGACAACATTGTTTCCTTACTTGTGATATATGATTCAGGTGGATAAAGGTGAGAAGAAGGAGGAGGAGGAGGAGGAGAAGGAGGAGAAGAAGAAAAAGAAGAAGAAACTTAATCCCTTCTTGCTAATGAAGAGTTCTAGGAATCTCATCCCTTAGGCTTCCAAGCAGAGTAAATGTTGTCTCCCTTGTATCTCTTGACCCAGTATTTTCAGAGTACCTTGTGAATTATCAGAAGGTCGGGGGATTCCTACAAACAGTCTACCATATTCTTAATGGCACTGTGGATGAGATGCTGAACTTAGAGTGAGAAGGAATTGGATTCAAATCTTCCCTCAAATACTTAGAAGCTGTAGTGTCCTGAACAAATCATGTAACCTCTCTTGTACTCAGTTTTTCATTAGTAAAATGATGAGGCTGAACTTAGTGACATCAAAGGCCCCTTCACTTTTAAATTTATGATTTATGATACCCTAATTCTTTTACAAATTACTCCTTGGTTAAGTGAGGAGAGGGTTAATGTTGCTGATCCTTTCATTCCTAATTATATTGTCAGGTATTGTAATTTACATGATCAATGCCTACACTGATTTGCATCCTGTCTTGGAATCTCAGTTTTTCACAGGGTATAAGCCCACATACTGAAAGTTTGGGATTAGAATCAATGCACAGCTAGGATTACTTACTTTCTTATCTTTTCCCCCACAAGCCTCTCAATGGATTAACTCATTGCTGTCCAAACAAAACCAAAGGGACCAACAATGTAGAGGTTACTACTGTCAGATCCATAAATAAGAGGTTTTCATGGACTGTCCTTAAATGGCAGTATACTGAGGAAGCACATGATAATTCACATTTCTTTATTAGACCTGCAAGGTCTATCCAGATCATTGTCATGGCTTTTTGGATAGTAGCAAGATTGGTGTAGATAGAAATGTACTGAAAGTGTAACTGGCATTTTCCTTTTGAAGGAGAATTCTCTTAAAATACCTACAAAGTTTAGTTTCAGAAGGAACTCTATAATGGATCAATGTATAAAGTAAGGAATTCAAATCATCTTGCTCTGCTTTGCATTTTTTCATGTATGCATGATATTTAGACAATTTTTGAACTGGAAGGCACTTAAACTATTCCAGGCAGCAATCGCATTCCAAAGTCTCTCCACCTTATCACTTTCAGGTGGTAAGAATGATAACAATAACTGTTACTTGTATAGTCTTTTAAGTTTGTGAAGTGATTTCTATTCAGCGTCTCATTTAGGCTTTATGACCAGACTGAGATATACGAACCTCAGTTCTTATCTGTGTGTTACAGGTGGAGAAACTGAGGGTTAGAGCTCAAATGACTTTGCTATGGTCACAAAGCTAGGGTCAGAGGCAGTTCTGCCTTCCTAACTCCAAGTCCAGCCCCATTTTTTATTCCTCTTGGTCAGATGACATAATAGATAGTACACTGAACCTGGAGTAAAGTACATCTGTGATAATCTTGCCTCAGGTGATTTATAATTGGTTACCAAGGGCCAAAAACTATAACACTTCTCAGGGACCTTAGTTCAGGTGGTTAATATGAGGAGCAAATGAGATAATGCTTGAAAAAATGTTGCACTTCTTGAATTACTATAAAATGACTTTTATTCTCAATTATCAGTATCGTAGTTATGACTTTGCCACATTACCTCTCATCTATTCTCTGTATTGTTCCAGATCTGGGGAACAGAGAGTGATGGAAGGGGAGTGATGGTGAATCCATTTAGGAAGAGAGTGTGGAGCCAGGTTGTTAAGGATTTTATTATTAAAACATTTGTGTTTTGTTTTGCAGGCAAAGAATCTCTGAATTTTAGTGAGCAGAATATCGGTGTAGTCAGAGGTGTGCGTTAGGAAGATAAATTTTATGGCACATACTCAACTCTTATGAAATGGCTAACTTTCTTAGGCATGTAGGATAGTAGAGAGAGAGGGAGGAAATTTAAAACTCAAATTTTTATTAAACATTAATGTTAAAAATGACTACATATAATTGTACAAAACTATTTTTAAAAAGAATATAAATTTGATGGGCATGTGGAATATGAATTCAAGAGGGCAGGCACTGGAGTTAGGAAGGTCAATTATTTGTTATAGTCTATTAAAGAATTGATAAGTACTTCAGCTAACATGGTGGCCATGTATGTGAATGAAAAGCTACAGAGAAACCAGAACAAGGGAGTTAACAATTCCATTGTACTCTGTTGTGGGTTGAACATGGCTAGAACATTGTGTCTAATTTTGGAGATCATACTGTAAAAATGGTATTTACAAAATGGTTATTTTCCAGGTCATAAGGCCATCAGCATGGTAAGGGGACAGGCCTTAGGAAAATTGATTGAAGGAATTCAGGAAGAAAAGATATGGGAATCATGACAGTTTTTTTTTAAAGGATTTGTAGAAGTGCCTCATAGAGAAAGAATTAGATTTTTTTCTTCATATCCTAAGAGGGTTGAACTAGGAGTAATGTAGAAAATGGTGATATTTTGCTAGATATAAGAGAAAACTTCCTAAATATATAATGGGTCATGAATGAAATCTGTTGCTCTAGAAAGTTATGGAGTATCCTTGATTACAGGTCTTTAAATGCATCTTGGGTGTTAGGGAATTTCTCTAAGCTTCCTTCTCATTCAAGAGTTTATGAAGGAATTTATGTCTTAGAAAAATTCTGTGGTACATAATGTTTTCCCTTCCCCTCCCAAAGTTAGAGTTTTATACAGTAATTAGTATGACGGGGAGAAAGTATTTCATGAAAGACCTTCAGGTTTTTAGTTTTCTCAGCTGTAGGAAAAAAAGCATTTGTACCTAATGATCTCTAATTACTTTCCAGTTGTCAAATTCTGAGTGTCCATTTGAATAGCACATGAAAATTCATCTTATGTGGTACTTATAGGGTCATAAAATTCATAACAAACAAATACTCCCAACAGCATAAACTAAATGCAAGTGTCAAGGCTCAGGTGGCACTTATAGTTTCTAATGAAATAGTACCCGCTGGAGGTGTTCTAAGTCTTTTGCTGTAAAATTCTAACTTTTACTTAGGAAGAAAGTACATGTAACCCTGTGGGAAATAGAATTGTCATATTTGATCCATCATTATTCTCTTTTACTCTGTTAAGTAAACTTTTTGATCCAATCTAATAAACATTTATTAAATGCCTACTGTGTGCCAATGACACTATGTTGCTGAAATACCGTTTCTGCTTTAGTGTGTGAAGCTGATTTAGTTCTCCCATTCTCAGCTGTTGACCCAGATCCAAACAGCCAGGCATGATCGAGTTTCCTTCTATGTAGAGGTAAGTAAATGGAATCTTCTGATCAGTAAGTGCAGGTCTTGGGAGAGAACAGGCAGCTCAAGGAGATGAAAGATTTCAGAAACAAAATCAGTGTCCAAGAGGTGATTTTTTCATGTCATGGAGAAGGGCAGGACAGGGAGCAAGCATTTATGTTTATAGTGACCACTACATGTCAGGTACTGTATTAATTGCTTTACAAATACTATGTCATTTGACCTTCACAACAACTCTGGAAGGTTGTTGCTATTATTACATCTATTTTATAGACGAGAAAGCTGAGGCAAATAGAGGTTGTCACTTAATAGTGTGATTTACTCAGTGCCACTTAGCTATTTAGTGTCATTGGCTGAATTTTAACTCAGATTTTCCTGACCCTAGGGTAAATACTTCATATGCTGGTCTATCTAACTATAGGTGGGATAGTGAGAATATGTAAAATTAATAATATTTTCCCCTTCATAGAAATAGCACTTTGATAGCTCTTTGTATTTTATACATTATGTTTTTCTAATCTGGAGTGGTTATTACTTCAATATTTTATATCCTTAAAACTTTCTCATTATTAGGGCTATTAGAAGGAGTATGCATAGATAGAAAGCAGAGGTATGAGTTGAATATGATGTTATGTTTATCTAAAAATATAATTAAGGGATGAGAAAAATGAAAGTGGAAGGAGAATGAAAAAAGGGTGAGTTAGAATGGGAGAAGTTATTAGATGTAGAAGTGATCTGGAAGATATTTGAAAGTGGAGGGGAAAATGGAGGGAAGCACACAAATCTTACTTAATCTTGTTGGAACTGATTCAAAGAGCATATAATAAACCCATTCTGTTGGGTTTAGAAATCTATCTTACCCTATAGGAGTGTAGAAAAGGAAGGGAATTAGAGAAGGTTGGGATAGGTGATGGAATTCAGGGCAGTTTGTGAGAAGTACAAGTTAGAAGCAAAACTCTTTTGGAAATGCACAGGGTAAAAGGGGAGAGAGAAACAGAGAGGGACAGAGAAACACAGAGAGAGAGAGAGACAGAGAGAGAGAGACAGAGAGACAGAGAGAGAGAGAGGGAGAGACAAACAGACGTAGAGATAGAGAGACAGAGAGAGAATAATTAAATCCCTTCTTGCCAATGAAGGAATCAGATCCCATAGACTCCTAAACAGTGTAAATGTTATCTTCCTTGCATCCCTTGACTCAGTATCCTCAGAATTCCTGGCAAATTATCACCAAGTGTAGAGATTCCTGAAAACACCCTTCCAAACTCTGAATAGTGATGTGGATTAGATGCTGAACACAGGTATTTAGGTTTAATCCTACCTCAAATACTTAGAAACTTTGGTGCCCTGGACAAATCATGTAGCCTCTCTGATACTTAACTTTTCATTTGAAAAAGGATGAGGCTGGACTTAGTGACGTAAGTCCCCTTCACCTCTAAATTTATGATTTTGTGATCCCCTAATTTTTTTTTACAAATTACACCTTGACTAAATGAGGAGAGGTTTAATGTTGCTGATACTTTCATCTCTACTTATATTGTCCAGATATAATTTGCATGATCAATGCATTCTGTCCTTGGAATCTCAGTTTTTCACAGGATACAAGCCCACATGCTGGATGTTTGGGAAAGGAGTCAATGCACAGTTAGGTAAAAGGAGTAATTACTGTCTTTTTTTTCCCAAAAGGCTTTGAATGGATTAACTCATTGCTGTCCAAAACAAGACCAGATTGACCAACAGTGTAGATGTTCTGCTGTGTCAGTTTCATAAATAAGAGGTATGGATGGACTAACTTTTAGTAGTAGAACTGAAGATTTACTGAGGAAGCACAAGAGAATTCACCATTCTTTATTGGTGTATTGACCCACACCTGCAAGATCCAGGTCATCATCATTGGCTTTTGGATAGCAGCAAGACTAGTGTAGCTAGACATATATTGAAAGTGTAACTGTCTCTTTTCTTTTGAAGAAGAATTTTTTAAAATATCCGCAGAGTTCAGTTGTAGAAGAAACTCTATGATGAATCCATGAATACAGCAAGATGTTCATATCATCTTGTTCTGATTTGCATTCTTTTATGTATTCATAAGATTTAGACAATCTCTGAATTGGAAGGTACTCTATTCCAGCCAGCAATCGCATTCAGAAATCTCTCAACCTTATCACTTTCAGGTGGTAAGAATAATAAAAATAACTGTTAGTTTAACAGTGTTTTAAAGTTTGTAAAGTGATTTGCATTCAGCTTCTCATTTAGACTTTACCATCAGTCTGAGACATAGAAAATAAAGTTTTACCTCTATGTTGCAGATGGAGAAACTGAGACTTAGAGTTTAAATATCTTTCCCATGGTCACATAGCTAGTTGGTAGCAGAAGCAGATTAAAACCTATGTCTTCATGATTCCAAGTCCAGTCCCTTCTTTTATTCCTCTTGGTCAGATGACGTAATTGACAGAACACTGAACCTGGTGTGAAGAAACCTATGCATCAATTGTGCCTCAGGCAATAAATAATTGGTTATCCTGGGCCAAAACTTAAAACCTCTCAGTCAACTTAGCTGGTTGATGTGAGGATCAAATGAGATGATGCATGAAAAAATGTTGCACACCTTGAAGCACTACAAAATGACATTTATTGTTAAATGTCAGTGTCGTTGTTATTACTTTGCCACATTACCTCTCATCTTGTCCCTACATTTCCAGATCTGGGGAACACAGAGTGACAGAGGAGTGATGGGGAATCACTTTAGAAAGAGAGGTTGGAGCCAGGTTATAAAGGTTGTTATTTTAAATCTCTGTGATTCATTCTGGAGACGGGAATCACTGAAATTTGGTGAGTCAGATATATGCATTGAGAATATAAACTGGATTGCACATATATAGCCCATTTCAAAAGTCATACTTTGTAGAGGATAGGGTAAATTAGAGGAGAGAGGGAGGAAAATTGAAACTCAAATTTTTATTAAATATTAATGCTAAAAGTATCTGTATATGTAATTGGAAAAAAACTATTTTAAGAAAGAATGTAAATTTGATGAGTTTGTGCAACATTAATTCTAGATGGAAGATACTGGAGGTAGGAAGTTCAATTATTTTCTGTTGTGCATGAAAGACTTGGTAAGGACTTGAGATAGCATGTTGGCCATATATGTGAGTGGAAAGCTACAGAGAAACCAGAACAAGGGAGTTAATGTCACCATTGTACTGTGTCATAGGTAGAATATGGCTAGAATATTGTGTCAGATTTTGGAAATCATATTTTTATAATGACATTTCCAAATGTTTTTTTATCCAGTTGACAGGACCATCAAAATGATAAGAGGATAGATCTTAGGGGAATTGATTGACAGAACTAAGGAAGAAAAAAAATGTGGGAATCATGATAGCTTATTTTAAGACTTTGTAGAAGTGCCCCATAGAGGAAGAATTAGATTTATTTCTGTTTACACCTAGAGACTTTAACTAGGATAAATGTGCAAAATGGTGATTTTTTTTTGCTTGATATAAGAGAAGTTTTCCTAAAAAATGTAATGACTCATGAGTGAAATCAGCTGCTCTGGCAAGTTACGGATTTTCGTTGATTACAGGTCTTTATATATATCCTGAATGTTATAAAGGGGATTGCTCTGAGGTTCCACCTAACTCCAAGATTTAATGGAGGAATTTGTGTCTCAGACAAAATACTGTGGTGCATAACACATTCCCCCCTCAAAAAAAATTCGAGTTTTTAGACATTGATTAATATGAATGCGAGACAATATTTCAAGAAAGTTCCTCATGGACATAGTATTTTCACCTATAGGAAAAAAAAAAACAGTAGGAGTTAATGACCACTAAGTTTCTTTCCAATTGTCAAATCCTGAGTCTTCATTTGAAAAACACATGAAAATTTACCATATGTGATAAAGGCTCATACAATTCCTAACAGAAAAATTCTCACAGCAACATAAACTAAATACCAGTGTCAAGTCTCAGATGGCACTTATAGGTTCCAAGGAAGTAGTACCCTTTTAGGTGTTCAGAATCGATTGCTTCATAATTCTAATTTTTACTTAGGAATGTAGTACATTTAACCCTCTCTGAAGTAGAATTGTCATATTGACCTCCCATTTTTTCCAGTCACTCTGTTTTGTAAATTTCATAATCCAATCCAATAAACCTGTATTAATTGCCCGCTTTATTAATTGTGCTAGTGACACTGTTGTTGAAATGCCCTTACTGCTTTAGTCTGTAAGACTGATTTAATTCTCCAATTCCCATACAGGCTGTTGACCCAGACCCAAACAGCCAAAGTTGATCAAGTCTCCTTCTTTGTAAAGAGGAGTAACTGGAAACTTCTGGTCAGAATAGTAAGTTCAGGTCTGAGGGAGAAGATCAGGAAGGTCAAGGAGATGAAAGCTTTCAGAAACAAAACCGGTGACTAATTGGTGAATTTTCATGTGATGGAGAAGGACAGAGCATGGAACAAGCATTTATGTCTATAGTGACTACTATATGTCAGGCACTACATTAAGTACTTTACAAATACCATTTCATTTCATCTTCGCAACAACTCTGGGAAGTCGTTGCTATTATTATCCACATTTTACACATGAGGAAACTGAAGCAAAAAGAGGTTAAATAGGTTAATAGAGTGATTTTCCCAGTGCCACTTAACTAGTTAATGTAATTGACAGAATTTGGAATCAGATGTTCCTGACCCAAGGTGGATGCTCTGCACACTGTTTACCCAGGTATAGGTGGGAGAGTGAGAATATGCAAAATTAATGGTGTTTTCCTCTTCATAGAAACAAAACTTCAAATCCTTATGGTTTTATGTATTATTTTTCCACTGGAATGATTATAACTTGAATATTTTTAAATCCTAAAACTCCTTCATTATTAAGGCAATTAAAGGGAGTATGCACAGACACAAAACAGAGGTATGAATTGAATATGATGGCATGTTTATCTAAAAAATGTAATTAAAGGATGAGAAAGAAGGAAGCAGTGATAAAATGGGAAAAGGTTAGTTTTAATGGGATAAATTATCAGACATAAAAATGGTCTGAAAGAGATTTGAGAGTAGAGGGGGAAATGGGGGCAGCAGGGAGGGGAACACATGAACTTTACGTACTCTTTTTGGAATTGACTCAAAGAGGTTATAATCTACACACTGTGTTGGGTATAGAAATCTATCTTACCATATAGGAACGTTGGAGAGGATGGGAATAAGAGAAGGTTAGGACAGGTGATAGAAGGAAAGGCAGTATGGGAGAAGTAAAAGTCAGAAGCAAAACTCTTTGGGGAATGCAAGGGGTAAAAGGAGAAAGGGTAGACAGAGAAAGAGAGAGAGAGAGAGAGGGGAGAGAGAGAGAGAGAGAGAGAGAGAGAGAGAGAGAGAGAGAGAGAGAGATTGAGAGGGAGAGAGAGAGATAGAGGGAGAGAGAGAGAGAGAGAGAGAGAGGGAGAGAGAGAGAGAGAGGGAGGGAGAGAGAGAGAGAGAGAGAGAGAGAGAGAGAGAGAGAGAGAGAGAGAGAGAGAGAGAGAGAGAGAGAGAATGAGAATGATAAATGGGGGAAATAAGATCATATGAAATACAAAGTAAGTAATCATTACTGCAAAAAAATTTTTACAGTGAAATTCTCTCATAAAGACTTCATTTCTCAAACAGAGAAAATGTCTTCAAAAGTGTAGGAATAAGAGCCATTTCTCAATTGATATATGGTCAAAAGATATGAATAGGTAGCTTTCAAAGTAAAAAATGGTTTGAATGGTCATAAAATGTTCTAAATCACTATTGATCAGAGAAATGTAAAGTAATAGCACTCTGAGCTACCACCTAACATCTCTCAGATTGGGTAATATGTGTGTTTATCCTTCGTTGCTGAAGAAGACCATGCCATGCCAAAACCATACTCACTTCTCCTCCAAAGCCATCTGAATCCGTGATCAGATATTCATCAGAATGACTGGTGATGACCCAGAATGAGGCAACTGGGGCTTAAGTGCCTTGCCCAAAGTCATATAAGTAGTGAGTGTCAAGTGTCTGAGGTGACATTTGAACTCAGGTCCTCCTGACTCCTGTATTGGTGCTCTATCTATTGCACCACCTAGCTGTCCCTTGGGTCATATGACAGAAAAAGAAAATGACCAATATTGGAGGAGATATGGGCAAATGAAAACACTAATGTACTATTGTTGAAGTTGTATAGGGATTCAACTATTCTGGAGATCAATTTTGAATTATGCCCAAAGGGATATAAAACCATTCATGCCCTTTGAACAAGCAATATCACCAGTAAATCTGTAGCACAAAAAGATAAAAAAACTAAAAAGAAAAAAGGCTTATGTGTACAAAAAATACTTATATCAGCTCTATTAACTGTGTCAAGGAACTGCAAATTTTGGGGAATGGCTGAAGATGTTGTTTTATATGTATATGGTATAAAACATGAAATAGCAGTGTGTTGTAAGAAATGATGAACAAAATTCTCTCAGAAAACCCTGGAAAGGCTTATATTTAGTGATGACAAGTGAAATGAATATAACCAGGAGGTATATAGAAACAGCATTATTGTATGATGGTGTTCTATGAATAACTCAGCTATTCTCAGCAAAACAATGATCCAAGAAAATTCTTTAGGACTTAAGATGAATGATGCTGCTAAAATGCAGAGAAAGAACTGGTAGATCTTGAATGTACATGAAAGATATCTCTTCTTTCTTTGTTTTATTTATCTTTGCTTTCTTTAACATATGACTTACATGGAAATATGTTTTGCATGCCTACACATGAATAACCTATGTTAAATTGATGACCTTCACAGTGCAGGGGGTTGATCAGGGTGAAAATCAGGGGAGCTCAAAATTTGAAAAAAAAAAGAATGTTAAAATTGTTTTTCCATGGAATTGGTAGAACTGTATATTAAATAAGGTTAAAGAAATTAAAGTCACAATTTCTCTGACCCTCCCCCAATGTCTTCAGTATCAAAAAACTGAGATAATAGTATATCAATATCCTGCTGGCTTGCCAGGGATACAATGCGAATGATGTCAGATAATGGATATAAAGTTATTTGCAATCATGAAGGGCTACATACATAAGACCTAGCAAGAGGAAAGCAAGAATATAAAAGCTTTGAAGGTCTAACTCTTAATATTCCTTCAGCAGACTCATAAAGTAGATGGAGAGCAGCAACCTCACCTCAGTGACTGAGTTCATCCTCCTTGGCCTCTCCAGCCAGCCTGAGCTCCAGGTGCTCCTCTTCCTGCTTTTTCTCATAATCTACCTGATGATCTTGCTGGGGAACCTGCTCATTGTGTTGCTGATTTTGAGGGACTCACACCTCCACTCACCTATGTACTTCTTCCTCACTAATTTATCCAGTGTTGAAGTATGTTTCACATCCTGTGTGTTTCCACAGATGCTGGTACACTTATTTGCTAAAAGAAAGTCTATCTCCTACACTTGCTGTGTCATACAGTTCTATACATTCCTGGCCTTTGGCATTTCAGAGTCCTTCCTTCTCTCAGTGATGGCCTATGACCGCTATGTTGCCATTCGAGACCCCTTAAGGTACTTAATCTCAATGAACTGGGGCGTGTGTAGGATCCTGGCTGCTGGATCTTGGTTGGGTGGCTTTATGCTATCCACGGTGGATACAGTTGTCACATTCCAGCTTACCTTCTGCCAGGACAATGTTATCAATCATTTCTTTTGTGAAATGCCTGCCCTACTGCACCTGTCTTGTACTGACACAAGCCAGGCAGAATTGGTCGTGCAGGTCTTCTGTATTTTTACCATTTTCTGCCCTGTCACATTCATCATCCTTTCCTATGCACACATCATCATTGCTGTCATGAGAATTTGCTCTGCCCAAGGACGTAGGAAAGCCTTTTCTACCTGCTCTTCCCACCTTCTGGTTGTCACCCTATTTTATGGGACTGCAATATTTGTTTACGTGAAGCCTCAGTCTCTGTCTTCTCCAGAATACAATAAGATTGCTTCTATGTTTTATGTGGCTTTCACACCTACCCTCAACCCTCTCATCTATAGCTTAAGGAATAAGGAGGTGAAAATGGCCCTGAGAAAACTTTTGGGGAAACTTGAAAGTGTTTAATTCCACCTGTCTCATCCCCGAGTCTATATTAGGAAAACTTCAGACCAAACAGCCTTTTTGTTTTTCTTCTCCTAGTTCCTAATTTGTCTATTCTTGTGTCGGAAAACTTATCCTGTCATTTCCGTTCAATATTTTCTCTTCTCACTTTAGGAACCTTCTGAACTGTCTCCTACATCACTCTATATTTTTCTCACAAAAAAGAAAAGAAATAGTGTTAATTTCCCTAAAGTACTAGCGGTTTGATTCAGACAGCACTTCATTTAGCATATTGAAAATTATTATATTATTAATTAGATTTAAATAATGAAATAATGATTATAATAATTGGCAGAATCACAGCTTACAGTATTATGGACCATTGATTTGTGGGTGAAGGATTTGGGTGGGAATGCCAGTTTCTGTGGGTAGAAGTAGCTTTTTTTGAAAGGTGGCAGTAAGAGGACACAGGGTGGAGTAGTTGGTGTAGGAAGAGCCTACCTGGGTAATAGATGGTAGGGACATAGAGTCCATGTGGTAAATCCTATAACAGTGCTAATTTTAGTTTTTTGAGTATAAGTGCTGTCAGTGACCTCTAACTTTGCCACCCAAGGGCAATGCCCTGATATCTCTGATTTTAGTCATTACCTTTGTAATTATAGTTCGACTTGGACTCTTTAGCTTCCCGGAATATCTGGTTGGATCCTTTGCTAGAAAAATAAAAAACTTGTAAAAATCACTTGTAAAGTCTATACTGGTTTTGTTGTTATTGTTCTTAAGGCATTTCTGTCATGTCTGATTAATACTCTGAACTGCCTCTGCAAGTTTTTGTGGTGTGGGTGACTCTGGAACAGATGCTATTGATACCAAAACATAAAATTCCAAAATTAATAGAACTCCAAATAAAGATAAGAAAATGAAATTGAATGAACTTGAAAGGAACCAGAAAAGAAAACAACACTCTTATCCAGACTGATGTATGACACTTGTATCACACTTTTAAATAACAATTGAAAAGTTCATAGAAATTATTCTAAAACCTTGAGAAAGGAAACCCTAACATATGCCTTTGTTGAGACAAATATAGTCCTAATAACTAAACCAGAGGAGGAGAAATCAGAGTAAGAGAACTAGAAGTCAACATAACTAATGAATATGAATTCATTTTTGAAAGAAAAGTCCTGTAAAAAATTAGTAATTTGTTCATTAAATCATCTACTGTATTCAAATTATATTTATATCAAGGAAGCAAGGATGCTTCCAAAGGAATACATTTAAAATAATCATATTAGTCCCCAAATAGCAAATATTAAGTGATTATATCAATAGATTTCTAAAAGACTTTATAAAAGTATATTTGTTTATGTTAATGTCATCCAAAGCACATGAACAGTAAGACCTTTCTACTGATGTGATGGAAGTATCTGTCTTAAGCCAGAAGGTAAAATTATGTGCAATGGGGAAATGAGTGAAGTGAAGAAAGGAATAAAGTGAAGAAAGGAATAAAGGAAGCACGCTCTCTTTCCCTTCCATTATTTCACATAACTCTAGAAATGCTAATGACAGAAATAAGGGAGGGTTCAAAAATATAAGTGAAAGAGAGATGGAACTTTTTTTCAGCTGAAATCATTGTACATTACTTAAAACAAATCCTCTAAGATTGACTTAGAAACCAGTCTAAGAGTTAATTGGTCTAAAAGAAACCCATGATGGAAAAAAGAGCTTAGGTAATATCTTCCAAGAAATCATCAAGGAATTATGCCCAGAACTCCTAGATTCAGAAGTCAAAATAGTCATCCAAAGAATACACGGTTCATCTTGCTAAAGGGATTCCAAACTGAAAACATCAAGGAATATCATTGCCAAATTCCAGAACTATCAAGTGAAGGAGAAAATACAGCAAGCAGCCAAAAAAAAAAAAAAAAAAAAAAAAAAAAAAACCAAAACCAAAAACAAAAACGAAAACCCTTTCAAATATCAAGGAACTACAGTCAGGATCACACAAGATCTTGTACCTTCTACATTAAAAGATCAAAGTAATTGGAATATGATATTCTGGAAGGCAAAGGAGTTGTGTCTACAACCAAGGATCAACTATTCAGAATAGCTGAACATAATACTTCAGGCAAGGAGATGGATTTTCAATGAAATAAGGGATTTCCAGACCTTCCTGATGGAAAGGCCAGTACTCCACAGAAAATTTGAACTTCTATCACAAGTCTCAAGAGAGGCATAAAAAGGTAAACAGGGGAAAAAACTTGCTATTCAATATGGGAAAACTGTTTACATCACTATAAGGATAGATGATACTTGTTAATCTTGACAATGGTATATTTATCACGATATACAAAAGGAATATACATAGATAGAGGGAGTGGATATAAAGTAAATGAGGTGATGATAAAAATGTGATTTAAGGATATGAAGGGATCGTGATAGGAGATATGAAAAGGAGGAGGCAGAAAATGGTAAATTACATCACAGGAAGAGGCAGAAAAATATATTACAATAGAGGGAAAGAGGGGAGGGACATGAGTATTGTTTGAGATTTACTCTCATCTGATTTGGGTCAAGGGGGGAATGACAAACCTATTTAAGAATAGAAATCTAACTAGCTCTATAGGCAGTAGGAGGGGAAGGGGGAAAGAAATGGGAGGGCAGACTAAAAGGATGGAAGAGGTAATAAGAGGAAAAGGGAGTAATAGGGAGGGGGAATGAAAGAAGGGAGAGAAGACTGAGGGAGGCAGTGGTCAAAAATTAAATGCTATTGTGTAGGAGAAGGGAGAATGGAGAACTAAAAGCATAAATGGGGGAGAGGGGATAGAGAGAAAGACTCAGATAGTATTCATAACTGTGAATGTGAATGGGATGAACTCTCCCATAAAATGAAGATGGATGGTAAAATGGATTAAAAGCCATCATCCAACAATATGTTATTTTCAAGAAATGCATTTGAAATGGGGGAAAACACATAGGATAAAGGTACAGTGCTGGAGCAGTATATATTGTGCTTCAGCTGATGTAAAAAAAAAGCAGGGATAGCAGTCCTAATCTAAGACAAAGCAAAAGCAGACATAGATCTAATCAAAAGAGATAAGGAAGGAAACTATATCCTGCTAAAAGGTACCATAGACTGCAAATCAATATTCATTACTAAACATATGCTCCAAGTGGTATAGCATCAGATTCTAAGAAGAGAAGTTAAGGGAGTTACAGGAAGAAATAGAAAAACTATACTAGTGGGGGAACTCAATCTCCCCCTCTCTGAACTTGATAAATCTAACTCCAAAATAAACAAGAAAGAAGTTGAGGCAGTGAATAAAACGCTGGATAAGATAGATATGATAGCTCTCTGGAGCAAACTGAATGTGAATAGAAAGAAATATACCTTTTTCTCAGTGGTACATGGCACATAGAAAAAACATGACCATGTGGTAGGGCACAAAAACCTCACAACCCACTGCAGAAATGCAGAGATAGTCAATGCATCCTTCTCAGATTATAATGCAATAAAATATATATGTAATATAAGGCCTTGGAAAAATAAACCAAAAATTAATTGGTAACTAAATAATCTAAACCTAAATAAGGAGTGGGTAAAAAAAATCAAATCATACAAACATCAACAATTTCATTCAAGAGAATCACAATAATGAGCCAACCTACCAAATCTTATGGGACACTGCAAAAGAAGTTCTTAGGGGAAACTTTACATCTTTGAATGCCTACATGAATAAAACTGAGAAAGAGGAAATCAATGAATTGGGCATGTATCTGAAAAGGCTAGAAAAAAAGGAAATAGAAAATCCCCAAGTAAATACCAAGTTAGAAATATTGAAACCCAAAGGAGAGTTTAATAAAATGGAAGTTAAGAAAACTATTGAAATAATAAATAAAACTAAGAGTTGGTTTTATGAAAAAAGAACAATAAAACCAAAACAAAAAGAAAACCTTGCTCAATTTAATTAAAAAAAAGAAAACAGAAAACCAAATTACCAATATCAAAAGGGTTAACTCACCTCCAGTGAGGAGGAAATTCAAACATAATTAGAAAGTACTGTGCCCAACCGTATGCCAATAAATTCAACAATCTAAATGAGAAAGATGATTATTCTAAAAAACATAAATTGCACAGATTATCAGAAGAGTAAGTTGAATACTTAAATAACCCTGCTCTCAGAAAAAGAAATTGAACAAACCATAAGTGAACTCTTTAGGAAAAAATCTCCAGGGCAGGATGGATTTACAAGTGAATTTATCAACCATTTAAAGAACAGTTAGCTCCAATAGTATGTAGACTATTTTGGAAACTGGGGAAGGAGTCCTCCCAAATTCTTTTTTTGATACAAACATGGTTTTGATACCTAAACCAGGAAGAACCACAAAAAGAAAGTTATAGACCACTTTCTCTAATGAATATAGATGTAAAAATTTTAATAAGATTTTAGCAAAAAGAATACAGCAATTTATCATGAAAATAATACATTGTGATCAAGTAGAATTTATACCAAGAATGCAGGACTGGTTCAATATCAGGAAAACTATTAGCATTATTGATCATATCAACAACTAAAATAACATAAACTACATCATTATCTCAATAGATGTAGAAAAATCTATTAATAAAATACAACACACGTTCCTATTGAAAACACTGCAGAGCACAGGAATAAATGGAACTTTCCATAAAATAATATGCAGTATCTACCTACACCCTTCCAGAAGCATTATATGTAATAAAGATAAGCTAGATGAATTTCCAATAAAATCAGGGGTCAAAAAAGCATGTCCATTATCACCACTATTATTCAATATGGTAATAGAAGTGTTTGATGTAGCAATAAGAGAAGAAAAAGAAATGGAAGGAATTAGAACAGGCAAAGAAGAAACTAGGTTATCACGTTTTGCAGATGATATGATGATATACTTAGAAAATCGCAGAGATTCAAATAAAAACCTACTTGAAGTAATAACCAATTTTGGCAAAGTTGCAGGTTACAAAATTAAGCCACATAAATCTTCTGCATTTCTATATATTATTAATGAAGTCCAACAACAAGAGAGAGAAAGAGAAATCCCATTTAAAGCTAAGGTAGACACTATAAAATATTTGGGAGTCTACCTGCCAAAACAAATCCAGGGACTATATGAAAACAATTACAAAACACTGTTTGCACAAAGTCAGATCTAAGAAAGTGGAAAAACATCAGTTGCTCCTGTAGGGTGAGCCAGGATAATAAAAATGACAATTCTACCTAATTTAATTTACTTATTCAGTGCCATAACAATCAAAATTATAGGATAATTATTTTGCAGAGCTAGAAAAAATAATAACAAAAATCATCTGGAAGAAGAGAAGATCTAGAATATCAAGGGAACTAATGAAAAGAAATGGTAGGGAAGGTGGCCTAGCTCTACTAGATCTTAAATTGTATTATAAAGCAGCAATCTTCAAAACCACTTGGTACTGCCTAAGAAACAGAATGGTAGACCAGTGGAATGTGTTAGGCACTAAAGACGTTGTAGTCAATTAATATAGCAATCTACTGTTTGATGAACCCAAGGACCCCAGTTTCTTTGATAAGAACTCACTGTTTGACAAAAACTGCTGGGAAACCTGGATAACAGTGTGACAGAAACTAGGCATAGACCAATGCCTGACAGTGCACACAAGAATAAAGTCCAAATGATTATATGATCTAGGTAAAAATATTGATAATATAAACAATTTATTGGAGCAAAGAATAGTGTATTTATCAGATTTATGGAGAAGGGAAGAATTTTTGACTAAAGAAGAGATACAAAGCATTATGAACTGCAAAATGCATAATTTTCATTACATTAAATTGAAAAGTTTTTGCACAACCAAACCCAGTGTAGCCATGAATAGAGGGAAGTAGAAAACTGGGAATAAAGTTTCACAACTAGTGTCTATGATAAAGGCCTCATCTCTAAAATATACAGAGAACTGAGTCAATGTTCAAAAATACAAATCATTCTCCAGTTGATAAATAGGTCAAAGAATATGAACAGGCAGTTTTCAGAGGAAGGAATTAAAGCTATCTATTGTCATGTGAAAAAATGCTCTAAATCAGTATTGATTAGAGGGATGCAAATCAAAACAACTCTGAGATATCACATCAAACCTATCAGATTGGTTAACGTGACAAACAGGAAGGTGATAAATGTTGGAGAAGATGTGGGAGAGCTGGAACACTAATTTATTGTTGGTGTTACTGTGAGCTGATCCAACCATTCTGGAAAGTAATTTGGAACTACGACCAAAAGGCTACAAAATGTACAAACCCTTTGACTGAGCAATACTGCTTCTAGGACTGTATCCCCAAAAGATCATAAAAATGGAAAAGAGTCCCACATGTACAAAAATATTTATAGCACCTCTCTTTGTGGTGGTCAAAAACTGGAAATCAAGGGAATGTCCATCAATTGTGGAATGGCTGAATAAATTATGATATATGAATGTAATGGAATAGTACTGTGCTATAAGAAATGATGAACAGGAAGACTTCAGACAGAGCTAGAAAGACTCATATGAACTGATGTTGAATGAAAAGAGCAGAACCAGGAGAACTTTGTATACCACAGCAACCCCATTGTACGAGGAATTTTTCTGGTGGACTTAGTACTTCATTGCAATGCAGTAAAAAAAATTATTAAATAATTCTCAATGGCCTCTTAAGGCAAAATGCCTTCCACATCCAGGGAAAGAACTATGGAATTCGATAGCAGAATGAAGCACATCATTTTCTTTTGTATTTTGTTTTAATTTGTTTTATGATTTCTCCCATTCATTTAAATTTTTCTATGCAACATGACTAAGGTGAAAATGTATTTGATAGGACTGTATATGTAAAGTTTATATAAAACTGTATACTGTCTCAGGGAGGGAGTGGGGAGGTATGCGGAAAGGGGGTTAGGGAGGGGAAAAATCTAAGATATGTGAAAGTGATTGTAGAACACTGAAAATATATTTAAAAAGAGAAACCAATCAAAACAGTAGTTTCAGTAGAATTCGACAACGAAAATAGAATCACAAATCAACAGTATTTCTGTATAGTTACAACATAATTTAGAAGAGAATTATAGAATAGCATGAGCATTTATCAAATGTCTACTATGTGGCAGTGACTACTCTCAGTTCTTGGTAAATATCTCAACTGATTTTCACAAAGTCCTGGCAGGTAGGCACAATATTATCCCCATTTTATGGTTGAGTCAACTGAGACAGGTCAGTGATGTTCTCAGGGTCATACAGCTAGTATCTGACACTGGATTCAAATTCATGTTGTCCTGATTCTAAGGTCAGTGGTTTGTTCATTGTGCCAGGTAACTGCCTCCGAATTAATGCAAAAAATGACCTTGAAGACATCAAAGGATCATGAAGATTCTGAGCATCTCATCTTTGTATGTGCATCCTGGCACCATCACCCCAGGTCAGCAGTAGCTGGTACCAATATTCACTTTAGGAGCTGAGAAGAGACTAGATACCATTTGAGAAAGCAGATTTCTGCATAGACAAGTCATCTCACAAAGAGCCTACTTCATAATTAAGGGAACATCTTGAGATTCTCAAGAAGTGGAAGACGAACTCCAGCAACCAAAGGATTTTGCCATATGTACTTTCTAAGCTTGAGTCAATATTTCTGTGAGTTCTGTACAGTGTTGGGAGAAAGTGTTTAGACTTTGGGGAGAGGTATTATGAAACAACCCTTACTATATTATATGACCTTAGGAAATATCTCTTCCTGGAGCACACGTAAGTCTGACTGATTCATTTACATCAACTATTAATAATGAAGGGAAGAGCCTAGAATAAGGACTCAGGCCAATAATATTAGAATAACACATACAACCCTTCCCAAGTATAGCCATGACCCTGATGGGAAGATGGAGCTTTGCTCAGGAGGACTCATTGTGCCAGTGCTAAAGGAGTAGAAAATACGGGGTACATAAAGAAGAAAACAGAAAAACAATAGTAAAACCTATCACAGAGAGGTAGCAGAGTTCGAAAAGTTATCTCTTACTTAAATAGCAAGTGGTCAAAATAAATTTATTCTTTTGTTTTAATTTTATTTAAATTTGATTTTTATTTTTAATATTAATCTTTTTACTATTGTGCTATGTTAAGGAAAACTTGTTTTATAGCCTACATATAAAAATCAAAAATTAAAAGAACAATAATTATATCTGGAATTTTTAATTTGTGTGGGAGGAAAGTAAAATATATGTAGTAAATATTTGCATTTTCAAGTACAATCTTTTTCTATTATTATAGGTATTGAGATATGTCCTATTTCTGTCTTGTTGGTTAAAATCAGAATATAAGAAAAATGAAATACAAAACCAAGGGTCTAGTGCACTCTTTTAAAATATTATTGCTCTTTTATATGGTGAACTTAGACACATTGATAAATATGCACATTTTATTGTACAAAGAATAGGCAAAGAAAATGGCAACTGAAACCATTAGTTTGTATTAAACACAATTTATTTCCTTTTATTCTACATTAATTTCAACATTTAGAAACAAGTTGGTTCTTGAAATATAAAATGTTTAAAAAGATGGAGAGGGATGGGAAGGTAGGCAACATTTACTCTTCTTGGAAACCTATGGGATCTGATTCCTTCAGATAAGAGAAGGAATAGTCAAAGAAAATATTGAAAGGTGGGAATGAGATTGGCATGCATGGGAGAGATCATGAGATCCACTTGTTTGACAGAGATAGACTTCAGAATGATCATGAGAGATAACAAATCCTGGAGGTTTCATCACACAAAAGGCAAAGAGAAAAAAATATGCGGGTGAATTTTTAGGGCTTAACCCAAATACATGCTCAAATTCATTGTGGGGAAAGAAATAGTGCTGTTAAGACATGAAGGCAGCCAGACATCTCCAGATAAAGATTGAAGTTATTCGAAGAGGAAGAGGTATCACATGACCCTGGGCAGTGGTAGGGGCAGGAATTGAATAACCTCAAGGACTGCCTGAAATAGAGTCTCTGAGTGTATCCCTCTAGGAATTCCAATGATATAAGTCAAGACATTCCCAGAAGACAACACTGTTTCCTTAGTTATGATATATGACTCAAGAGAATAAAGGTGAGAGAGAGAAAGGGAGAGAGAGAGAGAGAGAGAGAGAGAGAGAGAGAGAGAGAGAGAGAGAGAGAGAGAGAGAGAGAGAGAGAGATTAAATCCCTTCTTACCCACGAAGAGTTATGGGAATCAGATCCCATAGGCTCCTAAACAGTGTAAATGTTATCTCGCTTGCATCCCTTGACTCATTATTGTAAGAACGCCTGGCGAAATATCACCAAGTGGGGAGATTTCTACAAGCACTCTGCTGTGTTCTGAAGAGTAATATGGATAAGATGCTGAACACAGAGATTTGGCTTTAAATTCCACCTCAAATATTTAGAAGCTTTGGAGACTTGGACAAATCATGCAGCCTCTCTGGTACTCAACTTTTCATTTGTAAAGTAATGAGGCTGGACATAATGACATCTAAAGTCCCCTTTACCTCTAAATTTATGATCTTATGATACCAAATTCTTTTACAAATTACTGTTTGACTAAGTCAGGAGAGGGTTAATGTTGTTGATATATTCATTCCTAATTATATTGTCTGATATAATTTGCACTATCAATGCATACACTGATTTGCATCCAGGAATCCTTGGAATCTTATTTTTTCACAGGATTCAAGCTGACATGCTGGAAGTTTGGGAAAGGAATCAACAAAGAGCTAGTTAAAATGATTAATAACTTTCTTCTCTTTTTCCTCAAAAGGCTTTGGATGGATGAACTCATTGCTGTTCAGATAAGACCAGATTGACCAACAGTGTAGAAGTCCTGCTGTGTCAGGTTCATAAATAAGGGGTATGGATGGAACTCCTTTTAGCAGTAGAAATGAAGATTTATTGAGGAAGTACAAGATGCTTCACCAATTTTTCTAAGCGTGTTGGCTCACACCTGCAAGGTTCAGGTCATTGCCATTGGTTTTTGGATACTAGCAAGACTAGTGTAGCTAAACATATACTGAAAGTGTAACTGGCATTTTTCTTTTGAAGGAGAATTTTTAAAAATATGTGAAGAGTTCAGTTTTAGAAGGAACTGTATGATGAATTCATGTATACAGCAAGGTATTCATATCATCTTGTTCTGATTTGCATTTTTTTTATGAATTCATGAGATTTAGACAATCTCTGAATGGGAAGGTACTTAAACTATTCCAGTCTGCAATCGCATTCAGAAATCTCTCCACCTTATCACTTTCAGGTGGTAATAATGATACAATAATTGTTACTTGTATAGTGGTTTAAAGTTTGTGAAGTGCTTTATGTTCAACTTCTCTTTTGATCTTTACCATCAGCCTGTGATATAGGAACTTAAGTTCTTACCTCTTATGTTACAGATGCAGAAACTGACACTTAGAATTTAAATGTCTTGCCCATAATCACATAGTTAGTCAGTGTCAGAGGCAGATTAAAATCCATGTCTTCCTAACTCAAAGACTATTCCCTTCTTTTATTCCTCTTGGTCAGATGACATAATGGATAAAACATTGAACCTGGAGTGAAGAAGACTTGTTTATCAGTCTTGTCTCAGGCAATAAATAATTGATTATCCTGGGCCAAAAACTTAACACCTCTCAGCCTACTTAGCTTGTTGATATGAGGATCAAATGAGATAATGCATGAAAAAATGTTGCGCACCTTGAAGCACTATAAAATGACATTCATTCTTAATTGTTAACATCACTGTTAGGACTTTGCTCCATTGTCTCTAGTCCCTACATTTCCAGATCTGGGGGACACAGACTGACAGAAGGGGAGTTATGTGAATCAGTTTAGAAAGAGAGGTTGGAACCAGGTTGTAAAGGATTGCCATGTTAAAACTTTGTGTTTTATTCTGGAGACAACAAGTCACTGAAATCTAATGCATAGAATATCACTGCAGTCAGGTATGTCCATTAAGAATATAAATTTGATTGTGCATGTATAACCATTTCAAATGGTTTACTTTCTTGGGGATTGGGGAAGGCAGGGAGAGAGGGAGGAATGTTGGAACTGAAATTTTTGTTAAACGTTAATATTAAAAATGTCTGTGCATACAATTGAAAAAACTATTTAAAAATATAAATTGGATGGGCTTGTGGAACATGAATTCTAGATGGGAGACAGTGGAGTAGGAAGTTCAAACTATTTGCTGTAGTAAATGAAAGACTTAATAAGGACTTGAGATAGCATGGTGGCCATATATGTGGGTGGAAAGCTATAGAGAAACCAGAACAAGTGATTTAATAGTTCCATCGTACTCTGTCATGGGCAGAATATGGCTAGAATATTGTGTCAAATTTTGGGAATCATATTTTTAAATGACATTTCCAAAATGTTTTTAGTCTATGTGATAGGGCCATCAGCATGATTAGAGGACAGACCTTAGGAGAATTGATTGACAAAAGTAAGGAAGAAAAATGTGGGAATTATAGTAGCTGTTTTTAAGACTTTGTAGAAGTGCCCCATATAGGAAGAGTTAAATTTATTTCTGTTTACATCTAGAGTCTTGGACTAGGAGAAATGTGCAAAACTGTGATTTTTTTGCTTGCTATAAGAGAAGACTTCCTAAAAAATGTAATGGTTCATGAGTGAAATCACCTGCCCTGGGAATTATGGATTATCCTTTATTATAGGTCTTTAAATACATCCTGGATGTTATAAAGGGGATTTCTCTGAGGCTCCTCCTGACTCAGAGATTTTATAAAGGAATTTGTGTCCAAGATACAATACTGTGGAGCATAACACTTTCCTCCCCCACCATTTTTGAATTTTATACAGTGATTAATAGGAGGGGGAGAAAATATTTCAAGAAAGATGCTCGTGGACTTGGCATTTTCACCTGTAGAAAAAAAAGCAGTTGGAGTTAATGACCTCTAAGCTTCTTTCCAATTTTCAAATTCTGAGTCTCCATTTGAAAAATATGATGAAAATTTATCATGTGTAATAGTTAAAGTCTCATACAATTCCTAACAGAAAAATTCTCAGAGCAACATAAATTTAAATGTAAGTGTCAAGTCTCAGATGGCACTTATAGGTTCTAAGGAAGTAGTACCCTTTTGAGATGTTCAGAAGCTATTGCTGTGTACTTCTAAGTTTTACTTAGGAAGTTAGTATATTTAACCTTGTGGGAAATGAAATTGTCATATTTGATCTATCCTTATTCCCAGTCATTCTGTTTGTAAATCTCATAATCCAATCCAATAAATATTTACTAAGTGCCTACTATGTGTTGTTGAAAAGCCCTTAGTGCTTTAGTCTGCAAGACTGATTCATTTCTTTCATTCCCTTACAAACTATCGACCCAGAACAAAACAGCCTTCTTTGTAGAGGGGAGTAACTGGAAACTTTGGTCAGAAATAGTAAGTGCAGGTTTGGAGGAGATCAGGCAGCTCGAGGAGGTGAAAGATTTCAGAAACAAAACCAGTGACCAAGTGGTGAATTTTTCATGTGATGGTGAATGGCAGACCTGGGAGCACACATTTATGTCTGTAGTGACTACTATATGTCAGTCACTATATTAAATGCTTTACAAATACTTTGTCATTTGATCTTTACAACTCTGGGAGGTTGTTGGTATTATCATCCCCATTTTACACAAGAGGAAACTGAGGCATTTAGAAGTTAAATAGGTTAATAGAGTCACTTACCCAGTTCTGTTTAGCTAGTTAGTGCAATTGGCTGGATTTTAAATCCAATGTTCCTGACCCAAGGTGAATGCTCTATACACTGTCTACCCAGGTACAGGTGGGATAGTGAAAGTATGTAAAATTAATAATATTTTCCTCTTCATGGAAATCATACTTCAATAGCCCTGTGTATTTTTTTATATGGGGCAGCTAGGTGGTGCAGTAGATAGAGCACCAGTGCAGGAGTCAGGAGGACCTGAGTTCAAATCTCACCCCAGATATTTGACACTCGCTAGCTATGTGACCTTGGGCAAGTCACTTAACCCCAATTGCCATATCCTGGGTCATCTGCAGTCATCCTGATGAATATCTAGTCACTGGATTCAGATGGCTCTGGAGGAGAAGTGAGACTGGTGACCTGAACTGCCCTCCTTCACTCAAAACAAAGTCAAGTGCAAGTCATGTCATTATTTCTCTGATGGCGTGGTCTTTGGTAACGAAGGACAAACACAATCTGTATTTTATATATTATTTTTCATAATCTGCAGTGATTATTACTTGAATATTTTTAAGTCCCCCAAACTCTCTCATTATTAGGGAAATTAGAAGGAGTAGGCATAGACAGAATGCAAAGGTATGATTTGAATATGATGGTATGTTTTTCTAAAAATATAATTAAGGGATAAGAAAGAAGAAAGCAGTGGGAGAATGGAAAAGGGAGAGTTAGAATGAGATAAGTTATCAGACATAAAATTGGTCTGAAAGAAATTTGAGAGTGGAGGGGGAAATGGGGGAAGCAGGGAGGGGAGCACTTGAACTTTACTCGCTCTTGTTGGAATTGATTCAAAGAGGCTATAATATCCACACTGTTGGGTGCAGAAATCTATCTCACTATACAGCAATGTAGATAAGAATGAGAAGGTTGGAAAGGCAGTTTCAGAGACGTGAAAGGCAGAAGCAAAACTGTTTTGGGAATGCATAGGGTAAAAGCAGAAAGAGAGAAAGAAAGAGAGAGAAAGAAGAGAGAGAGAGAGAGAGAGAGAGAGAGAGAGAGAGAGAGAGAGAGAGAGACAGAGAGAGAGAGAGACAGAGAGAGAGAGAGACAGAGAGAGAGAGAGAGAAGGAGAATGATAAATGGGGGGAAATAAGATCATAGAAGACACATAGTAAGTAATTATTACTTGAAAAAAATTTTTACAGTGAGCTTCTCTGATAAAGACTTCGTTTCTTAAACATAGAAAAAAAGTGAAGTCAAAGTATAGGAATAAGAGCCATTTCTCAATTGATATGTGGTCAAAAGTAATGAATAGGTAGCTTTCAGACAAAGTAAAAAAGATATCTATAGTCATATAAAATGTTCTAAATCAGTATTAATGAGAGAAATGTAAAGTAATACCACTCTGAGCTACCACCTCACACTTGTCATATTGGTTAAGACAACAGAAAAGAAAGTGACCAATATTGGAGGAGATGTGGGCAAATGAAAACAGTAACGTACTACTGGTGGAGTTGTGTAGGGATTCAACTATTCTGGAGAACAATTTTGAATTATACCCAAAGGTCTATAAAACCATGCATGTCCTTTGATCAAGCAGTGCCACCACTAAATCTATGTCACAAAAATATAAAAAAAAAAACAAGAAGGAAAAAGACCTATGTGTACAAAAATACTTTTATCAGTTCTATTAAGGGTGGCAAAGAACTGCAAAATTTGGGAAATGGTTGAAAATATTGTTGTATATGTCTACGTTGTATATGATATAAAGCAAAAAATACCAATGTGCTTCAGGAAAAGAGGAACAGAATGCTCTCAGAAAAAACCTGAAAAGGCTTACATGTACTGATGCAAAGTGAAATGTGTAAAACCAGGAGGCTATTGCATATAATAACAACATTATTATATGATGAAGTATTATGAGTACCTAAGCTATTCTCAGCAAAACAATGATGAAAGAAAATTCTCTAGGCCTCATGATGATTGATGCTGTTCAACTGTAAAAAAAACAGCTGGTAGATCTTGAAAGTGGGTCAAAGATATCTTCTCTTTCTTCTTTTTGGTCTCTGCTTTCTTTCAGAGATGGCTTACATGGAAATATGTTTTGCATGACTACACATAAATAACCTATGTGAAATTGATTGCCTTCATATTGGGGGGGTTAGAGAGTGAGGGAAAAATAGTCAAACTCAAAATTTGAAAATAAAGAATATTAAAATTGTGTTTCCATGAAATTGCTAAAAGTAAAAATATATTAAATAAGATTATAGAGAAGTCACAATTCTTCTGACAATATCTAATATAAAAAGGTTGGGATGATAATATCTCAATATCCTGCTGGATCTGCTCAGTGACAATGAGCATGATGTGAAATAATTGAAATAAAGTTATTTGTAATCACAACGGGATACATTCATATGACTTAAAAGTCCCTATATGTCATTCCAGTAGTTCCGACAAGAGGTAAGCAAGAATATAAAAGACTTTGAAGCTCTAACTCTGAATATTCTTTCAGTAGACTCATAAGCAATATGGAGAACACCAACCTCACTTCAGTGACTGAGTTCATCCTCCTTGGCCTCTCCAGTAAGCCTGAGCTCCAGCTACTCCTCTTCCTCCTCTTCCTCATGATCTACCTGATGATCTTGTTGGGGAACCTGCTTATTGTGTTGCTGATTTTGAGGGATTCACGCCTCCACACACCTATGTACTTCTTCCTCACTAATTTATCCAGTATTGAAGTATGTTTCACATCCTGTATTTTTCCACAGATGCTGGTCCATTTCTTTGCACAAAGAAAGTCCATCTCCTACTTTTGCTGTGCCATACAGGTCTACACATCTCTGACCTTCGGCATTTCAGAGTGCTTTATCCTCTCAGTGATGGCCTATGACCGCTATGTTGCCATTCGAGACCCCTTAAGGTACTTTATCTCAATGAACTGGGGGCTTTGTAGGAACCTGGCTGCTGGGTCATGGTTGGGAGGCTTTATAATATCCACAGTGGATACAGTTGCCACATTCCAGCTTACCTTCTGCCAAGATAATGTTATCAATCATTTCTTTTGTGAAATGCCTGCCCTAATGCAACTGTCTTGTACTGACACAAGTCAGGCAGAATTGGTCGTACAGGTCTTCTGTATTTTCACCCTTTTCTGTCCTGTCACATTCATCATCCTTTCCTATGCTCACATCATCATTGCTGTCATGAGAATTCGCTCTGCCCAGGGACGCAGAAAGGCCTTCTCTACTTGCTCTTCCCACCTTCTGGTTGTCACCTTATTTTATGGGACTTCAATATTCGTTTACATGAAGCCTCAGTCTCTATCCTCTCCAGAGCACAATAAGATTGCTTCCATGTTTTATGTGACTTTCACACCTGCCCTCAACCCTCTCATCTATAGCTTAAGGAACAAGGAGGTGCAAATGGCCCTGAGAAAACTTTTGGGAAAACCTGAAGGTGCTTAAGTCCACATATCTCATCTCTGAGTCTATATGAGGAAAACTTGAGCACAAACGGCCTCCTTGTTCCTTTCATCATTTCCTAGTTTGTCTCTTTTTATGCCTGGAACCTTACCCTATCATTTCCATTCAATATTTTCTCTTGTTACTTTAGGAACCATCTGAACTCTACCCTGCATCACTCCATATTTTTCTCATATAAAGAAAAGAAATAGTTTTAATTTCCCTAAATTACCACAGGTTTAATTCACAGAGCACTTCACTTGGCATATTGAAAATCATTGTACTAGATTTAAATCACGATTATAATAACTCACAGAATCATAACTACTGTTATGGAAATTGAGACCATTTACTTATGGGTGGAGGATTTGGGTGGGAATGCCATTTTCCATGAGAAGAGGTAGTTTTATTTTTTTGAGAAGGGGCAGTAGGAAGACACAGGGTGTAGTAGATGATAGGGGAGGAGCTTACCTGAATAATTGATGGTAGGGATATAGAATCTATGTGGTAAGTCCTCTAATAGTGTTAATTTTAGTTTTTTGAGTATAAGTGCTTCCAGTGCCCTGTAGTTTTGCCACCCAAGGGAAGTGCCCTGATATCTTTGTTTTAGTCACTCACCACCTTTGTAACTAGTGTTCTCCTTGGGCTCTTTAGCTTCCTGAAATATCTGTTTGGCTCCTATGCTAGAAAATAAGAAACTTACATAAAAATTATTTGAAAAGTATATAATGATTTTGTTGTTATTGTTCTTCAAGAATTTCTGTTGTATCTGACACTTTGTGACCACATCTGGGATTTTCTTGTTAAAGATACTGTAGGAGCTTACCATGTCCTTCTGTTCATTTTATACATGAAGAAACTGCATCAAATAGGCTTAAGTGACTTATCCAGGTTCACACATTTAGTAAGCATTTGAGGTCAGATTTGAATTCAAATATTCCTCACACCAGGCCTGTAATTTTATCCGCTAAGTCTTGTAGCTGCTGTGATCATCCTAAATTTCACTGAGCCCTACTCACATGACTTGGTATGATGTTGTCAGCTTTCCCTGTCAAGAAACAATCCATATTTAACTGAACTTACTATGTAATGAGTAAAGGCTCTGAGATCACTTTTCCAACCTCAATTCCAATGATACTTTGGGTGCCCATAGTAACACTACCTCTCCTCCCAGAATTTTAATCATATCCCCAAGGCATGAGTGTATCTGTTCTAGTACTATCTTTTTTCAGTTCCAATCCACTGTGTTCTACCAAATATCACCAGTTTTAGTTAGTCTCTCACCAGTGTCATTTGACAGGTCGAGATCTCCTCAATATTATTGATATCTAGTCACATCAACATTTGTAAAGGTATATTTTGGAGATTGTTGGATATTTCAGTGGACAGAGTGCTGAGCCTGGACACAGGCAGACCTGAGTTCAAATCCAGCCCTCACAACAACAAAAAGTCAACTGAAAGGAAGCAGTGGTAGAATACTTAGTGAGCTTTTGAACTGGTGACCGAGACTCTTCATTACACACTCCAGAAAGTGGCTCATCAAGACTCAGTGTGGCTTAATTTGAGGCAAAGTGCACTGTGTATGCTTCAAAGTTTAAGCTTTCACTGGTTTGCTATCTATTATAATTATTTGTAAGTAGAATGCATAAGAGCATACATGAAGGGAAATAAATAAAATTATGAAAATGAATCAGATGAACTCACTCATAAATTGTAAGAACTAGTTGAAATGATTAGAAAATAAAATTCAATACTATGTTGGTAACAAGAAAAACACCAACATAGAATTAAAATGAGAGATTGCCACAGAATCTAATATGTCTCAGCTGAAACCTGGATTTTATCTCATCACAATTCTCTGCCATTCTGACTGATAAATAGATTCATGAAGTCCAAAGTCTACATTTAAGGAAGGCACTCATCTCAGAATTTCTCATTTTTCCATTGGCTACAGTATTAAAGGTGTATCTCTGAGTATCTCTATAATGCCCTGGTGCTGGGTACCCTTCCCATGTCCCTCCTTTTCACTTTCTTTTTGTGCATCATCTTCTCCCACTTGATTACAAAGTCTTTGAGGGCAGGGAATATCTTTTTTCATATTTGTATCCCCATGCTTAACATAGTGCCTGGAATATAGTGAGTCCTTAATAAGTCTTTATTGACTTATTTATTGACTTACAAGACTTTATTGACGTCAGTAGTGAAGAACACAATGAACACATTTAGAATAATAATTTATGTAGTAGAAAAGTATGTAAGCAGAAAACTGAAATCTTTAAAATCTTTGATCATTTCAGCAACCATCTGTGATTCCAGAGGAATGATAAAAAGACATGTAGACTCTTACAGAAAGATGATGGATTTCCATGAGCAAACACAATGAATTTGCTGTCCCTAAGATATCAGTATCTAATATTTTACCTAGAGAGTAAACCATGGTAGCTTGTAAATTTTCATTTTTTTCTTTTAGCTTTTTAAGGACACCCAGATGAACCTAACTATTTATGAGTTTCATGTGGATTTTACTTTCATGTGATAAATTTTGCCTATTGGCTTGGTAAGGTTGAAAACCAAATCTAAGTGTATAACACTTTTTTGGGAACCTTTCATGTGGTTGAGACTTACCGAACACTATTTCCTCTCTTATTGGACTTTGACCATTTGTTATATTGAGGCATGAACTTGAAATGCCAGTAGGATCATCCTTGCAGTAGAGTTTGACTTTTTTCATTAATGAAAGCAGCATGTTGGATGGCAGCTTCTAAAAAGCAGTCTTCAAAACTCCTTCACCTTAGGGCTAACCCTAGAAAACTAAGGGTAGCTGCATTTAGTTGACTTCTGCTACCCTAACTTGCTTCTACAAGTACCTATTGGGTAAGTCAGACCAGAGAAGCAGGTATTCATACCAAAACATAAAATTCCAAAATTAACGGATATTGCAATAAAGATAAGAAAATGGAACTGAGAAGTTAGAAAGGAACTATAAAAGAAAACAAAACTCTTAGCCATATTGATGTATAACAATCATATGAAACTTTTAAATATCAATTGAAACCTATATGATGAACACTTATCAAATGTCTTCTATGTGGCATGTACTAAGCTAAGTTCTTTGTAAATATCTGAATTGATTCAAAAAATGACCCGGTGCAGTAGGTACAATACTATCACCATTTTATAGTTAAGAAAACTGAGGCAGGATGAAGGTAAGTGACTTTCTCATGGTTATACAACCAGTGTCTGAGATCTGATTTGAATTCATGTTTTCTTGGTTCTAAGGTTTTTCTTAGTGGTTTTTTTTATTCATAGTATCATAGTATCATGTAGCTGACTCTGAATTAATGCAAAAGGCTTGAGTAAAAATTTCTCTGGGAGGGATGGAGAGGATTCTCAGAAGTCAAGTAACTGGCTGGGAAAATGCCCAGAAAAAGGAAAAAAAAAAATAAGACTATAGAAGGTTACTTTCTTGGTGAACAGATATTTCCTCCTTTCCTTTCTGATGAGGAAGAACAATGTTTACCATGAGGTAAAGACATAGAAGTCAAGGCCTCTGTATCCCAAACATCCAAAATAGATATTCAATGGGCTCATGCCATGGAAGAGCTCAGAAAGGATTTTGAAAATCAAGTTAGACAGGTGGAGGAAAAACTGGGAAGAGAAATGAGAGAGATGCAAGAAAAGCATGAAAAACGGGTCAATACCTTGCTAAAGGAGACCCAAAAAAATGCTGAAGAAAATAACACCTTGAAAAATAGGCTAACTCAATTGGCAAAAGAGGTTCAAAAGGTCAAGGAGGAGAAGAATGCTTTGAAAAGCAGAATTAGCCAAATGGAAAAAGTGGTTCAAAAGCTCACTGAAGAAAACAGTTCTTTCAAAAGTGGAATGAAATGGATGGAGGCTAATGACTTTTTGAGAAAACAAGAAATCACAAAACAAAACCAAAAGAATGAAAAAATGGAAGATAATGTGAAATATCTCATTGGAAAAACAACTGACCTAGAAAATAGATCCAGGAGAGAATTTAAAAATTTTGGGACTAACTGAAAGCCATGATCAAAAAAAGAGCCTAGACATCATCTTTCATGAAATTATCAAGGAAAACTGCCCTGACATTCTAGAACCAGAGGGCAAAATAACTATTGAAGGAATCCATCGATCACCACCTGAAGGAGATCCAAAAAGAGAAACTCCTAGGAACATTGTGGCCAAATTCCAAAATTCCCAGGTCAAAGAGAAAATATTGGAAGCATCTAGAGAGAAACAATTCCAGTATTGTGGAAATGCAATCAGGATAACACAAGATCTAGCAGCTTCTACATTAAGGGACTGAAGGGCACGGAATATGATATTCCAGAAGTCAAAGGAAATAGGATAAAAACCAAGAATCACCTACCCAGCAAAACTGAGTATAATACTTCAGGGGAAAATATGGTCTTTCAATGAAATTGAGGCCTTTTAAGGATTCTTGATGAAAAAAACCAGAGCTGAAAAGAAAATTTGACTTTCAAACACAAGAATGAGAAGAAGCATGAAAAAGTAAACAGCAAAGAGAAGTCATAAGGGACTTACCAAAGGAGAACTGTTTACATTCCTACATGGAAAGGCAATATTTGTAACTCTTGAACCTTTTCAGTATCTGGGTAGTTGGTGGGATTACACAGACATGCACACACACACATACATACATGCATGCATGCACACATACGTATACGCGTGTGTGCACACACACATACACAGATGCACACACATACAGAGACAGAGAGCACAGAGTGAATTGAAAAGGATGGGATCATATCTTAAAAAAATTAAGGTAAACAGTGAGAGACAAATGTATTGGGAGGAGAGAGAGTGAAATGGAATGGGGCAAGTTATCTCTCATAGAAGAGGCAGGCAGGAGATTTTTTAGTGGAGGGAAAAGGAGGAGAGCTGAGAGAAAAACATGAAGTTTCTCTCATCACATTTGACTAAAGGAAGGAATAAAATGCATACTCATTTTGGCATGAAAACCTATCTTACAATACAGGAAAGTTGGGGAGAAGGGGGATAAGCAGGGTGGAGGGGGATGATGGAAGGGAGGGCAATGGGAGGAGGGAGCAATTTGAAGTCAACACTCGGGGAGGGACAGGATCAAAAGAGAGAACAGAAACAAGGGGGGCAGGATAGGATGGAGGGAAATGCAGTTAGTCTTACACAACACGACTATTATGGAAGTCATTTGCAAAAATACACAGATATAGCCTATATTGAATTGCCTGCCTCCCCAAAGGGAATGGTTGGGGAGTGAGAGATGGGGAGGAGTTGGAACTCAACAGGACAAAAAAGCAGATGGGGACAAGGGAAGGGAGGGATGATAGAAGAGGGAGCAGATTGGTGATAGGGGAAATTAGAATGCTCGGTGTATTGGGGAGGAGGCGATAAATGGGGAGAAAATTTGGAACTGAAAATTTGTGAAAATGAATGTAAAACGTTAAATAAATAAATTTATAAGAAATATAATAAAAAAATAAATAAAAATTCTCTGAGCTTTGTATAATGTTGGAAGAATGTATTCAGACTTTGTGGAGAGGTCTTATGAAGAAAATCTTCTTACTATACTACTTTAGTAAATTTCTCTTCCTAAACCTTAAGTAACTCTGACTGGTTTATTAACATCAGCTATTAATAATGAAAGGAACAGCCTAGCATAGGGACTCAGACCAAAAACATTAGAATGACATATACAGCCCTTCCCAGGTACAGCTATGACACTGATGGGATGATGTAGCTTTGCTCTGAAGGACTCATTTTACCAGTTCAAAAAGAGTAAAACTTGTGGTGCTACATAGAGAAGAGAACAGAACAAAATCCGAATACCATCATGGACTAGTAGTATAGTTTATAAAGTTGCGTCTTATTTAAATAACATATTGAACAAAACAAATTTATTATTTTTATTTTAATTTATTTAAACTTAAAATTTATTTTTATTTTTACTATTAATCTTTTTACTATTGTTATATGTTATGAAAAAGCTTGGTTCTTTGCATAAATTTAAAATTCAAGGGAGGGCAGGGCCAAGATGACAGAATAGTAGAACACACCTGCTCCAACTCTCCACTCCCCCCCCTCATTGTCCATAAAATACCTGTAAAAAATTCTAGAACAGTCAAAGTCACAAAATGCCATAGTGAAAGAAATTTTCAGCTCAAGAGAGCATGGAAGGCCAATAAGAAATGCCTATTGCACCGAGCACAGAGGGCAGCCCAGTCCACTATGGGCTGTGTACAGCATGGACAGGACTATAGCAGGCTTCAAGGCACAGAATCACAGGAAGTAGATACGTTTCCTAGATTTCTCAATCCACAAACCTCAAAGACAACTTCAGAGGTTAGGAAGAAAACTCTTTCAAATGAGTGAGAAGGGAGATCAGCCCCAGCCCTGGTCCCAGGCAGCAGCTGCTAATATGGGAGCAGCTTTCACTTTTGGAGTCATCAGTCTAAATACTCTGGGGGAATTGAGCAGCTGATCCTGAGTGGCAAATGTGGGGTGAGGAGGAGGGCTGGGATGTTGAAACTGGTGGTGGTTGTGGAGAGGGTATTTTCACAGTTACAGGACAGAAAAGAATTCTTGTGATTGCTCACAGACCAGAGTATAGGGAAGGAGAGGAGTAAATTCTTCTCCCTTGATAGTGTCACTATGGAGAAAATGACAACTTACAGGTCCCTAGAGATATTTCAGAGGACAGCTGCACAAACCTCTAAAGCCTAGGTTAATATGCTCTCCACTAGACAAAGGACTCAAAAGTCAAGGAGCTGGCTGGGAAAATGCCCCCCAAAAAAGGGAAAAATAAGACTATAGATGGTTACTTTCTTGGTGATTAGGTATTTGCTTTCCCATCCTTCCAGATGAGGACAATTTTCTCCTTTACCTTTATAGAGATGGACGGTGGAGGCATCCTTGCACTACTGGGGCATAACTTCCTCTTGTCATATAACCTGGAAAATTTCAGTCACCTTTTGTATGAGCAATGGCACCCCTACCATGTAAATCTCAGCTGGAATAGAATTGTCACCAGGTGCTTTTCCTGGTTATGTAGCACACACAAAAGAGGGAAGAAAGAACTTTTACAATGGAGGGGAAGAGTGGGGAAATAAAAGGAAATAGTGAGACTTGCCCTCATGGGTTTTGGTAGAAGGAAGAAATACACACTCAACTGGATATCTAAATCTATTTTACCCTGCAGAAAGGGAAGGGGGAAAGGGATAAGAGAGGGAAGATAATAGAAGGAACAGCAAATAAGGGAAAGGGACAATTAGAAGCAAAAACTATCGAGGGAGGACAGGTCAAGGGAAAGAATAGAATAAATTTAAGACAGGGTAGGATAGAGGGCAATGTAGTTAGTCTGTTATAGCGTAACTATTATGAAAGTGCTTTGCAATGTTACACATGTAAGATCTATATTGATTTGCTTGTTTTCTTAATGAAGGTGGGTGGGGAATGAGACAGGAAGAGAAAATGGAACTCAAAGCTTTCATAATGAATGCTAAAAATTGTTTTAGCTTGCATCTGGAAATTAAGCCATATAGGCAATGGAGTAGAGATATCTATTTTTCCCTAAAGGGAAATAGAGGGGAAGGAGGATAGAAGAATGGTGGGTAATAGAGGAGAGGACAGACTGGAGGGAGGAGTGGGTGGGGTGCATGCTGCCCTGGGGTTGAGGGTGGGAAGAGATGGGAGGAAAATTTTGAATTCAAGTTCTTTTGGAAATGAATGTTGAGAAATGAAAATAAATAATGTTATAAAATTAAAGAAATTTAAAATTCAAAAATTAAAAGAACAATAATTATATCTTGGATTTATAATTTATTAAGAAGGAATACAAAATATACACAGTAATCTTTTGCATTTTCATGCACAATCTTTTTCAATTTTGATACGTATTGAGATATGCTCTGCTTATTAGCTATTTTTTTAAAACAAGTTTGTTTTAAAAAAATGAAAGGAAAAGTCAAGAGTCCAGTGCCACTATTTTAGAAGGTTATTATTCTTTTATATTGTGAACTTGGGCACGTTGACAAATATGAACATTACAATGCACTAGGAACGGAAAAAGAAAATGGCAACCAAAACTATTGATTTCTACTAAGGACAATTTGTTTCCTTTTATTTTACATTAATTTGAAAACCTTAGAAACAAGTTGGGTCTTGAATTACAGATAGTTTTAAAAGATGGAGAAAAATGGGTAGGGTTCTCCAGAAAGGAGGAAGAGTTATCAAAGAAACGATTTGAAGGTGGAAATGAGATTGGCACGTATGAGGGAGACAATGAGATCCACCCATCTGGAACAGACAGACTTCAGAATGGTCATGACAGATAACAAATCCTGGAAGTCCCATCACCCAAACGACAAAGAAAAAAAATGTACAGGTGAATAAAAAGGGCTTACCCCAAATACATATTCAAATTCATTGTGGGTAAAGAAATAGTGCTTGGAACACAGGAAGGCAGCTAACTGGGCTTGGCATCTGGAGATACAGATTGAGGTTATTCCAAGAGACATAGGTACCTGACCCTGATTTGGGGTGGTAGGGGCAGAAATTGAATGATCCCATGGATTGTCTGAAGCAGAGTCTCTGAGTGTATCCCCCTAGGAAATCCAATGATATCAGTCATGAAATGCCCAGAAGATAATACTGTTTACATAGTTGTGGCACATGACTCAGGAGGATAAGGGCCAGAGAGAGGTGGGGGGAGAAAGGAAAATTTATACCTTCTTGCTAATGAGGAGTTATTGAAATCAGAAACCATAGGCACCCAAATCACACTTAATGATTCAGTGTGTTCAGAGTATCTGATGAATTATCACAAGCTGGGGGAATTCCTACAAACAAGTCTCCCATATTCTGAAAGGTACTGTGGATAAGATACTGGACTTGCAGTCAGAAGGAATTGCATTCAATTAAATATTTGAAGCTATGGTGACTTGAACAACCCCTCTCTAGGATTAAGCTTTTCATTGGTAAAGTGATGAGGGTGGACTTAACAGTATCAAAGATCCCCTTCACATCTAAATTTATGATCTTATGATGCCCTAACTGTTTTATAAATTACTTCTTGAACAAGTGAGAAGCAAGTCAATGTTGCTACTTTCATCCCTAACTATATTGCCCAATATTATAATTTCCATGATTAGTGCTTACACTGATTTGCATTCTGTTCTTGGAATCTCACTTTTTCATTGGGTACAAGCCCACAGGCTGGAAGTTTGGGAATGAAATCAATGCACAGCTAGGTAAAAGGTTTAATTCTTTTTTGTCTTTTTCCCCACAAGCCTTTCAATGGATTAATTCATTGCTGTCCAAACGGATCAGAGGGACCAGCAACGTAGAGGTTACTGCTGGGTCAGATCTTTAAATAACAGGTATATATGGTTTGTCCTTTAGTAGTAGAATTGGATATTTACTGAGTAAGACCAGTATGATTCTCCATTCTTTCTTAGTGTATTGGCTCACACCTGCGAGGTCCACGTCATTGTCGTTGGTTTTTGCACAGTAGCAAGACTAGTGTAGTTAGACATGTGCTGAAAGTGTAACTGGCATTTTTTTGGAGGAGATTTCTTCCAAAATATTTGCTGTTGAGGTTTAGAAGAAATGCTATGATGAATTCATGTATGAAGCAAGAAATTCAAATCATCTTGTGATTTTCATTTTTTCATGTATTCATGAGGTTTAGGCAATCTCTGAATTGGATGCTATTTAATCTATTCCAGCCAGCCATCACCTTATCCACCTTAACCCTTTCAGCCAACTTAGGTGGTTGATGTGAGGATCAAATTAGATAATGAATGACAAAATTTTGCACAACTTGAAGCGCTATAAAATGACGTTTATTGTCAATTGTTAGTATCACTGCTATTAATTTGTTCCATTACCTCTCATCTTGTCTCTACATTTCCATATCTGGGGAACACAGAGTGATAGAGGGGGAGTGATGGTGAATCATTTTAGAAAGATATGTTGGAGTCAGATTGTAAAACACTGTCATGTTAAAATTTTGTTTTTTATTCTGGAGACAAGAAGTCACTGAAATTTGGTGAGTAGAATATCAGTGTAGTCAGATATGGGCATTAAGAATATAAATTTAATTGCACATCTACAACCCATTTCAAATGACTTATTTTCTTGGAGATGGGGTAAGGTAGGGAGTGAGGGAAGATATTTGAAACTCAAATTTTTATTAAACATTAATGTTAAAAATGTCTATGCATGAAATTGGAAAAAAATAAACTTGATGGGTTTTGGGAACATGAATTCTAGATTGGAGACACTGGAGGTAGGAAGTTCACTTATTTGCTGTATTCCATGAAAGACTTGATAAGGGCTTGAGCTATGATGATGACCATACATGTGAGTTCAATTTTGGAAATCATGTTATTAAAATGACATTTTCAAAATGTTTTTATCCATGTAATAGGGACATCAGCATGGTAAGGGGACAGACCTTAGGAGAATTGATTAAAGGAACTGAGGAAGAAAAAGTGTGGGAATCCTGATAGCTCTTTTTAAGTATTTTTAGAAACATCTCATAGAGGAAGAATTAGATTTATTTCTGCTTACACCTAGAGGGTTTGAACCAGGAGAAATGTGCAAAATTATTATTTTTTGCTTGATATAACAGAAGGTTTCCTAAAAAATTTAATGGCTCATGAGTGAAATTACATACCCTAAGGAAGTTATGGATTATCCTTGATTACAGGTCTTTAAAAGCATCCTGGATTTTTCTGAGGTTCCTCCTGACTCAGAGATTGTATGGAGCATTTTGTGTCTCAGAAACCATAATGTGGTGCATAACTCTTTCCTCCTGACCTGAAGTTTTGAGTTTTATATAGTGATTAATATGAGGGTGCAAAAATATTTCTTGAAAGATTTATGGTGTCTTAATATTTTCACCTGTAGAAAAAATAGTAGTTGGACTTAACCTCTAAGTTTCTTTCCAATTATCAAATTCTGAGTCTCCATTTGAAAACCTCATGAAAATTCATCATATGTTGTATTTAAAGGCTCATAAAATTCCTAAGAGTAAAATTCTCACAGAAGCATAAACAAAATGTCAGTGTCAAGTCTCAGATGGCCCTTATAGGTTCTAATGAAGTAGTACCCTTTTGAGGTGTTCAAAATCTATTGTTGTATAATTCTAATTTTTACTGAGGAAGGAAATACATTTAGCCCTGTGGGAAAAAGAATTGTCATATTTGACCGATCATTATTCTTAGTCACTTTGTTTTGTAAATCTCATAATCTTATCAAATAAACATTTATTAAGTGCCTACTATGTGTCAGTGACCCTATGTTGTTGAGATGCTCTTACTGCTTAAGTCTGCAAGACTGATTCATTTCTCCCACACCCATACTAACTGTAACCCAGATCCAAACAGTCAAAGTTGATCAAGTCTCCTTTGTAGAAGGGAGTAACTGGAAAGTTCTGGTCAGAAATAGTAAGTGCACATGTGGGGGAGAAGATCAGGCAGCTCGAGGAGATGAAAGATTTCAGAAACAAAACCAGTAACCAGGAGGTGAATTTTTCATGTGCTGGAGAAGGGCAGAGCAGGGAGTAAGCATTTATGTCTACAGTGGCTACTAAATGTCAGGCAATACATTAAATGATTTACAAATACTATGTTAGTTGATTTTCACAACAACTCTGGGAGGTAGTTACTATTATTATCCCCAGTTTACAGACGTGGAAACTCAGGCAAACAGAGGTTAAGTGATTTTTCCAATGTCAACTAGCTAGTTAGTGTCATTGGGTGTATGTGAAATTAGATATTCCTGAACCAAGGTGAACGCTCTGTACACTGTCTACAAAGTTATAGGTGGGATAGTGGGAATATGTAAAATGAATATCATTTTCCTCTTCATAGAAATAATATTTCTATAGTCCTTGTGTATTTCATATATTATTTTTTCATAATCTGGAGTGATTATTACTTGAATATTTTAAGTCCTAAAAACTTTCTCATTTTTAGGGCAACTAGAAGGAGTATGCATAGACAGAAAGCAGAGGTATGAGTTGAATATGATGGTAAGTTTATCTAAAAATATAATGAGGGGTAAAGAAAGAAGAAAGCAGTGGGAAAATCGGAAAGGAGAACTAAACAGGAATAAGCTATCAGACATAAAAATGGTCTGAAAGAGATTTGAAAATGGAGGGGAAAATGGGGAAAGCAAAACGGGTGCACATGAATTTTACTTACTCTTGTTGTAATTGATTCAAAGAGGATATAATATCCACACTCTGTTGGGTGTTGAAATCAATCTTGCCATACAGTAATGTAGGAAAGGAAGGGAATAAGAGAAGTCTGGGGCAGATGATGGAAGGGAAGGCAGTTTAGGAGAGGTAAAAGTCACAACGAAAACTCTTTTGGAAATGCACAGGGTAAAAGCAGCCAGTGGGTAGGGGAAGGGAAGCAGGGAAGGAGGGACAATAAGAGACAGAGAGAGACAGATAAAGAGAGAGAGAGAGAGAGAGAGAGAGAGAGAGAGAGAGAGAGAGAGAGAGAGAGAGAGAGAGAGAGAGAGAGAGAGAGATCGAGACAGAGATAAATGGAGGAAATAAGATTGTTGGAAATACATGGTAAGTAATCATTACTGGAAAAAAAAATTACAGTGATATTGTTTGATAAAGACTTCATTTCTCAAACAGAGAAAATGAAGTCAAATATATAGAAAAGAGACCTTTTTCAATTTTTATATGGTCAAAAGATATGAATAGATAGCTGTCAGACATAGTAATAGACAGGTTTCTATAGTCATTCAAAGTGTTCTAAATCCCTACTGATGACAGAAATGTAAAGTAAAACCACTCTGAGCTAACACCTTACATTTGTCAGGTTGGCTAATATGACATAAAAGGAAAATAACGAAGAGTGGAGGGGATGTGGGAAAATGAAAATACTAAGGTATTATTCAACTATTCTGGAAAGCCATTTTGAATTATGCCCTAAGGGCTAAAAAAACATGCATATCCTTTGATCAAGCAACACCACCAGTAAATCTGTATCACAAAAAGGTATAAAACCAAAAAGGAAAAAGACTTATGTGTACAAAATTACTTATATTAGCTCTATTAGTGTGCAAGAACTACAAATTTGGGGGAATGACTGAAAATGTTGTTCTATAGGTATATGTTCTATATAATATAAAGAACAAACTACCATTGTGCTTTAAAAAATAATTAAAAGAATGGCCTCAGAAAACCTTGGAAAGATTTACTTGAACAAATGCAAGGTGAAATGAGTAGAACAGGGAGCACATTGTATATAATAACAGCATTTTTGTATTATGATGTACTATGAATAACTAAGCTATTCTCAACAAAACAATGACCCAATTTATGACTTACGATGAATGATGCTGTTTAACTACAAAAAAAAAAAAAAAAAAAAAACAACTGGTAAATCTTGAATGCACATGAAAGGTATCTTTTCTTTTCTTTTTTTTTTTATATTTGCTTTCTTTCATAGATGACTTACGTGGGAATATGTTTTTCATGATTACCTATGAATAACCTATGTCAAATTGTTGACCTTCGCGTTGAGAGGGGTTGGAAAAGGAGGAAAAGAGAGTGAAACTCAATATTTGAAAAAAAACAATGTTAAAATTGTGTTTGCATATAATTGGTAAAACTAAAAAAAAATTAGAGAAGTTTAAAAGAAGAAAGTCACAATTTTCCTGACTCTCAATATCTTCAGTGTAAAAACATTGAGATGACAATATATCAATATCCTGCTGGATCTGCACAATTACAATGAGAATGATGTGAAATAATGGGAATAAAGTTACTTGTAATCCTAACGGGATACATTCATATGACCTAAAAGTCCTTATATGTCATCCCAGTAGTTCCAGCAAGAAGAAAACAGGAATATAAAAGACTTGGTAGCTTTAACTCTTAATATTCTTTCAGTAGACTCATAAACCAGATGGAAAGCAGCAACCTCACCTCAGTGACTGAGTTCATCCTCCTTGGGCTTTCCAGTCAGCCTGAGTTCCAGGTGCCCCTCTTCCTGATTTTCCTCATGATTTACCTGATCATCCTGCTGGCGAACCTTCTCATTGTGTTGCTGATTTTGAAGGATTCATGCCTCCACACACCTATGTACTTCTTCCTCACTAATTTATCCAGTATTGAAGTATGTTTCACATCCTGTGTGTTTCCACAGATGCTGGTCCATTTCTTTGCACAAAGAAAGTCCATCTCTTACTCTTGCTGTGTCATACAACTCTACACATTCCTGGCTTTTGGCATTGCAGAATGCTATATTCTCTCAGTGATGGCTTATGACCGCTTTGTGGCCATTCGAGACCCCTTAAGGTACTTAATCTCAATGAACTGGCGGGTGTGTAGGATGCTGGCTGCTGGATCATGGTTGGGTGGCTTGATGCTATCCACAGTGGATACAGTTGTCACATTCCAGCTTACTTTCTGCCAGGATAATGTCATCAATCATTTCTTTTGTGAAATGCCTGCACTAATGCACCTGTCTTGTACTGATACAAGTCAGGCAGAATTGATCGTGCAGGTCTTCTGTATTTTTAGTGCTTTCTGTCCTATCACATTCATTATACTTTCATATACTCACATCATTATTGTTATACTGAGAATTCGCTCTGCCCAGGGACGCAGGAAAGCTTTCCCTACTTGCTCTTCCCACCTTCTGGTTGTCACCCTATTTTATGGGACTGCAATATTTGTTTACATGAAGCCTCAGTCTCTATCATCTCCAGAATACAATAAAATTGCTTCTATGTTTTATGTGGCTTTCACACCTGCCCTCAACCCTCTCATCTATAGCTTAAGGAATAAAGAGGTGAAAATGGCCCTGAGAAAGCTTTTGGGGAAACTTGAAGGTGCTTAATTCCACATGTCTCATCCCTGAGTCTATATGAGGAAGACCTGAGCCCAAACAGCCTTCTTGTTTTCCTTCCTCCAGTTCCTAGTTAGTCTATTTTTATGTCTGAAACCTTATCCTATCATTTTTATTCAATATTTTCTCTTGTTACTTTAGAAACCATCTGAACCCTCTCCTACATCACACCTTATTTTTCTAATAAAAAAGAAAAGAAATAGTGTTAATTTCCCTAAACTATCACAGTCTTAGTTCAGACAGCATTTCATTTGGCATACTGAATATTATTGTAGTATAAATTAGATTTAAAACACGATTATAATAATTAGCAGAATCACAACTATTGTTATGGAAGTTGGGACCATTTGCTTGTGAGTGGAGGATTTGGGTGGGAATACCAATTTCCATGGGCTGAGGTGGTTTTTTTGACAGGGTGGAGTAGTTGGTTGAGGAAGAGCTTACCTGGATAATTGAAGGTAGGGATATAGAATCTATATGGTAAATCATATAACCGTGCTAATTTCAGTTTTTTTAGTGTAAGTGCTGCCAGTGACCTCTAATTTTGTCAACCAAGGGAAGTGCCCTCATATCTCTGTTTTTAGTCACTACCTTTGTTACTAGAGTTCTACTTGAACTCTTCAGCTTCCTGAAATATCTATTTGGACCCTATGCTAGAAAATAAGAAACTTATATAAAAATTACTTGGAAAGTCTATACTCATTTTGTTGGTATTGGTTTTCAGGCATTTCTGTAATGTCTGCGTTCTTGTTAACACATCTGGGGTTTTCTTTTTAAAGACACTCTAGTAGTTTACCATTCCCTTCTCCTTTTCATTTTATACATGAGATGACTGGGGCAAATAGGATTAAATGACCAGCGTCACACAGCTGGTGTATGTTTGAGGTCAGATTTGAACTCAGATATACTTCACAAGAGGCCTAGCATTTTATACACTAAGCCTTGCAGCTGCTGTGATCATCCTAAATTGTAATGAGCCTTCCTCACATGACTTGGTATGGTGTAGTCAGCTTTCCCTGTCAAAAAACAGTCCATACTTAACTGAATTTATTATGTCATGCATAAAGTCTCCAAGATCACATTTTTAATCTCCACTCCAATGACACTTTGGGTGCCTTTAGTAACACTACCACTCCTCCTAGATTTCTAATCATATCTCCAGGACATGAGGATTTCTTCTTTACCACTATCATTCTTCAGCCTTAATCCACTGTGTTCCCACCAATATCACCAGTTTTAGTTTATCTCTCATCAATATCATTTGACAAGTTGATATTTCCTCAGTATTACTGACATCTACTCAACATCAACATTTGTGAATAGACATTTTAGAGATAGCTGGATGGTTCGGTGAACAGAGTACTGAGCCTGGACACAGGAAGACCTGAGTTCAAATTCAGGCAGAAAGAAAACAAAAAGTCAACTGAAAAGAAGCAGTGGAAGAATACTTAGAGACTTTTTGAAGTGGCAGCCGAGACTCTCCATTACACATTTCTAGATATCAGATCACCAGCTCTCAATGTGGCATGATTCGAGGCAACATCCATTGTGCATGCTTGAAAGACTAAGCCCTTATTCATTTGCTATCTGTCATAATTATTTGCTAGTAGAAGTATGAGACTATATATGAAGGGAAATAAATATAATTATGAATATGAATTGGTTGAACTCACAAATTGTAAGAATGCATGTTATTATCTCTTCAGAAAGACAATGGAATGCTGTGAGCAAGCAGTATGAATTTTGTGTCCTTAAGGTTTCAGTATTTAATATTTTGCCTAGAGATCATACCATGATAGCACATATATGTTCATTTTTTTAGCTTTCTAAGGGAACTCAGACTGATCCACTAAGTTTTAACTAGATTGTAGGTTCATGTAATATATTTTGCATATTGGGTTAGTAAGGTTGAAAACCAGATCTAAGGAGATACCACCTTTTTTGGGAGCCTTCCATGTGGTTGAGACTTGCTTAACCCTATTTCTTTTCTTATTGGACTTTGCCCATTTATTTTGTTGAAGGACGAGTTTGAAATTACAGTTAAATTGCCTTTGTATTAGAGTTTCACATTTTGATTGACAAAAGGACCACTTTGGATGGGGACTTCTAAACAAAATTCACAAATTCCCCATCACCTTAGGGTTAACTCTAGAAAACTGAGGGTATCTGTATGTAGTTGGCTTTTGATAATTTAAACTCCTCTCCAAGTACCTTTTGGGTGAGTGAGACCAGAAAGGATGCTATTCATACCAAAACATAAAATTTCAAAATTAGCAGATCTTGTAATAAATATAAGAAAAGGAAATTGAATAGGTTAGAAAAGAACTACAAAAGAAAACAAAACTCTTATGCAAATTGATGTATGACAATTGTATCAAACTTTTGCATAACAGCTGAAAACGACTCAGAAATTATTTTAAAAACTCGCGAAAGAAATCTCAAACATACTCCTTTAATGAGACAAACGTAGTCCTAGTAACTAAAGCAGAGTAGGACAAAGCAAAATAGTAGAACAAGAAGTCAACATAACTAAGAAAGTGAATTCATTTTTAAAAGAAAAATCCTCTAAAAAGCCTAGTAATTTGTCCATAAAGTCATCCACTGTGTTCAAATTAGATTTAAATAAAGGAAGCAAAGATGCTTCCATAGGAATACATTTAACATAATCATATTGAATCCTCAAATAGCCAATACTGTGTGATTATATCAATAGATTTAGTAAAAGCCATTGACAAAGCATGCTTGTTTATGCAAAAATCATCCAAAGCACATGCACAGTAAGACCTTTCTTTGATGGGATGAAAGTATATATCTTAATCCCAAAGCTAACCTTATGTGCAAATGGGGAAACAAGCTTTCCCAGTGAATAGAGCAATAAAGGAAGTATGCTCTCTTTCTCTTCCATTATTTCACATAGCTCTAGAAATGAAAGTGAGGGTAGGGAGGGTAGAGAAATATAATAGGAGACATAAAACTGTATTTCTGCTGAAATCATTATGTTCTACTTTAAAAAGATTGCTGTAGAAACCAATTCAAACAATAGCTTCAGTAGAATTCAAGGATGACTATAGAATCACAAATCAACAGCATTTCTGTATAGTTACAACAAAATTGAAGAGAGACTAATAATATAGGATGAGCATTTATCAAGTGTCTTCTATGTGGCAGGGACTGTGCTAAGTTGTTTGTAAATATCTGAATTGATTCTCACAACAATCCTGGGTGATAGGTACAATATTATCGCCATTTTATAGTTGAGGAAACTGAGGCAGGACAAGGGTAAGTGACTTTCTCAGGGTCATACTACTAGTGTCTGAGACTGGATTAGAAATCAGGCTTTCCTGATTCTACAATCAGTGGGTTTTTTTAAATTCATTGTCCCATGTACCTGCCTGTGAATTAATGCAAAAGGCTTGAGGCAAGATTTCTCTGAGCTCTGTATAATGTTGGGAGAATGTATTCAGATATTGGGGATAGCTGTTATGAAACAACTCTTCTTATAATACTACCTTATTAATTTCTCTTCCTAAAGCCTAAGTAAGTCTGATTGGTTTATTAACATCAACTATTAATAATAAAGGAACAGCCTAGAATAGGGACTCAGGCCAATAACATTAGAATGTCACATACAATCCTTCCCAGGTACTTGATGGGAAGATGTAGCTTTCCTCAGAGGACTCATTTTACCTGTTCAAAAGGAGTAGAATTTATGGGTCTACATAGAGGAGAGAACAGAACAAAACTCCAAAAACCATCATGGAGTAGTAGTATAGTGTGTAAAGTTACATCTTATTTAAATAGCCTGTTGTACAAAATAAATTTGTTGCTTTAATTTTAATTTTATTTAGATTAAATTTTTTAAATTTTTACTATTAATATTTTCACTACTGTTTTATGTTATGGAAAAGCTTGTTTTATTGCATGAATTTATAATTCAAGGGGGGCAGAACAAAGATGGCAGAGAAGTAGGACAGAACTGTTCTAGCTCTCCACTCTCCCATCCCCCTCCATGGCCCATAAAATGCCTGTAAAAAATGACTCAACAAATTCTAGAACAGCCAAAACCACAAAACACCAGAGTGAAAGAGATTTCCAGTCCAAGGCAGCCTGGAAAGTCAACAAGAAAGATCTATTGCACTGGGTGCAGTGTGGAGCTCAGCCCAATGTGGGATGTGCACAGCATGGACAAGATGGGAGCATTCTTCAAGGCACAGAATCACAGGCCCCAGCTGCATTTCCAGGATTTTTCAATCCACACACATCAAAGACAGCTTCAGAAATCAGAAATCTTTTACCTGGGTGAGAAGAGAGTGATGTCAGACCTAGCCCTAACCCCATGTGGTAGCAGCCACTGAGGCAACAGCTTCCATTTTTAGACCCCTCAGTCAAAAGACTCTGGGAGAACTGAGCAGTTGATTTTGGTCTTATTCCTAAGTAGAGGATGTGGGGTGAGGAGGAGCACTGCCATGATGGAACTGGTGGTTGCTGTGGGGAGGGAATTCAACTCACAGTTACAGGACAGAAAAGAGTGCTTGTGATTGCTCACAGTCCATAACACAGGACAGGAGAGGAGGAAAATCCTCTCCCTTGATTTTGCCACCGTGGAGGACCTGAGAACTTACAGGTCCCTATAAATATCCCAGAGAACAGGTGCACAAACTTCTGAAACCTAAAATAAAATACCCTCCACTTGACCAAGGACTCAAAAATCTCAGAACTGGCTGGGAAAATGCCCCACAAAAGGAAAAAAATAAGACTATAGATGGTTACTTTCTTGGTGAAAAGGTATTTTCCTCCATCATTCAGATGAGGAAGAGCAAAGCATATTATTAGAGGAAGATATCAAAGTCAAGGTTTCTACATCCAAAACCTCCAAAAACATGTAGTGTTGTCAGCCCATGGAAGAACTCTAAAAGGATTTTGAAAATCAAATAAAAGAGATGGAGGCAAAATTGGGAAGAAAACTGAGAGCAATGTAAGAAAATCACGAAAAGTGAATCAACAGCTTGCTAATTGCTAACTCAGCAAAAAATATGCTGAAGAAAATAACACCTTTAAAAAAAGAATAACCCAAATGGCAAAAGTGCTCCAAAAATCCAATGAGGATAAGAATGCTGTTAAAAACAAAATTGGTCAAATAAAAAAAGAAGTTCAAAAGCTCAATGAAGAAAATGCTTCCTTAAAAATTAGAATGGAGCAGATGGAAGCTAATGACTGCATGAGAAACCAAGAAATTATTTTTTTTAATTAATTTATTTATTTAACTTTTTACATTCATTTTCACAAAATTTTGGGTTCCAAATTTTCTCCCCATTTGTACCCTCCCCCACCCCAATACACCAAGCATTCTAATTTTCCCTATCACCAATCTGCCCTCTCTTCTATCATCCCTCCCTTCTCTTTTGTCCTGTAGGGGCAGATGACTTTCTATTCCCCATTAATGGTATTTCTTATTTCCTAGTAGCAACAACAATACTCAACAGTTGTGCCTAAAACTTTGAGTTCCAACTTCTCCCCATCCCTCCCTCCCCACCCATTCCCTTTGGGAAGGCAGGCAATTCAATATAGGCCATTTCTGTGTAGTTTTGCAAATGACTTTGATAACAGTCGTGTTGTATAAGACTAACTGTATTTCCCTCCATCCAATTCTGCCCCGCATTGTTTCAATTCTGTCTTTTGATCCTGTCCCTCCCCAAGAGTGTTAACCTCAAATTGCTCCCTTCTTCCATTGCCCTCCCTTCCATCATCGCTCCCTTCCTTCTTATCTCCTTCTTCCCCATTTTTCTGTACTGTAAGATAGGTTTTCATAACAAAATGAGTGCGCATTTTACTCCTTCCTTTAGTCGAATGTGATGAGGGTAAACTTCATGTTTTTTTTCTCAGCTCTCCTCTTTTTCCCTCCACTAAAAGGTTTCCTGCTTGCCTCTTGAATGAGAGATAATTTACCCCATTCCATTTCCCCCCCTTTCCTCCCACTACATTTCTCTCTCACCATTTATCTTAATTTCTTTTAAGATATGGTCCCATCCTATTCAATTCACTCTGTGTTCTCTGTCTCTGTGTGTGCATGCATGTGTGTATGTGTGTGTGTGCATGCATGCATGTACATGTGTGTGTATGTGTGTGTGTGGTCCCACCAACTACCCAGATACTGAAATGTTTTAAGAGTTACAAATATTGTCTTTCCATGTAGGAATGTAAACAGTTCACTTCTGGTGAGTCCCTTATGACTTCTCTTTGCTGTTTACTTTTTCATGCTTCTTCTCATTCTTGTGTTTGAAAGTCAAATTTTCTTTTCAGCTCTGGTCTTTTCATCAAGAATGCTTGAAAGTTCTTTATTCCATTGAAAGACAATTTTTCCCCTGAAGGATTATACTCAGTTTTTCTGGGTAGGTGATTCTTGGTTTGAGTCCTAGTTCCTTTGACTTCTGGAATATCCTATTCCACACCCTTCGATCCCTTAATGTAGAAGCTGCTAGATCTTGTGTTATCCTGATTGCATTTCCACAATACTGGAATTGTTTCTTTCTAGCTGCTTGCAAGATTTTCTCCTTGACCTGAGAACTCTGAAATTTGGCCACAATGTTCCTAGGAGTTTCTCTTTTTGGATCTCTTTCAAGTGGTGATCGATGGATTCCTTCAATACTTATTTTGCCCTCTGGTTGTAGAATCTCAGGGCAGTTTTCCTTGATCATTTCATGAAAGATGATGTCTAGGCTCTTTTTTTGATCATAACTTTCAGGTAGTCCCATAACTTTTTAAATTGTCTCTCCTGGATCTATTTTCCAGGTCAGTTGTTTTTCCCATGAGATATTTCACATTCTCTTCCATTTTTTCATTCTTTTGGTTTTGTTTGGTGATTTCTTGGTTTCTCATAAAGTCATTAGACTCCTTCTGTTCCATTCTAATCTTGAGAGAACTATTTTCTTCTTTGAACCTCTTTTTCCATTTGGCTAATTCTGCTTTTGAAAGCATTCTTCTCCTCATTGGCTTTTTGAACCTCTTTTGCCAAATGAGTGAGCCTATTTTCCAAGGTGTTATTTTCTTCAGCATTTTTTTGGGTCTCTTTTACCAAGGTATTGACCCGTTTTTCATGCTTTTCTTGCATCTCTCTCATTTCTCTTCCCAGTTTTTCCTCCACCTGTCTAGCTTGATTTTCAAAATCCTTTTTGAGCTCTCCCATGGCCTGAGCCCACCGGATATCCCCCTCAGATGTCTGGGATAGAGAGGCCCCGACCTGCACGTCTTTCTCCGATGGCAGGCATTGTACTTCATCATCAGAAATGAAGGGGGGATGGAACATTTCTTCCCAATAAAGTAGTTCTCTATGGTATTATTCTTCTTCCTTTTTCTAGGCATTTTCCCAGCCAGTTACCTGACTTCTGAGATTCCTCTCTACCCCTGCCTTGATCTGCCCAGCTAGTACTTGGGTTCTGAGATTCAAATGCTGCTTCCCAGCCTCATGGCTTTCCGTGGTGGGAGTGGCTGCTATTCAATGTGAGTTTAAGTTCTGGTGCTTGAGTGGGGGCAGGGCCGCCTCCCAGTCTCAGTTCCCTCAGGGGCTTTATGCAGATACCTTCAGTAATGGGGTGGGTGGGGGCAGGGCCACCTCCCAGGCTCAGCTCCCTCAGGGGGTTTATGCAGAGACCTGAACTTCTGCCTGGTGGTCCGGAAGTCCTGGGGGCTGCTAACCTCTGTCGTTGCCACTGCCTCTGCCGCTCCCTCTGCCGCTGCCTCCCGAGGGGGCCTGTGCCACAGAGACACCCCGCTCCCCTCTCGGCCAGCCCAGATGTCTCTCTCAGTGACCTGTAGCGTCTGTGGGCGGAGGGACCTTCCTGGCTGCCAGAGATTCCATCCCTGAAGCCTGCTCGGATCTGCTCCTCTGGGGCCACATGGCCAGGGCAGCGCAGGGTGGTCTCCATTTTCCGGGGCACGACGGACCCCTGGGGACCACTCTCCAGGGCTTTCTGGAACGGAAATCTCTTCCACTGTGTTTCTGTGCGCCTTGCAGTGATCCAGAATTTGTGGGAAGTTCTTCTTACAGGAAATTTCTGGGCTGTGGATTTGGAGCTAGCATACGTGAGTCTTTCTACTCCACCATCTTGGCTCCTCCCCGAAACCAAGAAATTATAAACCAAAACCAAAAGAATGAAAAAATAGAAGACAATCTGAAATATCCCATTGTAAAATCAACTGGCCTGAAATTAGATCCAGGAGAGATAATTTAAAAATTACTTGTCTGCCTAAAACCCATGATCAAAAAAAAGAGACTAGACATCATCTTCCAAGAAATTGTCAGGTAAAACTGCCCTGGCATTCTAGAACCAGAGGGTAAAAGAGAAATGGAAAATATTCACCTATCACCTCCTGAAAGTGATTCCCAGAGGAAAATTTCTAGGAATATTGTAGTCAAATCCCAGTATTCCCAGGTGAAGGAGAAAATATTAGAAGCAGCTGGAAAGAAACAATTCAGATATTGTGAAAATACAATTAGTATAACACAGATCTTAGCAGCTTTTACACTAAGGGATCAAAGTCTTAGAATATGATATTTGAGAGGTCAAAGGAGATAGAATTAAAACCAAGAATCACCTACTCAGCAAAACTCAGTAAGATATTTCAGGAGAAAAATTGGTTATTCAATGAAATAGAGGACTTCCAAGCATCCCTGTTGAAAAAAATCAGAGCTGAGGAGAGAATGTGATTTTTAAATACAAGAATCAAGAGAAACATGTAAAGGTAAACAGGAAAGAGAAGTCTTAAGGAACTCATTATAGTTGAAGTGTTTACATTCCTGCATGGAAAGATATTATATGCAACTCATGGAACCTTTTTCAGTTTTAGGGTACTTAGAGGATATATATATATATATATATATATATATATATATATATATATATATATATATATATATATATATGTATATGTATATACCCATACATACATACACACATACATACACATACATACAAACACATATATATGTATGTATATATGTGTGTGTAGGTATATACGGGTATGTATGTATGTGTACATTATATATGTATAGTTATGTATGTGTATATATATGTGTGTGTGTATACAAACACAAAAATAGACAGAGGGTATAGGCTGAGCTGCATATGAAGGGAGAATACTAAAAAAAATAAAATATGCTATAAAATATACTATGAGTAAAAGAAAGGGAGAGGTAGAATGTAGCCAATCATCTCACATAAAATAGGGAAGAAAGAGCTTACACAATTGAAGGGAAGAGGGGGGAAATGAAAGAAAACAAGTGAGACTTACTTTCATGGGATTTGGTTTAAGGAGGGAATAACACATACTCAATTGGATATGGAAATCCATTTTACCCTGTAGAAAGGCAGGCAGGAAGGGAATAGGAGAGGGAAGATAATAGAAGGGACAGCAAATTGGGGAATGGAATAATCAGAATCAACATATTGTGGTAAGACAGGTCAAGGGAGAGTATGTAATAAATAGAGGGCCCGATAGGATAGAGGGAAATGAGGTTAGTCTTTTATAATATAACTATTATGAAAGTACTTTGCATTGCTTCACACATATGACCTATATTGAATTATTTGTTTTCTCAATGAGGGTGGGTAGGGAGGGAGTAAGGGAGAGAATATGGAACTCAAAGCTTTAATAATGAATGTAAAAAAATTAGCATGCAATTGGAAATGAAGCCAAGCGGGCAATGGAGTATAGAAATCTATTTTGCCCTTCAGGGAAATAGAGGGCAAGGAGGAGAGAAGAAGTTTGGGTAATAGAAGGGAAGACAGACTGGAGGAAGGAGTGGATGGAGTAAATGTTGTCCTGGGGGAGGGGTGGGGAGAGATGGAAGGAAAATTTTGCATTCAAATTCTTGTGTGGAAGTAAATGTTGAGAACTGAAAATAAATAAATTTTATAAAATTAAAAAATTTTAAATTCATAAAATAAAATAACAATAGTATATCCTGAATTTACAATCTATTTAGAAGGAAAGTAAAATATACATAGTGATCATTTGCATTTTTAAGTACAACCTCTTTCTATTATGATATGTATTAAGATATGCTTTATTTATTAGCTGTTCGTTTAAACCAGCATTTAAAAAAATGAAAGGAAAAGCCAAGGGTCTAGTGCCAATATTTTAAAATGTTCTCATTTTCTTATGTTGTGAACTTGGACACATTGACAAATACCAACATTTCAATACACATAGAATAGAAAAAAGAAAATAGCAACCCTAAACTATTGATTTCTATTTAGTACAATTTGTTTCCTCTTACTCTACATTAATTTCAAGACCTTAGAAACAAATTGGTCATTGAAATACAGATACATTTAAAAGATGGAGAAGAATGAATAGGACTCTCCAGAAAGGAGCAAGAGTAATCAAAGAAAAAATTCGACGGTGGGAATGAGATGGGCATGTATGAGGGAGACAATGAGATCCACCTATCTGGAGCAGATAGACTTCAGAATAGTTATGAGAGATAACAAATCCTGGAGGTCTCATCACCCAAAAGACAAAGAGAAAAAAATGTACAGGTGACTAAAAAGGGCTTAACCTAAATACATATTCAAATTCATTGTGGGAAAAGAAACAGTGCTGGGAACACATGAAGGCAGCTAGGTGGGCTTGACATCTGGAGATAAAGATTGAGGTTATTCCAACAGGAATAGGCATTACCTGACCTTGATTTGGGGTTGTGGGGGCAGGAATTGAATGACCTCATGGATTGTCTGAAGCAGAGTCTCTGAGTGTATCCCCCTAGGAAATCCAATGATATCAGTCATGAAATGCCCAGAAGACAATACTGTTTACATAGCTGTGGCATATGACTCAGGAGGATAAGGGCCAGAGAGAGGTGGGGGGAGAGAGGAAAATTAATACTTTCTTGCTAATGAGGAGTTATTGAAATCAGGTCCCATAGGCTCCCAAAACAGAGTACATGTTATCTCCTTTCCATCTCTTGACTCAGTATGTTCAGAGTATCTGGTGAATTATCACAAACTGAGAGGATTCCTATAAACAGTCTACCATATTCTGAATGGTACTGTGCATAACATACTGGACTTAGAGTCAGAAGAAATTGCATTCTACTTAATACTTGAAGCTATGATGCCCTGGACAAACACTCTTTAGGATTCAGCTTTTCATTTGTAAAATGGTGGTGCTGGACTTAATGGCATCAAAGGTTCCCTTCACATCTAAATTTATGATCTCATGATCCCCTAATTCTTTTACAAATTACTTCTTGACCAAGAAAGGAGAGGGTAAATGTTGCTGATACTTTCATCCCTAATTATATTGTCCAAAAATATAATTTCCATGATCAGTGCCTACACTAACTTGTATCCTGTCCTTGGATCTCACTTTTTCATAGGGTACAAGCCCACATGTTGGAAGTTTGGGAATGAATTGAGAACAAAGCTAGGTAAAAGGTTTAATTACTTTTCTGTCTTTTCCCCGCACAAGCCTTTCAATGAATTAACTCGTTGTTCAAACAAGAGCAGAGGGACCAACAATGTAGAGGTTACTGCTATGTCAGCTACTTAAGTAACAGGTATAAATAACAGGTATGTGTGGACTGTCCTTTAGCAGACGAATTGAAGATTTACTGAGCAAGCCTGTGATAATACATCATTCTTTCTTAGTGTTGGCTCATATCTGTAAAGTTCAGGTCATTGTCACTGGTTTTTGAATAGTAGCAAGATTAGTGTATTTAGACATGTACTGTAAGTGTAACCAGCATTTTTCTTTTGAGGGAGAATTCTTTTAAAATATTTGCAGTTTAGTATTAGAGGGAACTCTGTGATGAATCCATGTGTAAAGAAAGGAATTCAAACCATCTTGTTTTGATTTGCATTTTTTCATGTATTCACGAGATTTAGACAATCTCTGAACTGGAAGCTACTTAATCTATTGCAGCCAGCATTCACATTCAGAAATCTCTCCACCTTATCCCTTTCAGGAGGTAAGTACAATAACAATAACTGTTGTTTGTGCAATGCTTTTAAGTTTGTGAAGTGATTTGCATTCAGCATCTCATGTAGTCTTTTCCACCAGCCTGTGATATAGGAACTAAAGTCCTTACCTGTCTGTTACAAATGGAGAAGCTGAGACTTAAAGTTAAAATGTCTTGCCCATGGTCACATAGATAGTGATAGTAAGTGCCTGAGACAGATTAAAACCTATGACTTTCTAACTCAAATTTCAGCTCCTTTTTTTCCTCTTGGTAAGATTAAATAATAGATAGAACACTGAACCTGGATTCAAGAAGACCTGTGTATCTCTCTTCCTCAGGCAATAAATAATAGGTTATCCTGGGCCAAAATTTAACAGATCTCAGTCAACTTAGCTCAAGGTATTGATGTGAGGATCAAATGAGATAATGCATGAAAAACACTTGCACACCTTGAAGTACTATAAAACGACATTTATTGTTAATTGTTAATATCGCTGTTATGACTTTGCCCCATTACGTCTCATCTAGTCTTGAAATTTCCAGATCTGGGGAACACAGAATGACAGAGAGGGGAGTGATGGTGAATCTGTTTAGGAAGATAGTTTGGAGCCAGATTATGAAGGGCTGAAATGCAAAATAAAAATTGTGTTTTATCCTAGAGGCAACCAGTCACTGAAATTTGGTAAATAGAATATCACTGTATACAGTCCATATTAAATTGCTTACTTTCTTAGGGAAGGAAGAAGGCAGGGAGTGAGGGAGAAAATTGAAACTTAAGTTTTTATTAAACATTAATGTTAAAATTGTCTGTACATATAATTTGAAAAAACAATTTAAAAAAAATATAAATTTGATTGCTATGTGGAATGTGAATTCTAGCTGGGAGACACTGGAGGTAGGAAGTTCATTTGTTTGCTACAGTCCATAAAAGACTTAATAAGGCCTTGAGCTAAAATGATGGCCATGCAACTGAGTGGAAAGCTACAGAGAAACCAGAATAAGGGAGTTAATAGTTCTGGTGTACTCTGCCATCACAGAGCATGGGTAGAATATTGTGTCCAATTTTGGGTATTATATTTTAAAAATTATATTTACAAAGTGGTTTTTGTCCGGTTGATAGAGCTGTTAGCATGATAAGTGGACAGACAGAAGAACTGATTGACAGAACTAAGGAAGAAAATATATGGGAATCATGAGAGCTATTCTTAAGGATTTATAAAAGTGTTTCATAGAGGATGAATTAAGATGAATTCTCCTTATGTCTAGAGGGTTGAACTGGGAGAAATGTGCAAAATTGTGATTTTTTTTTCTTGATATAAGAGCAAACTTCCTAAAAATTATCATGGTTCATGAGTGAAAGCATGTGCCCTAGGATATTATGGATTATCCTTGATTACAGGTCTTTAAATGCATCCTGGATTTTATAAAGGGGATTTCTCTGAGGTTCCTTCCGACTCAGAGATTTTATGAAGGAATTTGTGTCTCAGAAACAATACTGTAGTGCAAAACACCTTCTTTCTCTCCCCTGTCCAAATTTTGAGTTTTGTACAGTGATTGATAGGGAGAGAAAATATTTGATGAAAGACCTTTGGGGTCTTAGTTTTCTCAACTGTACAAAAAAAAAATCGTTGGATTTAATGACCTTCAACTTTCCTTCAAATTGTAAAATTCTGAGTCTCCATTTGAACACCAAGTGAAAATTCATCATATGTGATAGTTATAGGGTCATACAATTTCTAACAGACAACTACTCACACTAGCGTAAACTAAATGTCAGTGTCAAGTCTCAAATGGCACTGAAGTTCTAAGGAAGTAGGACCCTTTTGAGATGTTCAAAATCTATTGCTGTGAAATTCTAATTTTTACTTAGGAATGAAGTACATTTAGCCTTCTGGGAAATAGAATTGTAATATTTAATCTCCTATCATTCAGAGTCACTCTGTTTTGTAAATCCAATAATCCAATCCAATAAACATTAAGTGCCTACTATATGCCAGCGACACTATGTTGTCGAAATGCCCTTACTGCTTTAGTCTATAAGAATAATTCAGTTCTCCCATTCCCATACCAGCTGTTGACCCAGAACCAAACAGCCAAAGTTGATCAAGTCTCTTTCTTTGTAGAGGACAGTAACTGGAAACTTCTGATCAGAAATAGTCAGTGCAGTTCTAGGGGAGAAGATCATGCCGTTTGAGGAGATGAAAGATTTCAGAAACAACACCAGTGACCAGGAAGTGAATTTTTCATATGATGGAGAAGGGTAGAGAAGGGAGTAAACATTTATGTCTACAGTAGCTGCTAAATGCCAGGCACTACATTAAATGCTTTACAAATACCATGTCATTTGATCTTCACAACAACTTTGGGAGGTAGTTGATATTAATACCCCCAATTTATAGATGAGAAAACTGAGGCAAGCAGAAGTTAAGTGATTTTCCCAGCGCTACTTAGCTATTTCATGTCCTAGGTTAGATTTTATCTCAGGCCTTCCTGACTCTAGACTGAGTGATCTGTTCAATAGGTGGGATAGTGAGAATATGAAAAATTAATAATGTTTTCATGTTTATAGAAAAATTCTTTGATACTTTCATGTATCTTACATATTATTTTTTCATAATTTTTCTGGATAACTAGTTGATCAAATGTTCATTTTTTTCCATTCAAAATTATGCTTAACTTTGATGTATGTGACATTTTAGCTTAGAGTTCCAGTTTTTTTTCTCCTCCATATATAGGTCTCCAAAGCTTGTGATCTTTTAGTGTCACCCACTCTAGGTCTTGTGTGATTCTGATTGGGGCATCATGATACATACATTGTTTTCTTCTTGGTGTTAACAATATTTCATCCTTGATCTGGGGTTTTGGGAATTTAACTATAATATTCTTGGGAGTTTTACTGGTAGGATCTCTTTCAGGTGGTGCTTAGTGGATATTTCCTATTTCTACTTTGCCTTCTTGTTCTAATGCTTCAGGACAATTTTCTTTAATTAGTTCTTGTATTATTGTATCAAGATTTTTTTTCTGTCAGAACTTTCAGGTTGTCCAATTATTCTTGTTTTCTCCCCTTGATCTGTTCTCTAGATCCATTATTTTTTGTATGAGATACTTTACATTATCTTCTGTTTTTTTTTCATTCTTTATATTTGGTTTTTGAATTTCTTCATCTCTCATAATTTCACTGGCTTCTCCTTGCCCAATTCTGATTTTCAAGGAGTCACTTTCTTCCTTAAGATTCTGGATGTCTTTTTCTAATTTGTTGACCTTCTTGTCATAGTCTTCTTTTCTTGTATTATTCTTATTACTCTTTTTAATTTTTGTCCATCTCTCTCATTTGTTTTTTAAAGTCTTTTTAAGTTCTTCAATGAATTCTTTTTGGGCAGGTGACCATTTGACATCACTCATTGGGGGATTGAAGACTGTTTCTTTGCTTCAGTATCTTCCTCTGAAGATGAATGCAGTCTGCTCTACTCCCTTAGTTGCTCCCGATGGCTGGATTCTTTCTCCTTTGCCTGTGCATTTTTGGGCACTAATTTAGTTTTTATAATCACTTGCAGTCCTGGGGTATAGAGGATGGTGCCTCTGGCCTCTGATCCTCTTCACTTCTCTCTGAATGTAAACTCAAAGCAAGACCTCCAGCTTCTTACATGTGCGCACAGCCAGCAGTGTTCCTCCCCAGTTTCTGTACTCACTAGCTGTGTGCTGGTTTCTTCTCACCTCTGCAGCACAGTTGGGTCTGGCATTCCCTGTCAGTAGAGGTTTCCTAGATCTTTCCCAGGTCAGATACCCAACTCCCCCAACTGTCGAGGGGTATAAATTCCTGCAGCTAAAGCAGTCTCCCAAACCATCTAACCCCTGGGCTTGCTCCTCTTTGTTTAAGCAGCTTTTAGCTTGTCATTAAAGTGGACTGTAGTCTGAAGGTGTTTACTTTTCCCATGGAGGAAATCTAGAAATACTCTTATTTGTTTTTACAGCTGTTATGTTCACCCAGAGGCACTATTTTATCTCTTTTGCAGAAGGAAAATCTTCAGAACTTGAAATTTTCTGACATACTAATTCATCTTTCCAGAATCCTCTCCCACAAATTAATATTTATTTACTCCCACCTCCATTACCACCTAATGGCAAAATACATTTGAACAATGTTGTGTCTTATAGCCCTAAAGAGCCTTGGATTTGGGGAAAAGAGTCTATGCACAGAGCCCCTGAGTTTGGAAGGACTGAGTTCAGGTAAAGAACTAAACTGATGAGCAAAGTTTTACCTTGCCAGTTGATATTTATAGGAGGTAGTCATCTAGAGAGATTTCACAGATTTATTGTAAAATCTGGATTCCAGAACTAGGAATTTTTGAGGTTTTGAAAACTTATTCATATAATCTGGGAAACTGTATGAAGTGTAGATTCATAGAAGAACGAGAATATGAGGCAGGAGGATTAGTTAAGGGACTTGAGAGGCTTTATTTATTTATTTTAGTTTTCAACATTCACTTTTTAAGGTTTTGATTTTCATTTTTTTCTTCTTTCCTCCCTCTCCTTCCCCCTCTCTAAGGCAATATGATATAAGTTATACATGTACAACCATATTAAGCATATTTCCACATTAGTCATGCTGAAAAAGAAGAATCAGAACAAAAAGAAAAAAAACACATGAAAGAAATAAAAGTGAAAATATTATGCTTTGATCTGTATTCAGACTCCATAGTTCTTTCTCTGGATGTGGATAACATTTTCCATCATGAGGCTTTTGGAATTATCTTAAATCATTGTATTCCTGAGAAGAACTAAATCAACTAAAATTCTTCATCTCACAATGTTGCTGTTACTGTGTACAATGTTCTCCTGGTTCTGCTCACTTCACTCAGCATCAGTTCATGTAAGTCTTGTCATGTTTTTCTGAAATCTCCTTGTTCATCATTTCTTATAGCACAATAGTATTCCGTTACATTCATGTACCACAACTTGTTCAGCCATTCCTCTACTGATGGGCATCCTCTCAATTTCCAATTCTTTTTCACTACAAAAAGAGCTGTTATAAATATTTTTGTGTATATGGATCCTTTTCCCATTTTCATGATCTCTTTGGGATACAGATGAAGTAGTGATATTGCTGGATCAAAGGGTATACAGATTTTTATAGCCCTTTGGGCATAGTTTCAAATTGCTCTCCAGAAGGGTTGGATGAGTTTACAATTCCACCAACAATGAATAATGTTCCACTTAATGCTCCACTTCTGAAGGAAAAACTGCCTGTGGTCCTACCCATACAAAAGGTGGCAAGTAGGAGTGAGTGATTAACCTTGCTCAGCAGACCAGTGACACTTCAAATTCTGTTCAATTGATATAGAACTTTAAGTTTTAGAAACTATTGTCTTTGTAACTATATAAGCTAAGAAGTATAAGTGTTATTTCCTACGTTTCCTACATGAGAACCTGAGGCACAGAGAGTTGCCAGGTGACTTGTCTAATCACATAGTTTCACAACTCTCCTATTTCTAAGTCCAGTATTCTTTCCCTTATACCATATTGCTTCTCTAAAATGGCACCCTTGATTAAAAGAAAGAGATTAGTCTTCTGGAGGAAGCAGTGTATTTCTTTCTTTGAAACAGGAGGGTGGTTATTGATATGTGCCAAGGCATAAGAGATAAAAGTTTGAGGAGTTCTCATGGGATGCCCCTGATCTCAGTTAAGAGACCAGATTATCTTTGGTGAATATGGAGAATAGGGGACTGGTTTAGAGGCCAGAATTAATGAAGAGAGAAGAGTCAGGTCTACTTCTTATTAGCTGTGATACTGTTTGAATGTCATACAACTTTCTGAGTTTCAGTATCTTCAGTATCAAAAAATTGAAATGCTAATATAGCAATATATTGACTGTTATGGTTAAAATGAGAATGATGTGAAGTAATCGATATAAAGTGATTTTCAATCATAAAGGGATACACACACATATGACCTAGTACTATTTATATGTTCTCCCAGTAGTTCTAGTAAGAGAAAAACAGGACTATAAAATGCTTTTTAGTCATAACTCTCCATATTCTTTCAGTAAACCCATTAACACGATGGAGAGCAGCAACCTCACTTCAGTGACTGAGTTCATCCTCCTTGGTCTCTCCAGTCGGCCTGAGCTCCAGATCTACCTCTTCCTGCTCTTCCTCATGGTCTACCTGATGATCTTGATGGGGAACCTGCTCATTATGTTGTTGATATTGAGGGACTCACGCCTCCACACACCTATGTACTTCTTCCTAACTAATTTATCCATTGTAGAAGTCTGTTTCACATCCTGTGTCTTTCCGCAGATGCTAGTACACTTTTTGGCAGAGAGAAAGTCCATCTCCTACACTTGCTGTATCATACAGGTCTACATGTTCCTAACCTTTGGCATTGCAGAGTGCTACATCCTTTCAGTGATGGCCTATGACCGTTATGTTGCCATTAGAGACCCATTAAGGTACTCAGTCACGATGAACTGGGGGATTTGTGGGAGGCTTGCTGTTGGGTCATGGTTGGGTGGTTTTCTGTTATCTACAGTGGATACAGTTGCCACATTTCAGCTCTCCTTCTGCCATAATAATGTTATCAATCATTTCTTATGTGAAATGCCTGCCCTCCTGCACCTCTCTTGTACTGACACAAGTCAGGCAGAATTGGTCATGCATGTCCTCTGTATCTTTACCCTTTTGTCCCCTATCACATTCATCATCCTTTCCTATGCACACATCATCATTGCTGTCCTGAGAATTCGCTCTGCCCAGGGACGCAGAAAGGCCTTCTCTACTTGCTCTTCCCACCTTCTAGTTGTCACCCTTTTTTTTGGGACTATTATGTCTCTTTATTTAAAGCCCAAGTCTCTATCCTCTCCAGAATACAATAAGACTGTTTCAGTGTTTTATGTGGTTTTCACACCTTCCCTCAACCCTGTAATCTATAGCCTAAGGAATAAGGAGGTGAAAATGGCCCTGACAAAACTTTTGGGGAAATCTGAACATGCTTAATTTCACATGTCTCATTCATGATTCTTTGTGAGGAAAACTTGTCCCCCGAGTCTCCTTTTTCTTAAACAATTTTTAATGATCAAAATTGGATATTTTCCAATTACATTTTAAACAATTTTTAAGACTTGTTTCTAAAATTTGAAATCCATAATATCTCCTTCCATTCCTCCCTTGTGTATGCTTTGAGAAAGCAAGCAATTTGATATGGATTTTACATGTTCAATCATGCAAAATGGGAATGTTGTAAAAAAAAGAGACCAATAAAACCAATTAAAATATAAAAAGTAATAAAGAATGCTTCGATATGCATACATACATAGCAATTCATTGTCTCAAATTGGACAGTATTTTTTCATCATGTCTTTGTTATTTGTCTTGGATCATTAAACTGCCAAGAATAGCTAAGTTACTCACATTTGATCATTGTGCAATATTGCTGTTATTCTCTCCAATGTTTTTCTCTTCCACTCATTTCACTTTACTCAGTTCATGCAGTTCTTCTTAGGTTTCTCTGAAAACATTCTGCACATCATTTCTTATATCCCAATAGTGTTCTATCACAATTATAAACCATAACTTGTTTGCCTATTCCCCAGTTGATAGGCTTCTCCCCAATTTCTAAGTTTTTCCCACCACCAAAGAAGACCTGCTACAAATAGTTCTGTACATATTAATCCTTTTACTTTTTTATTTCCTTGGGATACAGATCTAGTAGTGATATTGCCATGTCAAAAGGTGCTAATGTTTAAAGAACTATTTTCTTCAGTGAGCTTTTGAGCTTCCTTTTGCACTTGGCTAATTCTGCTTTTTAAAGCATTCTTCTCCTCATTGAATTTTTGGACCTGTTTTGTGATTTGAGTTGTTCTATTTTTAAGGATGTTATTTTCTTCAGCATTTTTGGGGTGTCCTTTAGCAAGCTGTTGACTTGCTTTTCATAGTTTTCTTGCATCACTGTCACTTCTCTTCCCAATTTTTCCTCCACCTCTCTTACTTGATTTTCCAAAATTTTTTGAGCTCTTCCATGACCTGAGACCTCTAATGGTGTGCATTGTTTTCCTCATCCAAAAAATGGAAGAAAATACCTGTTGACCAAGAAAGTAGCCTTCTATAGTCTTATTTTTTCCCTCTTTGGGGAATTTTCCCAACCAGTTACTTGACTATTGAAACCTTTGAGGAGGGTATACTCTAGGGACTTGTAAGTTCTCTGTTCCTGCAAGGTGGCACAATCAAGGAAGAGGAGGTTACTCCTCTCCTGGCCTATGTGCTGGTCTAGGAGCAACCAAAACCTTTTCTTCCCAGGATCTGCGAGTAGGGTTCCCTCTCCACAAGCGCCTCAAACTCCATCACACCAGCTCTCCTCCTCACTCCTGGCCACCAATCAGGGTTGAGACCCAGATCAGCAGCTTAATTATGCCAGGGTATTGAAGCTGAGGACTCCAAAAATGGAGTAAAAAATGGACATTTCTGCTGCAGTGCATGCTGCTGGCGAGGTTTGCCTGCATTCCCTTCTCACCCAGGTGAAAGAGCTTTCTCACTGACCTTTGAATCTGTCCTTGGCATTTTGGGGTTGAGCTATCCAGGAACTGCAGCTGCTTCCAGGGATTCTGCCCCCTGAGATCTCTTCTGGTCCTGTCTGAGCTACACCATGCCACCAGGTTGAGCTGTGCTCTGCTCTGAACCTTGTGTGATAGACCTTTCCTGTTAACCTTCCAGGCTGTCTTGGGCTGGAAGTGTCTTTCACTCTGTCATTTTGTGCCTTCTGCTGCTCTAGAATTTGTTTAGATCCATTTTTACAGGCATTTTATGGTCTTTGGGGGACAGCTTATACAGGTCCATCCTTCTACTTCACCATATTGGTTCCACCCCTCTGTTGACATTCTTGACCTTGTTTCTTTCAGATGAATTCTGTAATTATTCTTTCTACCTTTATAACATAATATTTAGTAGTTTGATTGGTACGATGCTGAGTAAGTAAATTAATTTAGGTGGGATTGCAATTTTTATTATGTTCAGTCAGCCTACACTTGAGAAATTGATATTTTCCCAGTTGATTAGATATGATTTGATTTGTATGTAAAGTGTTTTGTAATTGTTTTCATGTAGTTGCAGAGTTTGTCTTGACCAGTAGACTCTCATGTATTTTATATTGTTTATATTTGGAATAGAATTTCTCTTTCCATCTGTCCCTGCTGGATGCTGTTAGGAATACATAGAAAAACTGACAATTAATGTGTTTTTATTTTGTATCCTGCAACTTTGCCAAAGTTGTTAAGAATGTCAACTGTTTTTTTTAATTGATTCTCTAGGATTTTCTTGGTATACAATCATGTCATCTTCTTTTAATTGCTTTTTCTTTTCTTATTACTATAGCTGGCATTTTTTACATATTATTTGATAAGAAGGCTGATAGTAGAATCTTGGCTTCACTCTGGTCCTGTTGGGAAGACATTTTTTTCCATAAGCCTTGCTGATGATTTTAGATAAATAATACTTATCATTTCAAGGATTTATTTATTCTTTGCTTCCCAGTGTTTCTAATAGTAAAAAGTATTGTATTCTGCCAAACACTTTTTCTGCATCTACTGAAATAATTATGTGATTTCTGTTGCTTTTGTTATTGTCAATTATGTTGATACATTCCCTAATACTGAATCAGCCCTACATTCATGTTTACTTTTTGATGGTTTTCTTGAGTCTTGTATTTGAAAGTAAAATTTTTCATCCAACTCTCATTTTGTTTTTTATCAAGAATGCTTTCAAGTCATTTCTTTCATTAAGTATCCATTTTTTCTCTTAAGGATTATACTCAATTTTGTTGGGGAGCTGATCCATAGTTATAATCCTAGTTCCATTGACCTCTGAAATATCCTATTCTAAGGCCCTCGATCCTTTCTTTAAGAAGTTGCTAAGTCTTGTGTTGTCCTACCTGTAACTGTTTTCAACTGTTTCTTTCTGGCTATTTGAAACATTTTTTCCTTGTCCTGGGAGGTTTAGAATTTGGCTGTAATCTTCCTGAGAGTTAGCATTTTGGGATCTCTTTCAGGAGAAGGTCAATGGATTTATAAAATTTTTACTTTATCTTCTGATTCTAACATAGCAGATCAGTTTTCTGTGATGATTTCTTGAGAGATTATGTCTAGTATCATTTTTAAATCATGAATTTCAGGTAATTCAAAAATTCTTAAGTGTTCTCCTCTAGAACTGTTTTCAAAGTCTTTCCAAAAAAATAATTCACATTTTCTTCCATTTTCCCTGTTTTCATTTTGTTTTATTGCAGTTACTGCCTATGGAGTCATTACATTTCACTTGCCTAATTCTAATTTTTAAGTAATTATTTCCTTCAGTGAGCTTTTGTACCATCTTTTCCTTTTGGCTAATTCTAATTTTAAGACATACATTTTTTTTAGGGAATAAATTTTGAACATATTTTTCATATGACCAATTCTACTTTTTGAGAAATTCTTTTTTTTTGTTTTGTAGTGAATTTTTGTATTTTTTTCCATCTGGAAAATTCTTCTTTTAAAGGAGTTTTTCCCTTCATTTGATTTTTGTGCTTCTTTTGCTACTTTACATACTCTGTTTCTATTTTTTTTGCCTCTTTTACTTTTATGCTAACTTTTAAATTATTTTCTTGTACAACTTTCATTTCTTCTCCAGAATGTCTCCTCCCTCTCTCATTTGGCTTTTAAATAACTTTTTTGAGCTCTTTTAAGAATTCTTTTTGGACCTGAGACCAACTTACATCTTTTTTGTAGGTTTTCAATGCATCAGTTTTGATTTTATTGTTTTCTCCTAATATTATGTTTTGATCTTCCCTGTAACTGTAACAACTTTCCATAGCTAATACATTTTCTTTTTTGGTTATTTGTTCATTTTCCAGCCCATTTCTTGACCTTTTATTTTATATCAAAATTGGGGTCATCTACTGAAGGAGAGGGGCACTGTCTCAAACTTCAGACTTTTCATGCTGCTAATTTTCAGTGATGATTCTGGGATCTGTAAGTTTTCTGTTCTTCCAATGTGGTATGATCTAAAAGGAGGTGTCTCCACTGCCCTTCTGGCCTGTGAGTGACCATAAGTACTCTTTTCTTCACTGGACCTGGAAACAGGATTCCTGCTTCCTTGTTGCTTCCTTGTATATTAAATTGTACTTGTTCTACTACTCACTGTGGAGTGTGATGCAAATCTTTGACCCAGATCCTTATTTGGCAATGCACTCAGTGTTAGCAGAGTGTTCCTTGTAATCTTCTGACTACTTGTATGGCTCTCTTATTGTCTGTGGTTTGAGAGCTCTGGTAGTCATTCAGTTGATTCAGTTGTTCCAAAGGTTTGCAATAGCTTGGTGGTATGGGGGCTGATGTTGGCATGCTCTTGGACTTTGGGGGGCTTAGGGCTTCACTGATGGCTTACTGGGCTTGCCCAGGCCACCTTTGCTGGACTCTGCTCTACTTAACACCTCAGTAAGATAGACTTTCCTTGTCAACCTTCTAATTTGTCTTGGACTGGAAAAATTTATCCACCCTATCCTTTTGTTGGTTCTGTTACTCTAGAATACATTTCAAAGTGTTTTAAAATAGTTGTTTGGAAGGGAATTTGGTAGAGCTCAGGGTATTTTCACCTTACTACACTATCTTGGCTCAGCCCCTTTAGTAAATTCTGATAAACATAACATATAAACAACGCTCTTTTGTTGGGAGTCCTCAATAAGTTTTAAAGAGGGTAATGTGGATATAAGACCATAAAGTTTGAAAACTACTTATCTAGAAGAATATTCCTAATATTCTGAATGGAAATAAGTTGGACTCAGATCTCTGGAGTAGACTGTGTAGGGCAAAGAAATTTAGAAAGTTAGAAAGGTAAGCATTTTCTAAAAATAAGTGTAAAATTTCCAGCAAGTGGAGAAAAAAATGAACTTGTCTTGGAAGTGACTTTTAGAAATCTGCCTTTCTCTGTGCCAATCTCTCAGAAAAGAAAGAGTTCAGAAAATGCATGAAAGTTTCCACAAAGTCTTATGGTGCCTTTAAGTTTTCCAGCATTCAATACTAAAAGAATGGATAAAGGAAGTTAAAAGGAAATTGAAATATAGGATTAGTGAAGAAAGGATAAGAAAAGAGCATTTGGTTTCTTTTGAAGAATTTGAGTCATTAGACCCAAATTCAGTGCTTCTGATAGTCCTAAAAACCATGAAGCCATGTTTCATAGTGAAAAAACTGTGGAGAATGGCAGACTATAAGACTAGAAAGATAAAAATGTTGCTCTGATTTTTAAGTTGTGAGTGGAATATCCAAAATATACTAGGTAAAACCTTTTTATTTTAGGAGTCATTGTCAGAATTTTGAGAAGGAAATAGTAATCATAAGGAGAAAACGTGGATTAATCAATAATAAGTCATGTTAGACCAATTTTATTTTTTTGGTCAGGGTAATTAGAGTAGTAGATAAAGAAAATCCTGAGATAAAATATGCCTCTTTCTTCTAGACTTCCTACACCTTATTCTCTTCCACATGCACTTTGAACCAGTGACATTGACCTCCTTGTGGTTCCACAAACAAGACACTATCTCTTGGCTCTGGCCATTTTCTTTGTCTCTCCCTTTTGCCTGGAATACTTTCTTTCCTCAACTCTGCCTTCTCCTTTACCTGATTCCCTTTAAATTCCATGTAAAATCCCACATTTTGTCAGAAGCCTTGCCCAACCCCTCTTAATTCTAGTGCATTCTCTCTTTTAATTATTTCTTGCTTATATTTTTAAAAATTATTTTATTTTTAATTTGTGGAATAAAACAAGCATTTCCATAAAATAGTATAATAAAAGATGATTGCATATGAAACAGCAAATTTACTATGTACAATTTGCTATTTCTTTTAAGTATACACTATATCAAAATAACTTATTTGTTCAAATTTGTTCTAAAAATAATATTGCTATTACTGTATACAATGCTTTCTTGGTTCTGCTCATTTCATTCTTCATTATTTCATGTGAGTCTCCATATTTTTCTAATATCATTGAGCTCATCATTTCTTTTAGCGAAGCAGTACTCCATTACAATCATGACACAACTTACTCAGCCATCCTCCAATTGATGGGCATCCATGTAATTTCTATTTCTTTGCCATCACAAAGAGAGTTACAATAGACATTTTCATTTTTATTTTTTAACATAATATAAATTTATTTATTTAACTTTTTACATTCATTTTCACAAAATTTTGGGTTCCAAATTTTCTCCCCACTTGTCTGCTCCCCCCACCCAATACACTGAGCATTCTAATTTTCCCTATCACCAATCTGCCCTCTCTTCTATCATCCCTCCCTTCTCTTGTCCTCATCTTCTCTTTTGTCCTGTAGGGCCAGATGACTTTCTATTCCCCATTAACTGTATTTCTTCTTTCCTAGTAGCAACAACAATACTCAACAGTTGTGCCTAAAACTTTGAGTTCCAAATTCTCCCCATCCCTCCCTCCCCACCCATTCCCTTTGGGAAGGCAGGCAATTCAGTATGGGCCATATCTGTGTAGTTTTGCAAATGACTTCGATAATAGTCGTGTTGTATAAAGCTAACTGTATTTCCCTTCATCCTATCCCCCATTGTTTCTATTCTGTCTTTTGATCCTATCCCTAACCGAGTGTTGACTTCAAAGTGCTCCCTCCTCCCATTGCCCTCCCTTCCATCATCCCCCCCCCGCTTATCTCCTTCTCCCCCACTTTCTGTATTGTAAGATAGGTTTTCATACCAAAATGAGTGTGCCTTTTATTCCTTCCTTTAGTCGATTGTGATGAGGGTAAGCTTCATGTTTGTTTCTTAGCTCTCCTCTTTTTCCCTCCACTAAAAAGTCTCCTGCTTGCCTCTTGAATGAGAGATAATTTACCCCATTCCATTTTACCCTCTCTCCTCCCACTACATTTCTCTCTCACTGTTTACCTTAATTTCTTTTAAGATATGATCCCATCCTATTCAATTCACTCTGTGCTCTCTGTCTCTGTATGTGCATGCATGTGTGTATGTGTGTGCATGTGTGTGTATGTGTGTGTGTGGTCCCACCAACTACCCAGATACTGAAAAGTTTTAAGAGTTACAAATATTGTCTTTCCATGTAGGAATGTAAACAGTTCACTTTTGGTAAGTCCCTTAAGACTTCTCTTTGCTGTTTGCTTTTTCATGCTTCTTCTCATTGTTGTGTTTGAAGGTCAAATTTTCTTTTCAGCTCTGGTCTTTTCATCAAGAATGATTGAAAGTCCTCTGTTTCATTGAAAAACCATATTTTCCCCTGAAGTATTATACTCAGTATTGCTGGGTAGGTGATTCTTGGTTTCAGTCCTAGTTCCTTTGACTTCTGGAATATTCTATTCCACACCTTTTGATCCCTTAATGTAGAAGCTGCTAGATCTTGAGTTATCCTGATTTTATTTCCACAATACTGGAATTGTTTCTTTCTAGCTGCTTACAATATTTTCTCCTTGACTTGGAAATTCTGGAATTTGGCCACAATGTTCCTAGGAGTTTCTCTTTTTGGATCTCTTTCAGGTGGTGATTGATGGATTCCTTCAATACTTATTTTGCCCTCTGGTTCTAGACTATCAGGGCAGTTTTCCTCAATAATTTCATGCAAGATGATGTCTAGGCTCTTTTTTTGATCATGGCTTTCAGTTAGTCCCATCATTTTTAAATTCTCTCTCCTGGATCTATTTTCCAGGTCAGTTGTTTTTCCAATGAGATATTTCACATTCTCTTCCATTTTTTCATTCTTTTGGTTTTGTTTTGTGATTTCTTGGTTCCTCACAAAGACATTATCCTCCATCTGTTCCATTCTAATTTTGAGAGAACTATTTTCTTCAGTGAACTTTTGAACCTCCTTTTCCATTTGACTAATTCTGCTTTTTAAAGCATTCTTCTCCTCATTGGCTTTTGAACCTATTTGCCAATTGAGTAAGCCTAAGTTATTTTCTTCAGCATTTTTCTGGGTCTCCTTTAGCAAGGTGTTGACCTGCTTTTCATACTTTTCTTGCATCTCTCTCATTTCTCTTCCCAGTTTTTCCTCCACCTGTCTCACTTGATTTTCAAAATCCTTTTTGAGCTCTTCCATGGCCTGAGCTCATTGAATATTTATTTTGGATGTTTGGGATACAGAAGCCTTGACATCTATGTCTTTCCCTGATGGTAAGCATTGTTATTCCTCATCTGAAAGGATGGAAGGAGATATCTGTTCACCAAGAAAGTAACCTTCTATTGGTCTTACTTTTTTTCCCTTTTCTTGGCATTTACCCAGCCAGTTACTTGACTTCTGAGTTTCCCCTCCACATCCACCTTTCTTCCAGATCCACTCAGCTAGTGCTTGGGAGCTGAGATTCAAATGCTGCTCCCCAGCCTCAGGGCTTTTGGTGTGAGTGGGTCTCCTATTTAGTGTGAGATTAAGTTCAGGTGGTCAGGTGAGAGCAGGGCTTCCACATGGGGCCCATTTCCCCCAGGAGGTTCACTTGGAGACCCCCAACAATGGATCAGAGCCTCCGTCCACTCCAGGAGCCTCCATCCACTGTTGCCTCTGCTGCTGCCTACTGAGGGGGCCTGAGCCATGGAGACATGCTGCTCCCTCTTTGGCAAGCCGACAAGACCCTCTCACTGACCCCTGGTGCCCATGAGTGGAGGGACCCACACAGCTGCTGGAGACTCCATCCCTTAAACCCACTTGGGCCCACTCCTCCCTGCGCCATGCAGCCAAGGCAGTGCTGGGCTTTGCTCCGAGTCTGGTGTGCAACAGACCCCTTGTGTTAGTTCCCCAGGTCTCTCTGGGAGGGACACCTCCTCCACTCCACTACTCCATGGCCCCTGCTGCCCCATAACCTGCCGGGAGTTCCTCTCCACAGGTATTTTGTGGGCTATGGGTTAGAAGCTAGCATATGTGTATCTTTCTACTCTGCCATCTTGGCTCCTCCCCAATCAGCTGACTTCTGATAACTCAGTCTGCCTATGCAGTGAGCCCAGAAAAAATGCTTTATCTATCAAAAATATACAATTCCTAAATTAATAGAACACGCTATAAGGATAATAAAAGTTAATTGAACTAATTTGAAAAAAAAAACTCCAAAAAATGCAAAACTTCCCCAGATGGATTTATAAAACCATTCTATCAAATTTGAAATAACATTTGACATGGACACATAAATTATTTTTCAAAATAGAGAAAGAAAACACTAATAAATTCCTTTAATGAGACAAATATAGGCCTAATACATATACTAGAAGAAGAAAAATCAAAGTAAGAGAACCAGAAGGCAATATTGTTAGTGAATCAGAATTCATTTGTAAAAGAAAAACCCTGGCAAAAAGACTATAGTCATTTATCCAAAAAGCCATCCACTGTGTTCAAATCAGATTTATATAAAAATCTAAGGAAACTTCCACAAGTAAAACATTTATTATAATCATATTGAAACCCCAAACAGCCAAAATCAAATGATTGTATCAACAGATTCAGTAAAAGTCCTTTGACAAAGTACATTTGTTTATACAAAAATCATTCAGAGAATACGTATAAAAAGAATGTCCTTTTGATATGATAAAAATACCTCTTTTAATAGAAACACTAGCATTAGGTGCAATGGGAAATATGTGAAACTTTCTAAGGAAAGGAACAAAGGAAGCATCCTTGTTTTCCCTTTTGTTATTTCACAGAGTTCTAGAAATGCTAGCGCTAGCAATAAGACAAGGAAAAAACCTTTATTTTACTTTTAATAATCCGAAAAGATAGACACAGAAACTAATTGACGCAACAGTTTCAATAGAGTCGCTGAATGGAAAATAGAATCCCTACTCACTAGCTATTCTATATAGTAACAACAAAATTCAGAAGCAAGTTATAGATTCAAAAGTTTTTAAGTTTTTATTTTTTCTTTTTAGATTTAGGGAAATCTATGCATATATAGACTTGGAATAATGGAGTGGGGCAGACTGGAGATGCATGTGAGTTCAAGGGATAATTGATAGATTAATCTGGAGAGGGATAATTATAATTCATATTTGTCACTTTAAACTTTTCGAAATGCTGTCTTCACCACAACTCTGTGACATACATGCTGGAGAAGGTCCTTGTGATCTTGAGAGGTAAATACCCAAACACTAATAAGAGGTCAATCATTTGATCTGAAACTAACTATAGCCATCAACACTAGCCAAGAAAGGTGATCACTTTATAACTTTCAAGTAAATTCTCTAGCACAGCATATAGCACACTGCAAGGCTAAATAAATGCTTATTTACATCCTGAATTAGAAACGGGACAAGTTAAAGAACAAATTATTATTCTAATCAGAAGAAGGAAAAGAGTCCATTTCATCAAGAAGATGCATGTAACTGGAAAGGGAGAGTCTGGGAGAAGTCACATTGGTTTAGGACAATAAGAATCATGGGTAGAAGGAACTTTCTTTTTTTTTTTTTTTTTTTTTTTTTTTTCTTTTTTTTTTATTATTATTTTTATTTTTTTTTAATGTTTTACAATCATTTCCTTAAAGTTAAGATTTTATTCCCCCCACCCTTCCCTCAATACCCCCCTCCCTCCCCATGACAGCATACAATTCTGTTTAGGTTCTACATATACTTTCCTATTGAGCACATTTTCACTATATTCATGCTATGTAGTCGAACTAAAATAAATGGAAGAAATCATATAACAAATCAACACATATTACACTGAAACCCACCCACACACAAACATGATCTGCTACATTCTGCAAGTGGCTTCCACATTTCTTTCTCTGAGTGTGGAAGGCATTTTGCCTTTGAAGACCGACATTAAGATTTTTTTTTTTTTCCTCAGTAAGTTCTTGTGTTATTACAAAGTTCCAAGTCTACCAGAAGAAACTCTCGCACACTGTGGTCGTTGCTGTGCACAAAGTTCTCCTGGTTCTGCTCCTTTCGCTCAGCATCAGATCATATAAGTCCTTCCAGGCCTCCCTGAAGTCTTCTTGTTCCTCATTTCTTATGGCGCAATAGTACTCCATTACATTCATATACCATAATTTATTCAGCCATTCCCCAATTGATGGGCATCCCCTTGACTTCCAGTTTTTGGCTACCACAAAGAGTGCTGCTATAAATATTTTTGTACACGTGGGACCCTTTCCCGTTTTTATAATCTCTTGGGGATACAATCCTAGTAGTGATATTTCTGGGTCAAAGGGTATGCACATTTTTGTAGCCCTTTGGGCATAGTTCCATACCGTTCTCCAGAAGGGTTGGATGATCTCACAGCTCCACCAACAATGAATTAGTGTTCCAACTCTCCCACATCCTCTCCAGCATTTATCATTTTTCTTGTTCTGTCATGTTTGCCAATCTTACAGGTGTGATGTGGTACCGCAGAGTTGTTTTGATTTGCATCTCTCTAATCAATAGTGATTTAGAGCACTTTTTTCATATGATTATAGATATTTTTGATTTCTTCCCCTGAAAATTGCTTGTTCATATCCTTTGACCATTTATCAATTGGGGAATGACTTGGATGGTTATATATTTGAGTCAGTTCTCTATATATTCTAGAAATGAGGCCTTTATCCCCGAGCTTAGCTGTAAAAATTTTTTCCCAATTTACTACATCCCTCCGAATTTTGGTTGCATTGGGTTTGGTTGTGCAAAAAACTTTTCAGTTTAAAGTAATCAAAATTATCCATCTTGCATTTCATAATGCTTTCTATCGTTTCTTTAGAGAAAAAATTCTTCCCCTCTCCATAAATCTGATAAATACACTATTCCTTGCTTCTCCAGTTTATTCATGGTATCAATCTTTATACCTAAATCATGTACCCATTTGGACTTTATTCTTGTGTACGGTGTCAGGCATGGGTCTATGCCTAATTTCCGCCACACAGTTAACCAGTTTTCCCAGCAATTTTTGTCGAACAATGAGTTCTCTATCCCAGAAGCTGGGATCTTTGGGTTTGTCAAACAGGAGGTTGCTATATTCCTTGCCAACTGTGTCTTGAGTGCCAAGCCTATTCCATTTGTCAACCCCTCTGTTTCTTAGCCAATACCAAGTGGTTTTGATAATTGCTGCTTTATAATACAATTTGAGGTCTGGTAGCGCTAGGCCACCTTCCCAAGCATTTTCTTTTCATTAGTCCCTTTGATATTCTGGACCTTTTGTTTTTCCAAATGAATTTTGATATTATTTTATCCAGCTCTAGAAAATAATTATCTGATAGTTTAATTGGTATGGCACTAAATAAGTAGATTAATTTAGGTAGAATTGTCATTTTTATTATATTAGCTCGGCCTACCCATGAACAACTGATGTTTTTTCCACTTACTTAAATCTGACTTTATTTGTGCAAAAAGTGTCTTGTAATTGTGTTCATATAATCCCTGGGTTTGTTTTGGCAGGTAAACTCCTAAGTATTTTATAGTGTCTACTCTAGCTTTGAATGGGATTTCTCTTTCTATCTCTTGGAGTTGGACTTTGTTGCTAATATATAGGAATGCAGAAGATTTGTGTGGGTTTATTTTGTAACCTGCAACTTTGCCAAAGTTGTTTATTATTTCAAGTAGCTTTTTACTTGAATCTCTGGGATTCTCTAAATATATCATCATATCATCTGCAAAGAGTGATAACTTAGTTTCTTCTTTGGCTATTTTTATTCCTTCAATTTCTTTATCTTGTCTAATTGCTACCGCTAACATTTCTAGTACCATATTGAATAATAATGGTGATAATGGGCATCCTTGTTTCACCCCTGACCTTATTGGAAATGCCTCTAGCTTATCTCCATTGCATATAATGCTTGCTGAAGGTTTTAGGTAGATACTGCTTATTATTTTATGGAAGGTTCCCTTTATTCCTATGTTCTCCAGTGTTTTTAATAGGAATGGGTGTTGTATTTTGTCAAAAGCTTTTTCTGCATCAATTGAGATAATCATGTGGTTTTTGTTGGTTTTCTTGTTGATATGATTGATAATGCTAATAGTTTTCCTAATATTGAACCAGCCCTGCATTCCTGGTATGAAACCTACCTGATCATAATGTATTATTCTCTTGATAAGATGCTGTATTCGTTTTGCTAAAATCTTGTTGAAAATTTTTGCATCTATATTCATTAGAGAAATTGGTCTGTAATTTTCTTTTTCTGTTTTATCTCTTCCTGGCTTGGGTATCAAAACCATATTTGTATCATAGAAGGAATTTGGGAGTACTCCTTCTTCCCCAATTTTCCCAAATAGTCTATATAGTATTGGAATTAACTGTTCTTTAAAGGTTTGATAGAATTCACTTGTGAATCCATCTGGTCCTGGAGATTTTTTCCTAGGGAGTTCATTGATGGCTTGTTCAATTTCTTTTTCTGAGATGGGGTTGTTTAAGTATTCTATTTCCTCTTCTGTTAATCTGGGCAATTTGTATTTTTTAAAATATTCATCCATCTCATTTAGATTATCGAATTTGTGGGCATAAAGTTGGGCAAAATAATTTCTAATTATTGTTTTAATTTCCTCCTCATTGGAGGTGAGTTCACCCCTTTCATTTTTAATATTAGTAATATGATTTTCTTCTTTCTTTTTTTTAATCAAATTGACCAAAGGTTTATCAATTTTATCAGTTTTTTCATAAAACCAACTATTGGTTTTATTTATTAATTCAATAGTTTTCTTAATTTCAATTTTATTAATCTCTCCTTTGGTTTTCAGTATTTCTAATTTGGTATTTTCTTGGGGATTTTCAATTTGTTCTTTTTCTAGCTTTTTCAGCTGCATACCCAAGTCATTGATCTCCTCTTTCTCTATTTTATTTATGTAGGCATTCAAAGATATAAAACTTCCCCTAAGAACTGCTTTTGCAGTATCCCATAAGATTTGGTAGGTTGTCTCATTATTGTCATTCTCTTGAATGAAGTTGTTAATTGTTTCTATGATTTCTTCTTTAACCCATTCCTTCTTTAGGATTAAATTATTTAGTTTCCAACTGATTTTTGCTTTATCTTTCCATGGCCTTTTATTACATATAATTTTTATTGCATTATGATCTGAGAAGGATGCACTGATTATCTCTGCCTTTCTGCACTGGATTTTGAGATTTTTGTGTCCTAGTACATGGTCAATTTTTGTAAATGTTCCATGTACTGCTGAGAAAAAGGTATATTCCTTTCTATTCCCATTCAATTTTCTCCAAAGATCTATCATATCTACCTAATGTAGCATTTTATTTACCTCCTTAACCTCTTTCTTGTTTATGTTGAGGTTAGGTTTATCAGAAAGAGGGAGGTTGAGGTCCCCCACTAGTATAGTTTTGCTGTCAATTTCTTCCTTCAACTCCCTCAATCTCTCCTCTAAGAATCTGGATGCTATACCACTTGGAGCATACATGTTTAGTAATGATATTGCTTCATTGTCTATGGTGCCTTTTAGCAGGATATAGTTTCCATCCTTATCCCTTTTGATTAGATCTATTTCTGCTTTTGCTTTGTCTGAGATTAGGATTGCTACTCCTGCCTTTTTTACATCAGCTGAAGCACAATATATTCTGTTCCATCCTTTAACCTTTAACCTATGTGTATCCCCCCGTTTCAAATGTGTTTCTTGTAAGCAGCATATTGTTGGATTATGGCTTTTAATCCATTCTGCTATCCGTCTCCGTTTTATGGGAGAATTCATTCCATTCACATTCACAGTTATGATTACAATCTGTGTATTTCCCTCCATCTTCTTTCCCACCATTTGTGCTTTTAGCTCTGCTGTCTCCCTTCCCCTCCTCACTAGTATTTACTTTTCACCACCTCCTCTTGCCGCCTTCCCCTCTTTCTTTTAGCCCCCCTCCCTTTTACTCCCCTTTACTCTTATTGCTTCTTCCCTCCCTTTTGCCTCCCTCCCCTTTCTTCCCTCTTCCCCTCCCACTGCTTATAGAGCTAGTTAGGATTTTCTACTTAAGTTTATTGTTCCGTCCTTTAAACAAATCCGATGAGAGTACCTCTCACATAATGCTCATCTCCCTCCCCTCTTTCCCTCTACTATGATTTTGTACTTCTTCTTGTGATGTAATTTGCCATTTCCTGCTTCCTCCTTTTCACACCTCCTATTACACTCCCTTCTCATACTTAAATCACATTTTTTATCATGATATCATTTACTTTATATCCATTCCCCCTATGCTTATCCCTTTTATATTTCTTAATAGACGCACAGTTCTTGAGATAAACAGATAACATCTTCCCTTATAGGGAGGTGAACAACTTGCCCTCATTGAGTAGCAAGTTGTTCCCTCCCCCCCCACTGTTTACCTTTTTATGATTCTCTTGAGACCTGCATTTGAAGATCGAATTGTCTATTAAGTTCTGGTGTTTTGGTCAGGAAACTCTGGAAATCCCTTACTTCGTTGAATGACTTTCTCCTTGCCTGAAATGTTATGCTGAACTTTGCTGGGTAGTTGATCCTTGGTTGCAGTCCCAGCTCCTTTGCCTTACGGAATATTGGGTTCCAATTCTTTCGATCTTTTAATGTAGAAGCTGCAAGGTCCTGTGTAATCCTGATTGTATCCCCTTGATATTTAAATTGTTTCTTTCTGGCTGCTTGTAATATTTTTTCCTTCACTTGATAGCTCTGGAATTTGGCAACTATATTTCTTGGGGTTTTGAGTTTGGGGTCCCTTTCAGGAGGGGAACGGTGGATTCTTTCGATGACTATTTTGCCCTCTGAATCTAGTACTTCTGGGCAGTTTTCCTTGATGATTTCCTGGAAGATATTGTCCAGGCTCTTTTCTCCATCCTGGGTTTCTGGCAGGCCAATAATTCTTAAGTTTTCCCTTCTGGATCTATTTTCCAGGTCAGTTGTTTTTCCAATTAGATATTTTACATTTTCTTCTATCTTTTCATTCTTTAGATTTTGTTTGACTGATTCTTGCTGTCTCATTGAGTCGTTAGTTTCTACTTGCCCAATTCTAATCTTCATCACATTGTTTTCTTCTGTTAACTTTTGTATCTCTTTTTCCATCTGCCCAATTTTTCCTTTTAATAAGCTATTTTCTCCAGTTAATTTTTGTACTTCCTTTTCCATTTGGCCTTTCAGGAATTTATTTTCTCCAGCTAATTTTTGTACTTCCTTTTCCATTTGGCCTTTCAGGAATTTATTTTCTCCAGTTAATTTTTGAACTTCTTTTTCCATTTGTTCAATTTTCCTTTTCAGGGAGATGTTCTCATCAGTGAATTCTTTCTTAATAATTTTAAAATCATTGGCCAGTTTATCTTCTATTTCCTTCTTCAGCTGTTCCAGGAGAGCTGCTTGTACTTGCGAGTAGTTCATAGTCCCTTCTGAAGTTTCAGATGGAAGTACAGTCTCAGCTGTGACCTCTTTGGGGCTTGTGTTTTGGTCCTTATCCCCATAGAAAGATTCTATGGTTCTTTCGGCCCTCTTCTTTTTCCTATTCATGATTTTGATTGAGTGTTGTGGCTTCTGGTTCTTTCAGTCAGAAGCTGGAGAACTTTTTGCTGAGCTGATGTGTGAAAAAGCTAAAAGCAGGTATTTGGTGTTTCCCTGATCAGGCCTGGGTTTAGCTTGTTAAGTGTGGGGGAGTGGTCTGGTCCCAGGAGATCTCAGCTGAATTGAGGCAAAGGCAAGCTCAGGGGCTGGTAATCCCAACTGCCCTATTGTCTTTCTGATTCCTCTGGACAGCTGAGGCACGCCTAGATGTTAATGCGTGTTCCCACCCCTCCTGGGGCTCCTCTCCTGGTGCTGAGGCTTGCCTGGGTCCTAGTGCGAATTTTCCCTGCCCTGGGTCCTCTGTCCTTCCGGTTTGCCTCTGCCACCGTATGAGGAATCCCCCTTAGCTATTTTCCTCGTCTCAGGTGTTATGAGACTATTGGTCTCCTTCTTCTAATTCTACTGATCTGGGATTTTTCTGGGGAGATATTTTATGGTTCTTTCACGGTCATCAAGGGGGAAGGAGAGAGCATTAGCTGATTACACCGCCATCCTGGCTCCCGGAAGTTCAAGTAAGTGACTCACCGGAGTTTGATCTTCGGGCTGAAGGTCCCAGGAGCTGCTGCGCTGATATCCGGCGCTCCGAGGCTCTCACTGACTCGGTTGGGCTTGTCTCCCGCCCCCGGGTGCCGCTCCTCTGGTTCCACCCGCCACTCAGGTTTCTCGGATCTCCTCCGCTCCGCTGCACTGGCCGTGCTGCGCTGGCCACGCTGCACTGTGCGCTGTGGGCTCACCCCCGCGGATCAGATCCTTCCCGTGGACCTTCCAGCCCCACCTGAGCTCCGAATCTGTCACCGTCTGTCTCCCACTCGATTCTGCACCTCCAAAATTTGGTCAGATTCTCCTTTCAGAGGTACCTGGAGAAATTTGTCTCAGAGCTCAGGTGAGTAGCTGCTCTCACTCCTCCATCTTGGCTCCGCCCCCCTTACTGTGAAGTTCTTATGCCCTAATGCATGGTCAATTTTTGTTCAGGTGCAATGTACCTACACAAAAATGTATATTCCTTTCTATTCCCATTCATTTGTCTCCTGAAAACTATCATATCTAATTTTTCTAAAATTCTATTTGCTTCCTTATCTTCTTTCTTGTTTATTTTATGCTTAGATTTATTTAGTTCTGAAAGGGGGAAGTTGAGGTCCCCTATTAGTACAGTTTTGTTGTCCATTTCTTCCTGTAACTCACTTAACTTGTCCTCTGTTTATTTGGATGCTATACCTTTGGTACATATATTTATAGTATTTGACATTACTTCATAGTCTATGGTACCTTTTAGCAAGATGTAGTTTTCTTCCTTATCTCCTTTAATTAGATATAATTTTTCTTTTGCTTTGTCTGAGGTCAGGATTGCTACCCTTGCTTTTTTTTTTTTTACTTCAAAGGAAGCATAATATCTTCTGCTCCAGCTTGTTACCTTTTCTCTGTATGTATCTCTGCTTCGAATGTGTTTCTTGTAAACAACATATTGCAGGATTCTTGTTTTTAATCCACTCTGCTATGCACTTCCATTTTATGGAAGAGTTCATCCCATTCACATTCACAGTAATGGTTCCTGTGTATTTCTATTCATCCTATTCTATCCCCTACTTAATTTTTAACTTTCTCTCTCTTTTTACTCATTACCTCTTCACCAGTTTTTTCTTCTGATCACCACCTCCCTAAATCTTTCCTGCCTTCTATTAGCCCCACCTCTACTTTCCCCTCCTGTTTCTGCCCTCCTTTCTGCCCTTCTATCAGCCTCTGCTTGTCCTTTTCTTTTCCCTTACCCTCTTACTTCCCTATGGGGTAAAATAACTTTCTATACCCTACTGAATGTGTATGTTATTCCCTCTTTGATCCAAGTCCCATGAGTGTAAGGTTCAAACAATGCTCATTCTCTCCCTTCTTTCCCTCTACTGTAATAGAGCTTTTGTGCCTCTTCATGTGATGTAATTTACCCTATTCTCTCCCCTTCCTCTTCCACCAGTACAATCACTTTTCTCCCCTTAATTTATTTATATCACCATATCAAAGCTAACTTATACCCACACCTTCTGTGTATGGATACTCCTTCTAATTGCCCTAATATAGATACAGTTCTCAAGAGTTACAAGAATCATCTTTCTGTTCAGGGATGTAAACAGTTTAATTTTATTGAATAATGTTTTTTTCTTTCTTGTTTACCTTTTTATGCTTCTCTTGAGCCTTGTATTTGAAGATCAAATTTTCTTTTCAGGTTTGGTCTTTTCATCAAGAAAGTTTGAAAGTCCCTAAATCATTGAATGTCCACCTTTCCCCTGAACACTGTGCTCAGTTTTGCTGGGTAGTTGATTCTTGGTTGTAATCCTTGCTCCTTTGCCTTCCAAAATATTTTAGTCCAAGTTTTCTAATCCTTTAATGTAGTAGCTTCTAAGTTCTATGTGATTCTGGCTGTGGTTCCTTGATATTTGAATTGTTTCCTTCTGGCTGCTTGCAGTACTTTCTCTTTGACCTGACAATTCTGAAATTTGGCTGCATTATACCTTGGGGTTTTCATTTTTGGGATCTCTTTCAGGAGGTGATCAGTGGATTCTTTCAATAGCTATGTTACCCTCTGATTCTAGATTATCAGGGCAGTTTCCTTGATACTTTCTTGGAAAATGCTGTTCAGGCCCCTTTCTTGATCATGGCTTTCAGCCCAATAATTCTCTCCTGTTTTCCAGGTCAGGTATATTTTCAATGAGATATTTTACATTTTCTTCTATTTCTTCATTCTTTTGATTTTCTTTGACTGATTCTTGATTCCTCATAGTATCATTAGCTTCCCCTTTTTCTAATTCTAATTTTAAGGAATTATTTTATTCAGCTAGTTTTTGTACCTCCTTTTTCATTTGGCCAATTCTGTTTTTTAAGGAGTTGTTCTCTTCAAACAATTTTTGTGCTTCCTTTTCTAAGCTGTTGGCTTTTTTTCATAGTTCTCCTGCATGACTCTCATTTCTTTTCCCAATTTTTCTTCTACCACTCTCACTTGATTTTAAAAATCCCTTTTTAGTTCCTCAGAGGATTTTTTGAGTTTGAGACCAATTTATATTCCCCTTTGAGGCTTTACATGTAATCAATATGACACTGTTGTCCTCTTCTGAGTTTGTATTTTGATCTTCCCTGCTGCCATAGTAGCTTTCTGTGGTCATGACTCTTATTTGTTCCTTATTCATTTGTAGCCTATTTAATGACTTTTTAAAAGTTGAGTTCTGCTCCTTGGGCACAGGGGACACAGTCCCAAGTTTCTCATTAAGGAAAGGGCATGGTCATTGGCCTTCTGTTCTAGGTCCTTTGATTATTTGCACACTGTGCTAGAGTAGCCCAACATAGTCACACCTGCTATGTCAGGGTTCTGAGGTTCACAATTTGCCTTCTGCACTGGAGCTTGAGGCCTCACTGATGGCCTGCTGAGGCAGGACTGAGTGGACTTGGTTGCTGATCTGTGTTGCCTTGCCCAAATATTGCCTGTGCTGAACTGTGCTCCCCTTTTATTCAAGTGAGATAAAATTTTCTTGAAGTCCAAGTTATCTGAAGCTGAAAAATTATTTCACTCCATCTTTTTGTGGGTTCTGTGGATTTAACATTTTTTCTAAGGGAAACTGGGGAGAGCTCAGGCAGCTCCCTGGCTTCTCTCTGCCATCTTGGCTCCACCCCCTTGTCTGACTCTTTGTCACCATATTTGGAGTTTTTGTGACAAAGATCCTGGAGTGCTTTGCCATTTTATTTTTTTGGATCGTTTTATAGGTGAAGAAGCTGAGACAAATGGAATTAACTGACTTATCTATGGCCACATAGCTAGAAAGTGTCTGAGGCCAGATTTGAGCTCAAAAAGATGAAGCTTCCTTACTCTAGGGCTGGCACTCCATCCACTATGCCACCTAGTTGCCTATAAAGTTAGGAGGTTGTTTCTGGTAGCTAGGCAGAATTGAGGATAGAGTGATGGACTTAGTGTCAGGAGGATCTGAAATAAATTCCAGTCTGAGCCACTGACCTATGTGCACCTGGACAAGTCACTTACCATCTTGGTACCTCAATCTCCTCATCTGTAAAACAGGATGGTCTGCCTCAATGACTTTTAAGGCTCCTTTTAGCTCTCTGCCTATGATCTGAGATCTTAGGAGCCCAGGTGACACATTGGTACCCAGATTTATACAAAGAACTAGGGCAAGATCTTACAATGTGCATGGTTGACCCTCGATGGGTTCACCTTTGAAAGGTATGGTCAAAATTTGGTGAAGATATTTCCCTTTGTCCCTAGTTGAATGAGTGTCCTTACCATTGAGGTCACAGAGACTGCTCAGCAGCTAGAGACTCAGCACTGAAACAGTTGTGAAAATAAAGTAAATAAAGCTGGTGCAACATTGAAAGATTTGTTTTAGTTGGAATTTCCACAAAAATACTTTTGTTTTCCTTTCTTCCATCTGCTGCTTTCCATAACATAACAATGTTACTTATACTTTGGATAGACTGAGATGGGTTTTCGTGGGAGGAGTTGCTTATGTGTGAACTGTTTTCTTCTTCCCTGTGACATCCAGGTTATTATGACTAGCACAGCATTGTTTAGGCTCTCTAGAACATGGACTCTTATTCACAACCTGCTTATGTCTCTGTTCAGTTGCAGGCTGTTAAGCTGTATTTACTTGTTTGATGGGTTGCATATTTTTCTGCCTCCCTGTCTTCATCCCAGCTTTACAGGATTAGAAGACCATAGATTCATGGATAGAAGGGACCTTTGAGACCATCCTACTTGAGTCCCTTCATTTTATAGATGAAGAGACTGAGGCTCAGAGAGGTTAAGTGATTTTCCTAGGGTCAAATAGTAAGTAACTGAAACCATGTTTCTTTAAATCTAAGCCAGGTACCCTATACATTACCCCATGACCATCAGGGAACTTTCTGATGGATAGAGGAGGAAAGGGTCAGATCTGGAAGAGGCAGACCCAAGGGAGAGTGATGGGAGAAAGGAATATAATCATGATTACCACCATTGTTACCCTGAGGAAAGTTTGCGGAACATCAAATTTTAAATAGAAACATAATGCCATCATCATACTAATAAATAAATGTGATAATAGTAAGAAAGTGACTTGACTCAGGACTTTATATGATTGAACTCCACTGAAAAAAGATAAAAATAGCATGATTATTTCAGCTTATTTTTATGAAACTTTGAGAGTGCAAAACATCACATGCATTATCCCATTTGATCCTCACAACTGCATGAAGTATTATAGTTATAGATATCTCCATTTTACATATTCTGAGATTCAAAGAGGTTATTTGCTAAGGGTTACAAAGCTAACACATATGACCAACTAGAAGCAGGCAAGCAATTGTGTTCTTCATGCAATTGTCATTTAAAATAATATGGATAATAGTTAAGTCAAATGTTTTTGCATCATTATTAATGAGAGTTATTCTTGGAGTCAGGAAGAAAGGAGTTCAAATCATGCCACAGGCAGGATTCCTAACTGGTTGATCCTGGGGCAAGTCACTTAACCTCTGAGCCTCAGTTTTTTCATTTGTGAAATAAGGATAATAATAGTAATTGCTTCACTGTGAAGGTCGAATAAAATAATATATGTAATGCACTTTGCAAACATTAATTCAATACATATATCATATGTTTATTATCATTATTATGAGCTCATGTAGGAGGCTCTGCAAAGAAAAGGGCTCAGTTAGAAGCATTTGGAAAACCGTACTATCTACAGGAAATATCCCTTCCAAATGCAATCTCTGGAATGTGCTGTGACATCCACTATGATGAATGTCTTCCCCCCTTTTTTTATCTTCCTTATTGTTGATAATCAATATAGCATCAAAATTATTTCTGTGTATGGCATCTATCAAAGAATCTTGTGTGATTTCATAATAAGGATGAGCATTTGCATAGCATTTTAAGTTTTGCAAAGCACCTTACAAACATTATTTCATTTGATCCTTGCAACAACTCTGGGAGGTTTGATCCCTATTTTACAAGTGGAGAAACTGAGGCAGATGGAGGCTAAATGACTTTCCCAAAATCACATATTACTGTCTGAGATAATTTGAACTTGGGTCTTCCTGACTCCAGAGACAGCACTCTTAATATCATCACTTTGCTCTATGGGAGACATTTTGTTGGAGGAGAACTTTAAAGACTGCATTTTCTGTGCTGAATCAATATTTAAAAATAGACAACAAACATCACAAAAATCTTTATTCTGTGCTGTAAAAATTTGATATACTATTGAATATCATTTTAGAAAATCTGCCCACACTTCATATTTTTGTCAAGGATAACCCTAATTCATATGTAAATTATTATTACAAAAATTTTGTAGACACAAGTAAGCAGGCAATATGGGTCAATAGTTACGGACAGCTTCATGATGATCTTTATCATAGTAGTTTTGGCTGTGATTTTTCTCATTATTTGTCTCTTTCCTCCTTTTTTGGATTTAGGATTTTCAAACCCTAAATGCCCCCCCGTACTATAAGACTTCCACATACACCCACCTGGTTTCTATATGCTTGGTCTAATACCACTTCTCTTCATAACTTTGGTGACTTTAGTACCATTTCTACTTCCTCCTAGAGAGGTCTGCAATTTTATAGTCCCAATGGTAAATATAATGGAGAGAAAAATTTGTTATAGAAATCTTTATTGGTCTTTCCTGTTTTCATCTATTCGTTCTCTCTCAGTTTTGTCCTTTAAAACTCTAGGGGTGATTTTGCTTAATTTGTTCTTGTGACAAACATTTTATGCTCACCCCACCCTCCACCACATCCTTGCTTTTTGTGTTTTTCAGAGGCAATAATTTTAATATTCTCTCCTCCACCAACTTTTCTTCTATAAAGATTTTCAAGTAAGTTCTTTTTTCAGTTAAGTTCATCATATTTCTTGGCTTAGCTTTCTGACTGAATAGATTTCTAGACTTTCTAAAACATCGAAAGAATAGGTATATTCCCTGTGATTCAAAGACTGGAAATATCTGCACCATCAGCCTCAAACTTTGACACCTGGAATTCCACTATTAGAGATTCACACCTCTATGTTTTCAATTAATTGTTCCTGATAAAATACTCATCCTAATTGAAAAAATAGAAAGAACCCTGGATTGAGAGCTGGAAAACCTGGGTTCAATAGCTGAACCTTCTGTTTGCTATATATTTGATATTGGGTAAGTTACTTTATCTTTCTGGTGTGAGTTTCTTCATATGTAAAATGAGGGAATTCAATGAGATACCATTCAAAACTCCTTTCAGTTTTAAATCCAATGATTCTATAATCTCAGTTATTATTGCTTTAATATGACTGTGTTTATCAGTTCCTTTCCAATATGTTAGCAATGGTCACCTGAAGAATAAGGACACTCGATAGTCAGAACCTAGAGCAGCATATGGGAGCTGCAGAGATGCAGACTGGTTTGATGGAAGGGAAAACTTCCTTATGATTCGAGGATCAAAATTGGAACAGGCTACCTTAGGTGGTAGTGGGTTATCCATACTTGATGTCTCCAAGCAGAAGCTGGATGGTCACTTGTTGGGTGGATGTGGTAGAGAGTATTCAAGTTCACATCTAAGTTGGTCTCTGAAATGCTGTCCAGCTTTGAGATGCCACAATGCTATGACTAGAGTTGCTTTCATAACTCTATTCCTTAAAAAATCAAAGAATGATTTTTTTTTTAAAAATTATCTCTTGTTAATAGGAGATAAGACTGAGAAAGAGGTCCAGAGATGGGTAATTTTTTTTGCAGCAATTTATGAAAGTGTCTACTCAGTCAGGGAGTGATTACTGTCTGGGTCAGTGGAGGGAATATTTACATGGATGGAATCACAGATCTTTTGAAGAATTGCTGCATTGAAGAAGTGACCTTAATGGTCATTTTCATGTGCTGACAAAGACTAATGAGTCTAATGAAGGCATTGACCCCTATGCAGGGGTCAATAATAAATTTATTCAAGAATGTGAGGAACACTTGCATAAAAACAGAAGCTCAATTTGTCCTGTGTTCTCTGCCAGATTGTGATTCCTTAGGGCTAGGATCTACACCCTCAGATTCTTATTGTATCTCCCCATGACAGCCAGCATAGTGGTCTACAGTTGATGGGCATTCAATACCTTTTGTCTACCAGATTGACATTTTTATTAGTTTCATTTGTCCACACAATTGTTATGATGTTTCACTGAAGAGGAATCTGAAAGTAATAAAAGACAATCTTGCAAAGATCACTGCCTTCTTACCTGCACTAAATTACACCATGGTCAATTGTGGGTGCGAATATCCCAAGCAGATGTAAGAAATATTACAAGGAAGGATCCATTACTCAAATCAAGTATTTGTTAGGTTCCTACTATATTCTAGGCACTATACAGGTTCTGGATACAAAGACAAAAAGAGCTTACATTCTACTTAGGGACAGAGAGTATACATTTATAATTCCATGCAGATTCTATTCCAAATAAATTCATAAATACCAGATAATTTGTTTGAGGAAATCACTCATAGCTGGAGGAATCAGAAAAGGCCCTTTTGCATACTTGAGCTGAACTTTGTAGGGAGTAAAGAATTTTAAGAGGTGGAGGTGAGGAGAGAGTACAATCTGACCTGGGAATCAGCTTGTAGAAAGTCTTAAAGACGGGAGATGCATTGTCATGTGTGATGAATGGCAAGGAAGCCAGGGAGCAAAATGATGCTTCCATATGCAATGTGACCTAACCTATTGGTGGGAGTTCAGGAGCTTGACTGAAGATGGATGAAACACTGCTACTCTCAAACAGAAGAGAAAGCAAAATGACTTGAGAAGGCTGCTGTTTTTACTTTTACTCCATTTTCATATTTCCTTAATTAAAGTATGGGTTTAAGTGGATTGACTCCATGCCAAGCACATTTAAAGAGTCAGTGCTTCCTGGAGAGTAGGGGTTGGTTAAAGTACGGGTTAGAAAGGAAGCCAAACAGATGTCAAAGGATAGTATGAGTAGAGAAGTTAAGCAGATTGAAAGGTGAATTATTTCTTTATATAAAGGCACAGCAGGACTCCAACTGGCAGAAAGGAAGTCTATTAGGGCATAGAAACAAATGAACATTAACATTCCTGTCCTAATCTACTGCTTCAGTCTTTTCTTCTTTTGAAACTAAAGTCATGAAGGCATGTACTTTGTAAGAAACAGCTGCGTGATGCGTTTGTGTGAGGATGTTTTCCTTCCAAGGAGTCAGATAGTCAATGAGCATTTATTAAGCACCTACTATGTGTCAGATACTGTGCCAAGCTCTAAAAATGGAGAGGAAAAATAAACAACTAAATACATAAACAAATCTGCCACTGCCCCCAAGGAGAGTCCAAATGCTTATTCTTGAGTACCTTGCCATTTTTGCAGCACCTTGCAGCATCAGGGGGAGGGGTTTGGGGGAAGCAACACTGTTATGTTGACACAGAGGAAGTCAGTGTTCTAGAGTGGCTAAATGGAAGGCTTAAACGCACATAGCCATGTAACAACAAACAGAATCCTAAGTACGGCAAGGTCACTGGGACTTTTTTCCAGTGCACCAACATGTGGGAAGATGAGATTCTGAGGCAGTTTTTTAATTTTCTCTCACCTTACTCATGGTCCTTCACTGACTTCATGTGGATCGTCTCTTCTTTTTCCTTTGGGATCATTTGCTCTCATCATTATTTTTTAAATTTTGTTTTATCCTGAACTTAAAAAATAAAAAAAGTATTTCCATAACATAGTAGAATAGGAGAAAAAGATGATTGTACCTGAAACTGCAAATCTATTATGTACAACTTGCTATTCCTTTAAAATATATATTGAAGTTATCATGCAACTTTTTCCCCCTTCCTTTCTCCCTTTTTCACTAGAAATGGCTACCATTAGACGCAAATATGTGTATCTTTTCTATTTACACGTAAAATCATTCTGTACGTATTTCTATTTATCAATTTTTCCTCTGGAAGTAGATAGCATCTTCTTTCATATGTCTGCAGTTAATTTGAATATTTATAATGGTCAAAATGACCTATTCACTGAAAGCTTTTCTTAAAAACAATATCGTTGTTACTGTAAACAACATTCCTTTGTTTCTGCTCATCTTACTCACCTCACTATTAACTCTCAGCTAATACCTCCACTGTGTTATTGGGGCAGGTCCAGGACCTTAGGGAATTTAACTACACCAGACTGAGCAAAATTCTATATTTCATCCTCTTTCTCTCAATGAATTTTCTCAGGCATCAGAATTTCTAGATGTGGTTATAATGATAGGGACAGTGTTGGAAATAATTCAGGGTTCTTTCCTCATTAAGACATTTTATTTGTATCTTTCAGTGAAGCCATAGAATTAAGTCCTATACTTAAGGGTTAAAGATTCCTAGTGCCTAAAAAGATATTGAAAAAGATCATCTGACTAATAAATGGATGTTGACTTCTTGACTTAATCCATTCTCTGTCCTTCCAGCAGGCATATTGGGCAGCTAGGTGGTTCAGTGGATAGAGCACAGTGCAGGAGTCAGGAGGACCTGAGTTCAAATCTCACCTCAGACACTTGACACTCACTGGCTGTGTGACCTTGGCAAGTCACTTAACCCCAATTGCTTCATCCTGGGTCATCTCCAGTCATCTTGATGAATACCTGGTCACTGAATTCAGATGGTTCTGGAGGAGAAGTGAGGCTGGTGACTTGCAGAGCCCTCCCTCACTCAAAATAAAGTCAAGTGCAAGTCATATCATCCTCTGATGGCATGGTCTTCTTCGGCAACGATGGATGAATGCACAAAGATGCTCAATAAAATTTGTTTTTTTTTAAACCTTTTTTTTTAGTATTTTATTTTGTAAAGTTGGTGAGTCAGGAAGGATGTATCAAGCAGCTATTGTATACTCAAGTACTATGCTACTGAAAGAGAGGGAAGTCATCTTGGTTTTTGTGGGAGACAGTTGATAGAGGTATACAAGAAAGTATACTGGGACTAGAATCAGATATCTGTGTTCAAATTCTAGCTTTGCCAGGTGGGCAACTTTGGTCAAGTCACCTGACCTTTTAGAGCCTCATATTTCCTCATGTGTAAATTGGTCATGATAGGATTGTTCTGAGGTGGTGCAGTGCAGGATAGAAAGCTGAGCCAGGATTCAGGAGAACCTGAGTTCAGATCACTTCTCAAGATACTTACTAGCTAGCTGTGTGACCCTGGCCAAGTCACTTAACCCTGTTTGCCTCAATTTCCTTATCTGTAAAAATGAACTGGAGTAGGAACAGGCAAGCCACTCTAGTGTCTTTGACAAAAAAATCCCAAAGATGAGTTAAATGTGACTCAAAGATAACAGCAAAGAAACATGAATCTTTTCTCTATAACATATCTATCAAAGGGTCATCCAACCCTTGCTGGAAGCCCTCCAGTGACAAGGAGTTCATTACTTCTTAAACTTAAAGCATTTCAATTTTTTTAGCTACAGTGAGAGGGCACAGTGGTTAGAGTGCAGATATGGAGTCAGGGAGGCCTCATCTTTCTGAGTTCCAATATGGTCTCAGATACTTAGTAACTGTGTGAACCAGGGCAAGTCACTTAACTCTCTTTACCTCAGTTTCTCATCTGCAAAATGAGCTGGAGTAAGAAATAATGAATTACTCCATTATCTTTGCCAAGAAAACCGCAAATAGAGTCACAAAGAGTTGGGTGCAGTTGAAGCAGCTGAACAGCAACAACAACGTGAAATATATTGCAAGCAGTATCGAAACAAAAAAAATTTATTCAGTCTTTGTTATTTATATGAGTTTCCATTTAGCCAATCTACTTGGAGTAATTGTGCTGCGACATGTTGAGATTGGACTGTACATAACTGATTTCCAAGTTATCTTCCACTTCTCCTGGAAATCTACTGGAGAATTTACCTTGCAATCAAAGAGAGAGAAAATCTTCTCAAGGTTTTAGAAAGTGATGAAATAAAGCCGCTTCAATGATTGCAAATCAAGCCACATTTCCAGATATATAGTCTGGTGTAAAATGAGGGTTAGCGTTAGGAATTTGCACTTGACAGCTATCTTTCTAGTTTGAGATTGAAACCAATTAAAGGGCAGAACAGATGGAGACAAGGGCTAAGAGTTTCTCTTTATATTGATACCCATATCACTGTGCAGTAACCCAGTTCCCTTTCAAAGACCTAATGCAAACAGACTTAATCATGTGTTTCCCTGCAATACCAATAAGAGGCATGAGCATGGAGGATGTCATTCTTTCTGAATCTGTGTCCCACAAAGCAGATCTTCATACAATTCTTGTCTGCTTTTTGGAGGCTGGTGAGTCAGATTGATCTCAGGGGTGGGCTGTGCACAAGTCAAGACAACATCCTCATAATGTCAGTGGTACCCCTCAAGAACAAGGGAGGAACACCTGATAGTGAGTTTGGCACGTACTAAACTATGTTAGTTCTTCCAGGTCACTCTTTTTAGAACCAACCATTCCATGGCAAATTTTTACAAACTTCTGAAAGAGTTCATGCTGATCTTATTCTTGGGGAATAGTTTAGGCACTGAAAAATGTCACTCTATTTCCCCTCTCACATTTTCCCTGAACTACAAGGGAGAAAGATACATACAGGCATATGTACATGCACATATACAGACGGATGTATGTACCCACACTTAAACGGATGTTAAAAATAACAAATATAAATACAAGATATTTACAATTTTCAAATAAATACATCCTTAAATAAAATATATAAACATGTTGTTTCCACTACCTCCCACATCAATCGACCAAACAATTTTTAGAAAAAAGCTATCTGACCTTGCTTTCCTTGCACACATCCCACACACTTCTTTTGGTGATCTTATCAACTACAATGGGTATAATCTCTATGTTGACGTCTCCTAAGTAACTGGGTAGTTCAGTGGATAAAATACTGGGCCCGGGGTCAGTTAGACCTGTGTTCAAATCCAGCCCAAGGACATTTACTTCTTGTGCAGGTCTGGGCAGGCCACTTAACCACTGTTGATCTTATTTTCTTCATCTGTAAATGAAGATAATAATAGCACCTACCTCTCAGGGTTGTTGTGGGGATTTAATGAGATAATATTTGTAAAGATCTCAGCATAGTACCTGGCACAAGGTAGATGTTTGATACATGGTTGTTCCCTTGACATTCTGTCCACTTCCCAAATTTAAGTATCCAGCCTTTGACTCCCTATTGGAACCCAAGTCTTGCATATTCAAATATAAGCTGTCATATTGACTTTAATTTCCTATAAGCATATTTAACTCAATATATCTTTCTAGAACAGAAGTCATCATTTCTCCTAAATCCGATCCACTTCATTTCACTGTTTCTATTAAGATTACTCACTAATCACTTAGGTGTACAACCTCAGAATCATCTCTGACTCTTCGTTCTCCTGCACTCCAACTATAATACTAATCAGAGAGTTAAACATCTTTCCCACCCATTAATAGGCCTGGCCATTAAGGAAAGTCTGATTAGGGCAAGCCCATACCTTTTTTTAATTTCTAATGCACTGGTTCTCAAGAGTTGTGATGCAATCTGGCTCTGAGAGATGTATAAATACTCTGAGGTGAGGTTTTATTTTGGAGCTTACTCATTGAAAGTGTATCTGGACAGCTGCTAAGGACTCCCTTTGAAAACCCAAATATTGGTGCTTCTCTCTCTGGTAACTATGTATGTATGGTCAGGCAGTTGGATCTTTCTGTTGATTTGTGATGTATGTATTGCTTATGGTCAGACAGCTGGAATGTCTGTTGTTTATTATTTCTTGTATTTTCTCTGAAGTCCAGGGTGCTGACTTTTCCCCCTGAGCTAAGTGAATAATATAGATGTGCTTGATTAAAGTGATTGTTGACCCCTCAAAAGTTTCCTTTCCCTTTTAGAAAAGCAGATCTAAGAATCCGTATACAGACCCAAGAATCCATATAGCAGACCCTCCTGTGTATAGTGGGGTCCTTGCTGATATACCAACATATTCATTCAATTACCAAATCTTATCTGTTCTACTTACACTACATCTCTTTCATCTCTTTCCCTGACCACCCTAGTCAAACCCTTTATAATCTCAATCCTGGAGTACTTGTCTGCCTTGCATCTAGATTTTCCCCTCTTCCATCCATTCTTCAGACAAAGTTCCAATGGATATTCCTAAAAAGCAAGTGTGAGTTTGTCATT